>WBNO01015100.1:200-135373 GCA_013400575.1 Peucedramus taeniatus | reverse complement strand
ATTATTTTATATATTTTATATATACAGCATAATTTTTTGTGACTTAGAAATAGTAAGGCAACTTGCAAATCTAAGCACCAGTCAAGCTTATGGCTATGAAGTTATGAGACAAGTGCTGGATTTCCTTAGGTGCAGTTAAAAAATTTGAAAGGTCTTGGCTGTTACATCTGTGCAACTTCCTAGATCAAGATCCCAGGTCATGGTCTGAAGAGAAAGGACCAAAAAGAGATAGCTGAAATCCCTGGCAGAAGGCTGAAAGGAAGGTGCTAATACATCAGCTACATGCTTTCAAACCTTTTTTATCCAAAATCTGGAGACCTTCTAGTGTTCTGAGTGGAAAAAATTCCGAAAACTTTGTCCATAGGATATTTTATTTGTGAAGCAGGTACAATTTTGATGATATCCTAATTGAATCTGTTTCCAGTTTAGTTTTCCTTCTATATCATCCAGTAATCCTGGTGGTTTACTTGGGAATCAGAAACATCTTTATTCCTGAATGTAGCTGTGAGGGCTGTGACCAGAATTTTAAGGGTCCAGAACCCTTGAGTAGCCTGCCAGCGTGACTTATGGAGCTGGTTTGCCCTTCACTTCCACAGCAAGGTTTGAAAGTTTGGGGCAGATTCTTTCAAGTACCTAATTTTGAAATACTGAAATGTTACGCTTGCTGTGCTCTGTTTAGTCCCATTTATAAGTCTAAATCAGTTTCTTGCACTTGGTGTCCAATTTCTGATAGTGACCATTATTAGATGTTGAAAAAAATGCTGCAATGTATCTTAAAATGGCATTTTTACAAACTTACCTGCTGCTATTGACCAGGAGCATGGAGGCTCTGTGTTTTCTGAAAGACTCAGAAACTGACATTTTACATGTAAGTTATGTTAAAAACAAATACATCTTGAAGCCTGAACAACATATAGTAATTTTAAAATACTCCTGAAATTGTCAACAGGATTTCTTCCTCTAAAGGAGAAAGTGTACAGTGTTGCATTTATCTTTATTGTGCAGTGTTTCTGCTTACAAGGAAAACCCTCTGAAGTTTCCAGGTGTACAAAATACACGAGTTGGGTAGTGATTTGAAACATAAGCAGTTGCTGCATTTTGCTGGTGGGACTAAAGCTGAATTAATGCAGTATAAGTATTTTTTCTGAATACTGAAGTGAATGGATTAGGTCAGTCTTTTACTCCCTTTGTGTTTCCTCTCTAAAGATTTTAGAGATCTGAGTTTGCTGTAGTTGTCTGAATCAATTTTCCAAGCAAACATTTGTAGAACAAAATTTATTATTTATTGTGGGAGTGTGGAGATAGTTTTTTGTTTGTTGGTTTTTTTTTTTTCTTCCTCCTCACGATGTGAATTTTTGCAAGTAACAGTTACTGTGGGATTTATCTAACTTGCTGCTAAGGAGCAGATTTTCAATGTCTGATGGAGCATTTTAGGCATACAGAGAATTGTTTACAATCAATCAGTAGGGAACATGGCTGGAATAAATTTAAATAGTGAACACAGTTCTGAAAACCACTATGTTCAAAGGACTTCAGCAAAATCTATTTATTCAAAATTGCAGTTTCATAAAAACCAAAAATTGTTTACAAAAAAAAAAAAAATACTTAAAAGTGACAAAACTGTAATCAGTTTGTGGTCTGGCAGCATGTTTTAGTATAGGCAGTTTTACCTTTTGTGGTGGCTTCTGTGATTTTTTTTCCGCTGCAGTAAGGCTCTCATTTTACTTGTGAGAATGCTCTTTTTCTTCATTCTCTTATTGCGAAACGTAAGATGGAAATGTGGAAGTTACTTTGGTATAATCAGACAGATTTAGTGATCTCTTTTTGCTTATTTTATCCATGAGATATAATTTACTATAACAGTTAACATGGAAACTCAAGCTGTAACAACTCAGTTATGCTTCTTCAGATTCTGCAGTCTAGGATTCAGCATGGCTGACTGAGGATGGGACCAAAAAGGATGGAGTCTGCGTGCTCCTGTTGTGGACAGGGACTGGCCCAATAACCATCTGGACCTAGAGAGAGAATTACAGAGAATTTGGTAATCAGTTCTTTCATGTGCTGCTAGAGGATCTGCAGCAGCTGGGCAGGCATTGCCGTGCTGGAGCCTGGGTTTTGGTGTTACAAGATACGTGGGCAGACAGCAGAGACCAACCCTTCCACCCCCTTGCCTTTATTACTTGCAGCCAGACTGTATGGGATGCAGGGTAGATGCATCTTAAAAGGAATAGGTGCTGCAGGATGTATTAAGGAACGAAAGATATTGTAGGGGAATGGAATGGAGTGGAATAGAACATAACATTTCAGTTGGAAGGGAGCTACAATGATAATTTAATCCAACTGCCTGACTGCTTTGGGGCTGATCAGAAACTAAAAACTAAGGACATTGTCTGAATGCCTCTTAAACACACTGGTAAGTCTGGCACCTCCCTAGGAAACCTTCACGAGTGTTTGACCTCCCTCTCCCTAAAGAAATGCTTCGTAAGATCCAATGTAAGCCTCCTCTGGTAAAGCTTTGAACTGTTGCCATGTATCCTGTCACTGGATACCCGAGAGAAAAGATCCAGCAAGTAAAGATCCCTTCCTCAGGAAGCTGTAGAGCAATGAGGTTGCCCCTCAGCCTCCTTTTCTCCAAACTAGAGAAGCCTCAATCCTTAGCTGCTGAAATGGGTCATTCCTTTCAGCTCTCTCACCAGCTTTGTTGCCCTTATCTGGACCCATTCAAGGACCTTCCTGTCCTTCTTAAATTGTGCCCAGAACTGCACACAGTGCGCACAACTGCACAGCAGGTGCAGGTGAGGCTGCACCAGTGCTGAGCACAGTGGGATGATCACCTTTCTTGAGCAGCTGGTGATTCTGTTATTTGATGTACCCCAGGATGGAGTTTGTCCTGTTGGCTTCCAGGACACTGCTGATTCTTGCTGTGCCTGCTGCCAACCAGCACCCCCAGATCCATTTCTGCAGAGGCTCTCCAGCCACGCCTCTCCCAGTTTATACTTTTTCTTGATATTAGTCTGTCCCAGCTGCAGAATCTGCTATTTTGACTTACTAAACTTCATGTCATTAATCACTGTCCAGTGTTCCAGTTTGTGTACATCCCTCTGCAAAGCCTCTTGTCCATCCAGAGAGTCAGCAGCACCTCCCAGTTTGGGATCATCAGCAAATGTGCTAATGATGGATTCAACTCCTGCCTGCAGGTTGTTGGTAAATATATTGAACAGAACTGGCCCTAGAACTGACCCCTGGGGAACACCACTGGTGACCAGTTGCCCCCTTTGAGCTCTGCCCTTCAGCCAGTTCTTCACCCAACACAGCCTGCAGCCACTCATCCCACAGGTGGACAAGTTGTCCTGAATGATGCTGTGAGGGACAGTATCAAAAGCACTACTGAAATCCAGAAAAAACACATCCAACACCTTTTCTTCATCCACTGGGTGGGTGACCTTACCATAGAAAGATAACAAGTTAGTTAAATAGCACTTTCCTTTTGTGAACCCGTGTTCTGTCAATCTCTGAAATAGGACTATTTTATTTCTTTAAATGGACCATTCTTTTATACACAGTATTAGACTGATGGTAACTAAATTAGAGTGTTGTATTCTGCTCTTTGATTACAGTTTTTATTCTTTGCTTTTCTGCTTTTCTGTATCCCTACCATTAGTTAGACTTCTTTCTTTTTTTTATTTTTAATTTGTTTGTTAAATAATTTTGATTTGATTTAAAGGAAATGTTACCAAATAGGAAAAATTTTATGCAAGTCAAGTATGCTTTCCATCCAAAATACCGAAATAGTGTATACTTGCATAATTTGACTGAAAATGTACAGAAAGCAATAATCTTCTTACTAATATGTGACTTAGGCAGAAGTTGCTGCCTTGGTTGCAAAAAAGGTTCCTTCAAGTTTTAGGGTGCAGAACTTCCTGTTTAAAGAATCATTTACTTTGTGATTTCATGTGTAAATAAGTAATGAAACATTAATTTTATTGGTCTGTGTCTCTGACCTTTTATTTCCTCAGCCATCATGTATGTAATGGGAGCACTTGGACCTGCAGCTGGATACTTACTAGGAGGACTTCTTATTGGTTTCTATGTTGATCCTAGGACAACTGTGTATATTGACCAGAGTGATCCCCGATTCATTGGAAACTGGTAAGGATCAAGCGTTTTTCAAAACTATTCTCTCAGTTGCCCATAGGGAATTAAGACAGATTGGAAGATTTTATCCCTTGAGGACTTGTTTAAGGTTGTAGAAGGAGTCTAAGGAAGATGTTTCTGTTGATTATTACCCATTAGCCTCTGACAGAGAGGAACGGTTTGCCACAGAAGCGCACAAGAACAGTGCATGGAAAACCCCCTGTGTCTGGCTTTTCAGGATTGTCCCTGACCACAGTGGGCATTGATTAACAGTGATCATCACAGGGATGGCAGGGCAGGATATTGGTGTTGCAGGAGGCCATGGACAATCTCTGCTGTTCAGAACTGACCCCTTCCTACTGGAAGTTGGATTAACCTCTTTGGTTTTTCAGAGGAGGCAGCATGAAACACTGAACTCTGCTGCCCAGATGAGCAACACTAGGCTTTGCTGATCCTATTCCAGGTGAAGGAGATAGGATGGGGTCAGAACATGCCCTTTCCAGTCTTTGTTTCTCAAGGTGATGCCTTGTGTTTAGGCAGCAGATGCTGTAAACCATCACATTATTCTCTCGTAAGGAGTAGGCTTCCAGCAGCACTGAGATGTAGCAGCTGTAATTGTTAGCTGATGTCTTCAGGCAACCTTTGAGATGTGGCCTCCTTGGAAATGTGTCTTTGAGGAAGCAGGTCTTGAGGAGGCTTTAACTGCCTTTTCTCAGATAGATATGAATCTGCCTTGAAGATTTCATGCAATCCCTGAAAAAAAACTGAAGTTCATTATCCCAAGAAGAGACTGCTTTGTAAGTGTAAGGTGCAGTGTCAGTTCTTGTTCCCTGGGTTAGTGTTTGTCACTGCGCCATTGCAGTCAGTCTGTATCTGTTTCTGTTTATTTTGCAGTGATCTTTCTTGACAGTTAGATATGAAAAATTCTTTTTTTGGAGTCTTCTTAAACCTTTAAAGATTTAGTCCTGCTTTATTGGTCTTACTTAGTCCAAGAGCATTGCTGCACTTGTTTTGTTGAATTTTCAGCAAGCGAAAGGCAAAGCTGAGAGCTGAGTGTGGCCTTGGGGTTAACAGCTCTGTGCTCTGATTTATCTACTGACTTATCTCACTGAAAGAGCTGTTCTGTGAGTGTGCAGCAATGTCAGAATTTGGACTAGTCTAGTATAAAAGATTTGGAATCAAAGCAAAATATTATACATTCTTTGTAAAATTCATACACTTCATGTGTTTTTAATGACATGTCAGAACTGGTAATCAGCATCTGATTAGTATTTTTTGGCAGAAATTGCAAACAAGCTCTTAAATATATTTGTTAATTGAAATCAGTGGGGCTGTATGAATGTGGGATAAACTTTTGACTTTATCTATAACACAACCGCTGATATAACTGAGTTTTAGCTCAAGCAGCTTCAGCAAAAATGAAATAGCCAAAGCAAGAAAGTCAGTAAAAGTCGTTAAAACTTTTGGTTTTTTATCTCGTTGATTAAATCTCTAGGGTCTGGCTTTCCTTGAAGGGTGTTCCAGGTCTTTTTATTTCTCTTTCATTTTTGACTATGTCACTTCTTTCTCTTTAATTTCTGAGGAGTATCAGCTGCTATCAGGTCTCTGATAATTTGTTGCACAATCTGTGATGGTGTCTCATAAAAGTTTAGTGAAGTTCATAGCATTTGTGTCTCATTATGTTTTCTCTTTCTGAATCTGCATCTACCCATTAAAAAAACAGCAAGACTTCTATGGTGTGAGAGTTAAACCTTTGTCCCTTGCTACTCACTAACTGCCTGGTTGCAGAGAATTCTGGAAGTGTAGACTTTCATTTCGCCTAAATGTATTTTCTGGGATTGTGACATTTTCTCCTTGAAGAGAAGTGCTACGTAGTCAAGTTTATTTTTATTTATGCAGTCTAACAATTTGAAATGTAAGAGTAGCCCAACACTTACTTTAGCTGACACACTTTAAAAGTATGGTTCAATTGAGATAGCTTAATGGGAAGTCATGAGATTTCTGAGTCTTGTTTCCTTTGAAGTGAATTAGTGTCTTTGATTCTTATCTTTTCTTTATTATAGCTGTAAGGTTCCTAATGTAACTTATCATGGGACCCAATTTAACAATTTCTATTGTTAGAGGAAGCAGTGCTTGCAGACAAAATAGTGAGTATTGCAGCTATGATATATGGCTAAAATAAAAGCAGTATAGCCTATTTTTTTTTCCTTAAGCTGTTCCTTTCTAGGAGGTATATTGCAGGACATACCAGCACCCCCAGATCCCGTGCAACATGATAAAGTAAAGTAACACATGGTAAAGTAAAATGGTTATTTTTCAGGGTTGTGTCTGATCTGATTATTCCTTGAGTTTCACAGGACTTGGATTTCTCCTCTTGGGCTTTGCACACCTGGGGTTTCTGTAGGTGCTCTGGGCTAAATTACAAGCCAGCTGTCTATGCCAGCCCATCAAATGTTTGAAACTGTTTTTTATTCAAATGAGGTAACTGTAGGGATATCTGTTAGAAATCATTCATCATGTTGCTGTCTTTGAGAACTGTTAATGTGCTATATAGGGACCTCATTAGTTGTGGAGTAGCCCTTGGCAGTCTGTCAGGTGCTTTGAATCAAATTTTCTTTTGCTGATGCTTTTCTGACTGTTTTCCTAGTTCAAAATCTGTTCAATACTTGTATGTTCCTATATAGTCTTTCATCAACATTCCGCACAAGAAGTTTAAAGGAATTCCTTCAGCATTGTCTGGTCCTTCCTTAGCTTTAATTGCTTTATTTGAGGTCCTAGGGCTTGTGCGGATGCCTTTGAGGTATTCTTCTGCATATTTTCTTTGACTTCAGAAGACAGAAAATCAAGGGGTTTTAAAATTAATTAAATTAATCTCCTGTTCTGACCTCTCAGCTTCCCATTGTAGGTGTCCTTATTATTTTTGATACAGTCTTTTGTCTGTTTTCCAATTCTTTGATACTTCTCCAGGAAGTTGTGAAGTATAGATGGTGAGATAATTGCATCCGGGGCTGCATTTGTGACATCTCCAGCATTTGATATGCTGTCATAACAGTCCCTTTGGATTTGAATTTCATCTCCTACTACATTACAGGCCCTATCTCCTTTGCTGTTTCCTCCTGAGTGGGTGGTTGCAGATTTCTGCATATTATTGCCACAGATTGTTTCTTTGATCAGTGCCTTTGCAGCTTCTGCCTTTCAGATCCTGAAAGGGATGTTGCTACATTTTTATACAGACTATGGATTTATTCTGTCTGACAGTGCTGACTAATCTCCTAAAAGTCTGCTTTCTAATCCATGTATGTTATCAGCTAAAATGAATGAATAGAGGATTTTCTGTTTACATAATATCAAAATTAGTCAAAACTTTCAGTCACTTATATTTGCCTTGCAAAAGCTTCCTGTAAGCTTCTAATAAAAATAGTGTTACACATGGCTGTTTATTTGTTGTTTGCCTGTGTGGAATCATTTACCATGCAAAGCATTGCATATGAATTTGTCTTCATTGAAAACTAAAGTTTGCAAGATCTTTGCATTACAAATATGAGGCCAAATGCTTTTTGTTTCTTGTGCAAGAAATCCTGTCTACTCAGAATTTAAAATGTTTTAAAATTTGAACAAATATATAATTAATAGTGTAAAGGTAGTGCAAAAATATGTAAAAATTGTTCATGTATTGGATTTGCACAGCAAGGTTTTGGTAGCAGGAGGGCTTCAGGGGTGACTTCTGTGAGAAGATGCCGGAAGCTTCACCTCTGCCTGAGAGAGGCAATGTCAGCTGGCTCCAAGAGGAGGCTGGCCAAGGTTCACACCATCAGTGGTGGTGGTAGCACTTTTGGGGTAACAGATGTAAGAAGGGTGAGACAAAAAGACATGTGCAACACCAGCAGCAGTCAGAAGAGAGTGGAATGAGAATATGTGACAGAAACAGCTCTGCAGACTCCAATGTCATTGAAGATGGAGGAGGAGGTGGAGGTGCTCCAGATGCCAGAGCAGAGATTCCCCTGCAACTAATGGGAGCCTTTCATTACATTTTCTCTCCCCTGTCCTGCTGAGGATGGGGAGTGATAAGAATGGCTTTGGTGGGCATCTAGTCCAGGGTCAGTGCACCGTGAATCTGGAAATTTTATTTGAAATTAAAAAGCTGTCATTATTGTGGTTGGATATTACAGTAATGTGACTGACTTCACTAGAACTTCCAAACACTAGAGTAAGTTTTTGTGGTGGGTTGGCTTTGGCTGGCTGCCAGATGCCTACCAAGCTGTCTCACTCCTGTTTCTCAGCAGAACAGGGAGAAAATACAATGGAAAGCTGGATCAAGATAAGGACATACAATGGATCAAGATAAGGACAGGGGAAACCCTCACTAATTACTATAATGGCCAAGAATTGACGTAGGGAAATTAATTTATCACCAATTAATAACAGAGTAGGATAGAAAGAATTAAAAAGAAACCTACAAGCACTTCTGACCCACTCCTTCCTTTTCCCAAAGCTCAGCTTTGCTCCTGACTCTTCTGCATCCTCCACTGGAGTGATGCAGTGGGCTGTGGAAAGGGGATTGTGGTCAGTTTGTAACACCTTCCCTCTGTTGCTACTTCTCTGCTTCAGACAGTCTTTTATTAACTGGCCCAGCACAGGTCCTTTCTGTAGGGTGCAGTCCTACAGGAACAGAAGGCTCTGGCGTGCAGCATCCCCTGTGGGTGACATGTCCTGCCTGAAAACCTGCTCCTGTGGGGGCTCTTCTCCACAGGCCACAATTCTTGTTTGAGCCTGCTCCAGTGTGGATTCCCCACAGTCTCGAGGTGGATATCATGGTCTTGTCCTGGGGTAGAAGGTGAATCTCTGCATTTGGAGCCCTTTCTCCCCTTCTTCTCTAACCTTGGGTCTTCAGGGCTGTTTCTTTTGTATTTTCTCACTCCCTTTACACAGTTGCTGTGCAGTGTCTTTTCCACTTTCTTAAATAAGTGAATACCAAGGTGCCACAAGCATTCTGATAGGCTCAGCATTGGGTAGTGGTGGATCTGTTTTAAAACTGTCTGGAGTTGTCTCTGTCCAGCATGGGACAGTTGATGGTATTTTCTCACAGAAACACACCTGCAGTCTCCACTATGCTATCAAAATCTTGCCATGTAAACCTGGTACAATGAGAGGAGTCTGTAGTGAAAACTGCACT
This sequence comes from Peucedramus taeniatus, assembly GCA_013400575.1. Lineage (NCBI taxonomy): Eukaryota > Metazoa > Chordata > Aves > Passeriformes > Fringillidae > Peucedramus > Peucedramus taeniatus. The sequence goes on along the minus strand of WBNO01015100.1, from coordinate 126,066 downwards.
TCCAGTGTGTAAGACGAACTTTGTGGGTGGATTGTCCTTCTTTATGGAACCATCTATGTGAGGCTGTTTTTTCCTTAGTCTTTCACTGTTAGAACTTAGAGGAGAAATTATGTTATCTGACACTCTGCTATCAGTGTTCTGGCTGCTGACTTGAGTTAACTCTACAGAACTCCCTAGTGCAGCCTTTTTGCCCATCTGTGGTGCTGTGGTGAAGTCCACAAAGATTTTTGGCTGCAGGGAGAACAACTGTATGCAGCTGAAGAGCTCTGCTCTGTATTCCACACATTGTCCCTTCTGTGGGTGTGTTCCAGGTCATTCCCTGAGAGCCAAGGGATCATTTCAGGGTTGTTTTTATATCTCATATTTAAAAGACAGAGGAAGAAAAGAAGAAAGTCTTTGTGAAGGCTATTTAAGGTTTCAGTCATAGAACAGAGTTTTGAGCATAAACCCTGGCATGAATTGTAGCACATCAGTTGTTTACATGCAGGCTTTGAGAACTCTTCAGTTGTGAAGGGAAAGAATTGGACCGTCAGGGCAGTGAGAGGTAGGACTGGAAAGCAGAACAGATTTAGCCCTGATGTATCTATAAGGACATTTTATCTTCTCATGACATGGATAACTTTTTCTGTGGCCTCCAGAGAAATACTGTATTGCTTTACTGGGAATTACCTGTGAAAGGCTAAGTCAAAGTGAATATCTAATTCTCAGCACTCGGCACTGAAAAATTACCAAAACTGAAAATTTGTGGTAACTTAAAGCTGACACTATTTAATAAAATTTGGTGGGTTCTGGATAAATACGTTTCAGTAAATAAGCCAACAGAAGCATCTTCTGGTTAAGGAATTTAGTGCAGTGAAGGTTCTCCCCCACTCCAATTTTTTACTCTTAGTGTCAGTTTTTCATATTTTGCAAATGTGTCTTTCCAGTCAGTGCAGCCTCTAACAATAACTTTGATTTTTTTTGTTTCATGTAATGTGTTTGCTTTTGTTTCCGTTCCTGTTTTCCTGGCATTAGGTGGAGTGGATTTCTCCTTTGTGCCATTGCTATGCTCCTTGTGATATTTCCCATGTTTACCTTTCCGAAAAAGCTCCCTCCTCGACATAAAAAAAAGAAAAAGAAGATGAATTCTGATGATGTTTCAAGTGATGATGATGTGATGAAAGAGAAAACAAGTAGCAAAATAGAAACAGACAGTTCAGTTTCTGCCTCTATGGGATTTGGAGAGAATGTTAAAGGTAAAGTTTGTTTTTAATTTATAAATGCTTTAGATTTGGTGTGCAGGGTCATCCAGGTTTGTATGGGCGTAATTGAAGGCAGTTTTGACAGCCTATATTTGCTGTTATGTTTTTCTTTTAAGATTTTGATAGATGTTCATCCTCTAAAATGACAGGGTGCAGCAATGATTGTAAGACATTCTTTTTCTTGAATTGTTGGTGTTTGTGTATCTGTAACAAACAGGTAGGCTATTTCCTATAGTTACAGGACCCCTACCACATGTATTTCTGCATCTTAGAGTTTGTAATTGTCACACCTGCTTTATAATCTGAACTTTATGGAATAAAGTGCTCTTCCACAGTGTAAGTGAAACAAGTAGAAGGAATTATGGTATGTGAGTTCAATTACATTCATGTATTTGGGTAAGTTCATAGAGGAAGATTATTTGTTTCATATTCCTTTTTTGTCTGTTTTGTACTGCAAACTATTTTCTGAAGGCTAAGACAAATAAAACCTGTGCTAATTTTGAAACATGAAGAGATCAAAAGATTGACAAGTAGTAGAGATTTTTATTTTATTCAAGGAGTAACCATTACTGTAAAATCTAACAGTAAGTAATAATAACTGATAAGTTGTCTGGGGAAGAAGGGCACTGTTGCTAGAAATTGATTAATGTGAAGCATATAGAATTCAAATTGGCAATACAGACTTAACAATATCATAAAATTGAATAGTATAGGACAAGACTTAATGTGCCTCAATGCCATTGTGTTGTCTTCCTTGGATTCTATGATGCAAATGCTGGTTGTGCCATTTCATGGTAGCCTGATAAATGCAGGGAGAAATCATTAAATGTCTGTTGTGCCATCAGACATAATTTGAACTCGAAACTCTTAAGTGTTTGTTGAAATAGACATTAGTGTTACATTTTACTTGGATATAAGTTCAGGCTATAATGATTGGCAGACTTTTTAATGAAACATTTATGATTACTGTTAATGCTGAGTAGGCAAGGTTTATCAAAACCAGCTGGTTTTAGACTAAATCCAGTGTAACTTAAAGTTATGTTTGCACACCTATGTGCTGATTTGCTCTGTATGGCATTTACACTGGTTCTCTCAGGGTACCTAAAGTCACTGTTATTTTTTACAGAAGTAAAGAAAAAAGAGGATTCCAGAACTTTCTTGTCTGATTTTATTAGCTTACAAATCAGCTTCTTAAGGTACAAGGCAAGCAAAGAGCAAGCAAAGTGAACCTTTCAGACCATGTTCTCCCTTTGTTGGCAAAGTGGTTGAAAATGTGATGGAGAAGCAAAAACCACTGTTCTTTCCTCCTTTAAAGACTCTAGTCTCCATATTTGTGAGTCCATTTTCTCCTCAATCCACACAACCAGTTGTGGGTTTTATTTGCCTTCAAACCTACTGGCCTCTGATTAGTGGAAGTAGTTCAGGGTTAGTCCTGCCAAGATTTTCTCAGTAACACAGGGAATTGGGGGAGTCTAGTCTTTGCTGGATTCCTTCCTAGTGATTGCAGGCAGTGTCACAGCAGAGGGACTGCTTCCCCCTTAGGTGTGCCTGGTGAAATACAGGTGTACAAATGAACTGCATCTGGGTGGGTTTGCTGATGCAGGTTCTCTGATACACAGTTTCACCTTCCAAGCTGTGTTGTCTCTACAGGCACAGCAGGTATAGAAAAAACAAGTATTTGCTTGGGAGAATGTGTTCTAGGACTTTTTTACAGAAACAAAAACTTCTGTATGTCTCATTTAGGCATGTGTTTCTTTGGTATGTATCTGCCTAGATGTAGAACATACATTCTGTAAAATTCTATATTAATATGTTAATGGAGCTACCAAATTAAAGCTTTTAGTATACAAAACATTTAGTTTTCTTTAGAGGAGAAACTTCACCATGTACAACAGTGAAAAGAAACATGCCAGAAAGATGGCAAGCTAGTTTAGATAAGCAGAAAAAGTATTTTTCTATAAGCTGATAATAGTTTTCCCATTTGGTGTCAGTTACCCTAGCAAGGAAGGCCTGCAGCAGGAATGCACTATCATTTAATTATTTTTCTAGTTTAAGTGGGCTTTATGGAATAAGATCATGCCTCAAGCTTCTCAGCTGAGGTAATTTTGTTTATAATGGGAAGGAAAAAAGGATCATATGTGTCTAAGTCATTTAGCATTACTTCTTCTGAGATGCAGTGAACATTTTATATTTTCCATTGAATTTCAGAGTTTCATCTTTTTATAGCGCTGTGGGCAGAAACTCCACTTAGGCAGTAGCCAGGAGACTGTTGATTTAGTAGGTCATATCTTCTGTTCTCTATTAATAAATACCAATGATGTCATAGTCTGCTATGACAGAGGTCAATGCCATCAGATCTCTGAAATCTCTGCAGTTTTGGTAAGGAAGGTAACTGTTTTCTTTTTCCAACATGATGTCATCTTACCTGGGAAGCCTGGAAAAATGATTTTTGTATTGTTGTAACTTGTCCTAATTTCCAAATTAATTCTCTGGTTGAATGAAAAGGTATCAAAAAGTCATAAGAGTATTTTTTTCTGCACTGACTGCCAGTATAAGCTGAATAAATAAACCAAAACTGGCTCCATCTGCAAGTAGCCTCAACCTTCAGTGACCTGAGCTTTATTTTGGCTCATGGTAGAGGTGAAATCAGATAAAAATAAAGATACAACTTCACTTTTTCACTTGTTTCAAGTTGCAAGGGCTTGGAATTCAGTCTTTTCTTACTTACGTTTCAAGTAGAAAATGTGAGCTGAAGAATGCTTCTGAGTCATGTATCAAAAGTACTAAATAAAAGTGTAAGTAGGTCACAGGAGGAAGAAGATTTGATGTAGTTTATTGGGAAGAATAGAGGTAGTGTAGATTACATGAGTTAGAGGAGATTTATAATGAATAAACTACGGTCCCATCCCATATGTGCAGATAACACATGAATCTGAGCAGACAAAACAACTATTTTCATTTATTACCTAGATACCCTTAGGGTTTTGTACCATGGAAATTGTATCTGCAGTCCCTTTCACTTACCACTATAATGAAACTTACTATGCAATTGAATAAAGGAGCAGTGTAAAGAAAGCAAATTTATATATTACTTATAATAGACTGATCTAATCTGAATCAAATATTAATCTGATTAATTACATGTGTTTTGTAGCCTTTGGTGTTTTTTTGTTTTGCCCCTATGTACAGCCATTTCTTAAATGTAGAATATTCCTGTCTGGCTTGTCACATCTACCAGCTGTCGTATGCCTTTCTCAGTGAGTTCCTGTGAGGGGCAGAGACAGGATAATAATGATTGTCAGGGCATCAGCAGAGATAAAAGAAGCTCCTGAGGGGCTTGTGGTTGCAGGATAAGCCCACTGAAGTGCTTTGCCAAGGATCTGGATTGGAGTTTCTATGCTACCTGAAGATCAGTTGACAGGGATCAGAAGAGGAGGAGGAGACAGTGGGCTGTGTGTGGGGGCACTGTGAATGTCAGAGGGTTCAGCAGACCATGGGCTGGAGTTCCTGCAGTGCCACTGACCTTGAGCAAGTCAATTCCCTCTTGTCCTTTCTTAGGCTGTCCTGAAGAGCTCAAAATAGAAAAGACTGGCATAGCTCCATGCAGTGATGAGCAGTGCTAGCTGGAGCCTCGAGGACCTGCTCCAAATCAAATTAAAATAAGTGATATTCATATCAAACTGGTTCTGAACCCCTCCTCTCTTGATGGGATATTAGGGGCTGTTCAACAACCCAGCCTCTACCCAGGTGCTTAAGGCCTGTCCTCAGAGTTGAATGAGGTTGTTTAAATGGTGTGTGAATTGATAATGAAATGGCAAAATACTATTCTGGACATTAGTGATTAGCTCCATGCAAGATATATTTGACGTAGTTGTGTGTCACTTTGCTGGTTTCCATTCTGATGAACAAACCAGAAATTCTGTCTCAAGTCTTCGCTCTACTTTGTACTGCACAAGAGGGGAAGCTGCCCCTGAGACCTCGTGTGGAGCCAGTCTTCTCCAAAGCTGCAGGCTTGGGTAGTGCTGTCCAGACTGGGAGCACCAGCAGAAGGGAGGCATTCTGGCTAATGTCTGCCTCACCCTTACAAGAGACTTTTCTGATGGACTGCAGAAGGACAGTGCTGTAGACTGGAATGATTTATTCACCTGATTGTATTCATTGCATTGCCTTGGGCTGGGTGTGCAGGAACAGGGATAAAAGAAACTATATTAAATGTTGAAAAAAGAGGTGAAGTCAGAATTATTTGAGTTTTTATTGAAATTCTGTTTACAGTGCTTTGCTTAGAGGAATATTTATGAATACTTACATTACTTGCAGATTTTTCTTATGCTTTTCGCTTACCGTGAATCAAGCAGTGGTCCAGCACATGAGTGAAAGAAAAATGATTACTGGCCAGAGGAAAAAATACTGTCAAAGATCAGGAAAGGAATAAAATTGCAAGTAGTCTAGTAAACCAGTTCAGCAGGGCAGGTTTCAATTTACTCTTGGTTATATAGTAGGTTGTTGGGGAAAAGAGAAAAAAAAGATGGGATGCTAAAATTTGAGTTACTGCACAGAAATATAAACATGTTTGCAGCTGTGCTAAAAGATTGGTTTAGTTCTAGGAGTATAATTGATAGAGGATTATTAGTTTAAATGACAGAATGAGGGAAATTGCAAGTTCTGTAGGTTTGTTTCTGATTCACGTTTGCCAAAACATGCAATGTCTTTTGAAGATGTCTTTCCAAAAAATCAAACCTGACAGGTTTAATAATGGCCTTGAAATCAAAGCCTAGGCCTATGGCTAGCCACACAAAATAATTTGACATAGAAATATTTTAAAAGCATGATTGATTATGTAGTATAAAGGATCCTTAAGGTTTTTTAGCATTCTTGCTTTTTACTACAGTTACTGTAATTGAAAAATAATGACTTACTTAATAGTACCTTTTTATTACAGGTTTTTAAATTCAGAAGTGTAGTGTAAGTGCTGCCACGCTGGGTTTGGTAGTGATCATGGGAGGAAATCAGGGAAAGTCTAACTCTGAATGTGTTTTTATTTCCAAGTACTATATAAAAGTTACTATATAGCAACTTTTCCTTGTATTCCAGACAATTGCTGTTTATGAACCATGAAGATCAACTCTTAAGTGCTCCAGGTGGTGTGTATTAGTGTGGCATGCAGAAATAAACTCTTCATGCCAAAATTTATAGTAATCAACAAAGTTGTTTTCTGAAGAGCCCTTCACATGGATATAAGGGAACTTGTGCTTATTCCAAGGCATTGAGTTTTATCTACTTTACAGGAGAAATCCCATTTCAAAATACTAATTAGTTTTGAAATGAATAATAACCTTCAGCCTGAGTGCTCAGATGAGATGTAAGTAGGAGTCCACAGAAGTACAGCTCTACATACAAATGCTGGAGCAAAGTGTTTGTTAGCTCTGCAGTTCTTTGCCAAATTAGTTCTCTAGTTGACTGAAAATTCTGAAGCAGACAAGACATTTTCCTGAAGCTCAGTTTTACCAGGAAGGGCAAGCTTTATCATGTATTATGATATCTGGACAAGACTCTTTAAAATAATCGATTTAGCAAAGACCTTGAGTTCAGCTCTTGGCCAAGAACTACCAATTCATTTCTACAAAGAACACTCAGTTCATCATGCTAATAAAATTATCTTTCTCTCTGTGATGATACCTTATTTTCTCCCACATTTTAAACCCAGGTGAGCAGCTGCCGCTAAGTAGCCCAGTTTCCAGCAGGACCAATCCTTTCTGGTTCCTGACTCCTTTCTCACAGCAGCATCAGCATGGTCATAACTGCTTGTTAAGACCTGTTGTTTCTATTGCAAACGGCACCATCTTTTTTAAAATTATTTTTTAAAGTTGTAGGTGGTAAAAACCTACACTTTACACTTTTTTTTTAACTTTAAAGTTAAAAAACTTTAAAATATATGGTTGCTTCTTAATATGGTTTATTCATTAGTTATTTCCACCAAATTATGTATTTAGCATTTAGTATGTTTCTTCATAGATGTAGCAGGAGAGCATTTGACTACATTAAAATTATAATCCCAGTACTCATAATGAATTCAGTATAAATTTTGACAACTGGCATAAGCTAATACTGGATGCAGTCAGACAACTTAAATGCTAATTTGCAGCTTGACAAGTTTTGACATGACAAGTGAAATTCTGTTTGCTCTTACACAGATAACCTACTGGAGTCAGTGGAGAAAGGGAGACAGATTTTTGTCTTGACAACTTTTAACATCACTAAAATTCTCAGTTGTTCTTGCTCAACATGTATTTCTAATGGGTGCTCTTGTCATTGAATTCAGCTGGCTTTGATTCAAGCACTATTCTATTTCTGTACCAAGTGAAAAGCAAATGAAAAAAATCTGAACTATAGTATGTTTGATATAACACTTGAAAAAAATTTGATCTGGGGTAAAAAAAGCCCCAAGGAAAAGAAGACGTGTTTAAAATCATGGCATCTAATCTGAAAAAAATTAAGTGCTGAATAGGGTGATGATAGTTTGACATCACTGCAGGACTAAATTAAAAGTGTGTAAATGTTTAATTTAACTACAGTGCTGAATTTCATGGGGGTTTGATATTTGATTTGAGAATAATTGCAACATCTATGAATACTTTTTCAATTTAAGTTAATGATGTACTCTCATTTTTAATTGACTGCTTTATCCCTCTGAGAATATTGAGTTGTATGTAATGTGTGTCGAGATTCCCTGATATCATTGATGTAATTTTTTCATTATGCTTTGTCTGCATCATTGTAAATGCTTTTAAATCATGTAGAAAAATGTTTAACTAAAAATATTTTGGTTCCCCTTTCAAATTAGATTATTATTACCCCAGCTTTCCAAGCATGGTCCTTGAAGTAGAGAGTAACAGGGAGAGTATAGGATCTTTTTTTCCTCCTACGGAGTGCAAATCTCAGTACTGTCAGTTCAGCAGTGAACTGACAGTACTGAGATTTGTGAGGTGTTATCTGTGTTATTTGTGAGGTGTTATCTGTGTTATCTCACAGAAAATCTCAAGATAGCAGAATAATTCCAAAATCTCTACATTTATTGCTGTTCTCCTTTCTGTTACGGTGTTACTATCTGTTCTTTCAGGTGGTTTTTTTAATACACACCTCAGTTGTGTTTGTGCCAAGTGGGACCGTGGCCTGAGCAAGGCAGTGAGATGTGCTCAGAGTAGGGAGCAGGGGCTGCAATCCCAAGTATGCACTCTCCCTTCAGTCTAGCAAATGTACCAGCTGCTAGCAAGCCATTATTGCCAGTCTGTCTCAAAGAAAATCAATTGGTTCTGTTTCAGTTTGCTTTTGTTTCTCACTCATTGTTTATAACATTCGTTTGTCATTTTTGTCATTTTATAGAGCTTCCAAGAGCAGCTGTCAGGATCTTAAGCAACATGACATTCCTTTTTGTGAGTTTGTCATACACAGCTGAGAGTGCCATTGTCACAGCTTTTATTACCTTCATTCCCAAGTTCATCGAGTCACAGTTTGGCATCCCAGCTTCCAATGCCAGCATCTACACTGGTAAGGCATTGCCATGTAGTGTTACCTTGCAAGGTTGGCTTTGGCTAATGAAATGAGTCAATTAGGAATGAACCAAAAATGTGTTCGTTCAAACAGGTGATCGGATCTAGCTTTCTACATTTGATTAGATATTCAGACTATTTTTGATGTTTGTTATATGTGTTTAGTAAGATGTGAACCCATTTATATTGTTAAAGGGCTGGATTTTTTTTTTTTTGCATAGGCCTAGACAGATGTTTTCTCATTTGTTGATGGTCTCCAAGGGGGGAAAAATTAACAAAAACAAGATAGAAAAACCATAGACATGACTGCAATTTGTGTGATTTAAAAGGTGTCTTAACACTGTTCTTATTTACTGTGAATTTTACTTCCTCTTTGATCTTTAAATCTATCTTTTCTTCCCCTTAGTGAAAAGTTATCTGTCCCATCCTTCAGTTATGTCTCTCCTCCAGGGTGGTCTTTTTCTCCTTATTAACTTATTTACATTGAGACAAAAATTAGTCTAGTCAGAATTCCCCGAATTCTCTCCTACCTGTCATTTCAGGAGACCCCTATCTTGCATGTGTGGCACCTCCCCTGCTGTGCCAATGTACAGCCACATTCAACTTTTAACAGAGCTACAGACCACAAAATTTTAAGTTTCACACTGCTCTGTGACTGAGAGAGATGAGAACTTGGCTACTAAAAGAGGCAAAATATTGTGCAGAATCAGGGCCTGTGTCATGCAGATGAGTTTCCTTCACTTGTAGCTGTGTCAAAGGCATTTGTCTTTATAATAATAGTTTTAAATTCTCCATAGTGCTTCTCATATAGAATAACTGCTAATTGCTGGGCAGGTTAGTTCTTTGTTCCCTCATACTTCCAGACACTGTACCCTAGAAATGATGGAGTGTAGTGAATTGTGGGGACAGGGGTGAAGTATGGGGTGAAGCTGCCCAGAGGCATCTGTCAAAAAAGGATGAAAAGCAGCAGAGGGAAGAAGGAAGGCACACAGACCTCACATGGGAAGAATTTGTCACTTGCAGTGGCTGGAAGAAATGCAAGGAATTTCTAGAGTGAGGAGGGGAAAAGTCGGAGAAGCACCATGTGGTGCTTTTGTATTTGAGAGTTTCTGGGATGAGATTTTCTTCAGGGCATTAAATACCTGTGCTCTGCTTATAAGGAGGAAACATTGACTCATGGGACTGTGGTGCTCTCTGAAGCTTAGAGTAGCTACACACACAGGAGTTTTATTGTTATGAGTCTTGATGGGATGGCTTCACCATAACTTACTTCATTCTCAAGATAAACCAGAAACATTTTTGCCAGAAGAAGTACTCAACAGGCAGTACATTAACAGAGGTAAAACTAGTGTGACCTTGCCCAAAGTGTGAAGTTACTAACATCTGCTGTTTCTCCTGTTATAAATTACTTGATAAAGACTATTAAAATGAACCAGAAGAAGAAGATATCAGGCTAGATGTGCAACAAGGGCAAGTGAGCTTTGCTTCTACAATCCCAACTCTTAAACTTAGCATTGAAGTCAACAGTTGTTAATTTTATAAATATTTTTTGTAGGAAGGATGGGAAAGGGAAACTTGGAAATTCTGTATTAGTTTGCTACTGACTAATAAAGTAAAAGACATGCCAAGTTCACATTCACAAGTTCACAAAACCAAAAAGTTTTTTGGTTAGTAAAAGAAGAATTTACATGTTATTTACATTATACATCTATGCTTAATATGAACATTGCCAGCTGAGTACATGTGCTTCCTGAATCTCTTCATGTAAAGATTTTGCTGGCAATTCTTTGTCTTCTAAGCAGCAATTCTTTAATTAAGTCTCAATTTGTTTCAGTTTTAAAACAACCCTGGCATTTATCATCATCAAAAAACACTATGTGCCAAATTTCATGTCTTGAACTTGTGCAGCTTCTACATTTAATTTCTGCTCTTGGAAGAAAGACTGGTTTTGATTCTGTGAAGACTTACTGTTTAGAATCTTCCTCCTGAAATGATATTTTGTTCTATAATGTTGTTGGTGATGGCAGGGTAATTAAGGCGCTGGCTGTTTTTCCCTCTTTTCTTGCTTTCACAATCTCAACATTTTGATACATTTGTCCCTCAACATTTGTCCCTTTCACCTTTAGACATATTAGCAGAGAATGAGTATGCTTTGCAATAATCATAAAGGTATTTATAAATGATAGTGGCTTACTTGCTTCTTTAAGAGACCAGGACCTCTAACAATTTGGATTATAAAGTTTAGCATCTCTGTAGATGCAGCTGCCAAAAGTAGTTCAAATTCCATTACTATGTGGAATGCATTTTTATTGGCAAAGCCTTTAATTAAAGACCTTCTCACATGTCAGTGAGAAGCAAAAGACAAGGAAAGAACAGTGCAAGACATTTGCTGACTTTACCACCACCTCAGGACCTGACAAGTGGGGATAACCTGGTGATATGTTGCTGAAATTTACAACTGCAGCAGCAGAGCAGCAGTGGTTTAATAGGCACATCTTAAGATTACCCTAATTATATTATCTTAATTTTTTTTATTTGTGTTTGATCAGTTTGCACTCCACATACCTGTGGAGAGATGAATTGGAATGCTGAGGTAGGAGTTGTGAAATCATAGACTCAAGGTTGGAGAATACCTCCAAGATCATCAGGTCCAACCTTTGACCAAACACCACCATGTCAATAAACCATAGCACCAAGTGCCACTTCTGGTCATTTCTTGAGCACCTCCAGGGATGGTGACTCCACCACATCCCTGAGCAGCCTATGCCAATGGTTAACTATGCTTTCAGTGAAGAAGTTTTTTCTAATCTCCAACCTGAACCTCCCCTGGCCCAGCTTGAGGCCATTTCTTCTTGTCCTGAGGCAAGTTGCCTGGGACAGTGCTATTCAGCTTGAGTAAAGTATCCAGAAGGCAGAATTTGCAGCCAGGCTTGGGTGAGCACTCCCAGGTGGACAGAGTTCTGGGGTCCTGCTCGAGAGTGCTGTGCTGGAATTAATCATGAGAATGGGAGGAGGAAGATTTGTTTCCAAATCTGGATTTCTTCCAGTTTCAGTGGTTAAACTGGACCTATATGTAGCCCTTCTCCCCATTCTAAAATAAATACAAAAGAATGTTTCTGCTTGTAAGTACAATAGTTCTCTTATAGTGCTTTGGCCACTGCTAATATGATAAGGAGGCTTTTATAAATTCTTTGACAACACTCCAGAGGTTTGAAAAGTCTGACTCAGTTTGCTAGCAGAGAATCAGACAATGGAGATCTTAGTGCATCATTTGCAGTCATCTAATTATGGAATTAAACCAATATTTATGTTTCATGCCATTTCTGTAGGTCCTGTTTTAATGCTGTTTGAACTTCTTCCTGGCAGGTGTGATTATTGTCCCAAGTGCTGGTGTTGGTATTGTCCTAGGTGGCTACATTATAAAAAAGCTGAAACTCGGTGCAAGAGAGTCTGCAAAGTTGGCTATGATCTGCAGTGGTGTGTCTCTGCTGTGCTTTTCAACACTCTTCATTGTTGGATGTGAAAGCATTAATCTAGGGGGAATAAATATACCTTACACAACTGGGTAAGTATCTTGGGTGATTATCTCTGGCAAAACCAGCTTTTTCCAATAAGCCTCATCTAGAAATGGAAAAAATGCTGATAGCTGATGTACTGAGGAAGCCACATGTTCAAATGGGAATTTAGTGAGTATCGTGATATAAACACATGCTGTTAGTGTGTGGCCCTTGTTCTTTTACATCTGGTTTATAATGCAGTTTATGTAGTAACTCATCTTTTTGAGGGATGAGAAAATGCATTAGAATGGCCTTCAGTGATGCAGAAAAATACGAATAGCATCCTCTGCAGATTGCTTAGAATTTACTTTGTGTTTCAAAATGTTTTCTGCTCCTGAAAAACTGTGAAAAAAACCTAAGTGGATTATGAAGATTATTTCTGAATGGGTTTGTTAGTTATGACCTTAGTAGTATTTTAGGTCTACAGTCCCTGAACCCCTTACTAGTTGTGCAAATGTCCTCCAGTGCTTGCTGGATCATCATCAAGACAGCAACAAGACCATATTCCCTAAAGTTATGTAGAGAGTGAAGAAGACTACAATGAAGAAGAAGGTATGCATGTAGGAAGGACTTGGGAGTGAGGAATTTAGGCTGTGGTATTAAGAAATGCATGGAAGTGCATGAAAAAAAGAAAAAGGATGTTTGGAGGGAAGGCAGTATGGTAAAACTTGGGAAATTTTCACTAGAAAGGGATTCTGTAGAAGCCTGATCATGAGTTTTTATTTTCTTTCTTACTTTTTACATGAGATTTTCCTCAAAATTGTGTTCTTCATGTAGGTTAAACACAGGAACAGAGTAAGTGTTTGGAGAGTGTGAACCTATCTGAAGCAATGTTTTTTTCCCTTTGCTTTTACATCTGAGGCATGTCTGCCTTTTAATTATGACCAGGTGCTGGGTATCAGATCCATTTGTATATTTGCTTTTAGGGCTCAGCTCTGGACTCCTAATATTTTGAAGAAAGTGTAGAGTGTGGAGCAGGAAAAGAGATGATGAAATGGAGAAAAAATACAGTGGGGCAGAGGGATAGCAAGTGAAAAACAAAGAGGTGAAATGGGAAGCAAGGGAGGAAGAAAATAGGCACTGTTTACACAGAGAATGTTTTGCATTGCTTGTTGCTGGGTGTTACTACACTGCTGTCAGACCTTAATGCTAGAGCAAAGAAAACCAGCAGCTGAAAGTCAAGAGCTGATGAAAAGCTGTTATTCCTTTGTATTTCTAAGACCTAGAGTTAAAGCTTGCTGCTGAGGAGCTGTCAGTAGAAAGAAGTGGCATGGTGAATTACCCTTGTCTGAGCTAAGTGGGCTGAAGAAGAAGAGAAGAGGGATGGGAAGGGGGTGGAATGCTTTGATTGTCCACCTGCTAGTAATGTTTGTGACAGCCTGTGGGTGTAGAGGATGAAAATAATTAGGAATGAAAACATAAATTTCAGATGGGAATTAATCGATCTGTGTGGCAAGTCAGAATGTCCCTGCCTGACTAATGAGAAGCCTGTACCTTTCTGTTTGGAGAAGAAGTCCCATTTGATTTAAATCTATTTCCAAACTGAAGACAAGGCGTACTGTTGTCATGTAACTCATAGCCTTCATGCTGGAATTGTAAGAGTATCTAATGTTTTTTTTAGTAAGTAATAACGTTTGCAGTAAATACATGGCATCAGTTGAAATAGGCATCAGTTCACAGCTGTTGTGCAAGTCTGCGGTAGCATTACTTCCTTACCACATTCATGTAATTGTTCTTAGTGAGGAGAGAGGTGAGAAATAGTAATGGCAAAATTCTCACAACTGTTGGTGTGTATAAATTCTTTAAAATCAGTATAAAAATTATATTTACTGTAATGTCATCAGAAATTGAGAATTACCAGCATGTTACAAAACATGGTTCAGCTAGATTTTTTAAATGCAGAGATCAAGTCCACATTTATGATCAAAATGATATTAAAAAGGCAGCACTACACATTAATTAATCTTGAATATCTGATATGATGAGCATTCTCTTAATCCTCATGATCAATCATTTGATCGTTTCAAATCACTTACTTAGTAGGCAACTCTTTAACTCAGCCATCAAAGAGTGTTGTTGGCCGTGGAATTAAAAAAGCATGCTTTCATTTTGAATTTAATAAAACACATCCTTCATTCTCTACTTCGACTGCAGTGCAGCGTGGGGACGTCAAAGCCAGTTCAATGGGCAAGATTGGATAGGGAAAGCAGCAGAGCTGCCTGGTTTGAGATAAGTGTAGTGCATGATGCTCTACCCTAACATGGCAATGCCAGGTCTGGTATCTGATCTACCTGCACTGGCACCACCCCAGAGATCTCAGATGCATTGGGCAATGTAGACATACCCTGCAGGATAATTCCTGGACAAATATGTTCATTTCTACTGTTCGTTTTTTATACATTTGAGCATATAGTTTTTTCTTTGGTGAACTGAGCCCTAAACCACTGCAAAGAAGAGGGGTGAACTAGGTTTCAGTTAACATAGAAGTTATGTGCGTATCAGTACTCAGAAAAGTAGGAAGTGACATTTCATAATTCAGTATGTTTCATAACTCAGTATTTTTCTAACTGTACCAGCTACAAAGAAGTGGATGGGACCTGGAGGCATGCACAGATTGGAATATATTAGAAAGGATTTTCTGCTGTTTTATGTTGGGCACAAGCAGTTCTGCTGTTGCTGGCATGTCATCAGCATTTCTGTTCTCAGGAAGATCAAGAGCACCTCTGTATTATACATCTCAGCATTTTAGAACCTATTGCTCTGTGCTCCAGCCTTGTTCTGAGGGCGTTTGATATTTGAATTGCAGTGTAAGGAGCCTTATGTCAAACCACAGTATGGCATCCCTGCTCTTGCACCATAACAGCATCCAGGTGGGAATCCTGAATGAGTCTGGACAAGAGTCCAGATGGCTTTTAAATATTTCTAAGGAGGGAAGCTCCACAGCCTCCCTGGGCAAACTGTGTCACCACCTAGTCCCCTTCACAATGAAAACTGTTTTCTGGTGTTTGTAGAGAACCTCCTGTGTTTCAGTTTGTGCTCATTGCCTCTGTTCCTGACACTGGGCACCACTGAAAAGAGCCTGGCTCTGTCTCCTTTGCATCATCCCTTCACATATTTATAGGCATTGATAAAATCCCCCTGAGCCTTTTCCAGGCTGAACAGTCTGAGCTCTCTCAGCTTTTCCTCAGAAGAGAGATGCTTCAGTCCTTTCATCATCTTAGTGGACTTTCACTGGTCTCTCTCTGGTACATCCATGTCTGTCTTTTACTGAGGAGCCCAGAACTGAGTGCAGCACTGCAGGTGTGGCTTCACCAGTACTGAACAAAAGGAAAATACCAGAGGTCAACTGCTTTGGTTTTTTTCAGACCTGTCTCTTGCATGTATTGTTGAATAAGGCAGCTAAAACAGCCTCTATGGTGAGCTTACTCATAGTGACAGATTCCTGGGTTAGTTCAGTTCCATCACTCACATTTCTGATATGTAATGAATCAGTACAGATTCTTTTTGATTGCTTTGTGTTGTTTTGGTGCAGTTAAAGTTTAATTAAAGAGTGCAATTGACTTACTGAGGTATTTCACATTAAAAATATTTATGTTCTTCCTCTTGTATCAACAGTGTGTGTTTCTGTTATTCTTGTATCTATTTCAGTCCAATCAGCCAGTGGTATCCCTTAACTTGAAAGCAGTGACTAATTGGATCAGAACAATAACAACAAAGAAGGAATCCAGCTAACACAGTGAGAGGGTCCCTTGTTTGACAGCTACACAAAAATTGCATCATTGCTGCAATTACAGCTGCTTGCCAACAAGGAGACTGCAGATCTGTGCCATCCAGAATGTCCTTCAATACCAAACCAAAAATACTACTATCAAATTAAGATAATCCTTTTTATTATATAGCCCAATGTTAAGGTTATAGAAACTACATGGTGAGGTTATCTCCTTCCCTTTGTATTTCCTTGGTCCTGTAGGTTACTACAGTGATATCAATAAAACCATGTGCAAAACCAGTTATTTGTTTAGATGTTACCAAAATATAGTTTGACTTCCTTTTTTTTAAAACTGCATTTAATTTAAATTGTAACCTTGTGGGAAGAGAGTTCACTTTTTTTACCCAATATATGTTCATTGAGTGGCAGTACAGTGATGTTTTGGTCCACGCCTGAGTATGTGAAATAACAGGTCACAGCTCAAAAAACTCCAGGCAATAAATCTCATTTTATATTTTCCCTTTTCTCACTTTACTCCTATACTACAACTTTTCCCTGGAGTAATAGTTGGAGAGAAAAACATGATTAGAAAAAAATGTTGAAAACTAGAGTCCTTTAAATTGTTAGTCACATCTAATAAAGGTCTTCTCTTTATCAGCTTTGCTAGCATTGTGTCATGGAGACACAGAACAGTCTCCCTGAGAAGTGAACAAATGCAGTTTGGCAGATGGGGTTCTGGGTTTTGTCCCAGCATATATTTAGCAAACTTGCAGTTTAATCTTATTAATGGAAGGAGCAGCATTGTTTGTAGTTGAAAAAATAGTTCAGGAAGTGCTGTCATTTGGGGCTGGTTTAGGTTTGTGTGCTTGTGCATGACTGGTGTCCTTCGCAGCTCAGGTGCAGCAGTGTTGCAAGTTGTCAGTATTTGCACCTGCTGAAACAAGCAGAGCAGCTCTTTCTCAGACATTCCCATGTTTCTACAGCAGCTGCTGCATTGAGACTAGGCTCCTTTTCCCAGGAATCAGCTCATGAGCAGGATGTACTAGCTTTGGTGCAATTTCCCTAAGAACCTGCTCTTAATGGCTGATGCAGGTAAATCTGTGATGTGCTGTGCTGTAATTCAGGGATAAGTGCTTTGTTTTCCTTTGTGGAGAGTAGGCAGCCTTCCAGTGCCAGAAGGCAGGATTAGTAGAGTGCTTTGGTTCAGCTTACTTCCAGAAAAATGCATACCTTCAAGAAAAAAGTGATTTCTTCCTGAAAGAAGTGTTCAAGGAATCAGTTGTAGTATGTGCTGTATGGTTGATCCCATATGATGAAAATGAGGTTACAGAGACACGTTAGTAAGCTTTCATGTCCCCAGCATCTGAAACTCCTTCATCCTTCATTTGTTGCCCACCACTAAAAGAGGAGTGAACAATGAGTGAAGAGTGAAGGTAATGAAGATAAAAGCATGAGCCTCTTACAACTGTCTGATAATGAACTTTTGGGAATGCAGTTAATAGATGATTTTGTGTATTACATGTTCTTGAAAGGATGAAAAAACCCCAGCCTTTCTGTGTGCAAGGTATTTGCTCTAAGCAACAAAAAGAAGTTCCCCAAATAAGCCTTACAGTGATATGCTGAGGACAAAAGGTGGTGAAAGCTGGAGAGACAGAGCTTGCAGTGACTGGTTATTAATTCGAGCATATCTGTTTTGTGTATCTGTAAGCTTAAGTCGTCTTCCAGGACAAACAAAAAATATGCCTGAGATTAAATTGTCACAGTGGTCTCAGTTCAGTTTCCAGTTTCATGTTTCTCATTTCTTGCATGCCTGATTTCATTCTCCTTTTTTTTTTTAAGCTGATTTCCTAACCTCTGTGTCATGGTAATATTTAGCAGTGCAGCTGAAGTGAGTTAGCCATGTAAGCAGAGCGAGACAGGGAATGCCTTCTCCGGCCTGTGGAGCAACCCTACCCATCTGTTCCTGAGAAGTGTTTTAGGTGGTGGAGGGATAAGAGATTAGAAGAATTTGTGCTGCAGGGTGAGAGAGGCTGGGGAGTGGAATCAGAGCTGTGCCTTCCCTGGCAGTCCGGGCTGTCCCTGGACCTGGTCCTGTGCAGTGTGGCAAAGTCCTGTTGTCAGCAGGAACACGGTACCAGGGTCTCCCAGGCAGGTTGTGGAGTCTCTTCTTGTGCTGAGTATTCGGGCATCTGGGACATCCAGCTCAGCAGGCTGACTAGGATTTCGTAAAATTCCAAAAATGCTGCCTCTTCTGTTGGTGTGAAAAGCTTTTGTCACTGTGCTGCTGAAATTTTTATGTTCCCGAGGAATGTTTTGATGATTTGGTGTTTTTTTTTCCATTGGAGAAAAAGTTCTGTTGTGAGATTACTGGAAAAGTCTGCCCATTGCTATATGATGTGTTGCTGCATATTGCTTGCTGAAATCCAGCAGGGTATAATATGACAAATTTCAGCTGATAGCTGAGAAGGTGACAGAACCACTACCAGTCCTGGATATTTGACTTCCTGCTCAAGCTGCAACTTGTTTCTAAAAGTGTACCTTGTTTGTTTATGGAGCAAGAAACAAAACACTCAAAAAGGCTTTGGTTAGCATCCAGCTCGACCATAAAGTGTAAAGTAGTTCCAAGAGCTAAATTTCTGAACCTGATTTGTGTGATCAGTAGACAGTCGATAAATATTTGAAAGCTACTTAGTAATATTTAATTATCTGCAGAAGTGCACAGCTGGGAAGACAAGCAGATTCAGCAAAAGCAAATAGTAGTGTGTAAATACAAGAAAACCAGTCAGGTGGAGTGCTCTGAGCAGCAGTCATGCTACTGAGTGCCACTAATGTCAGGAAGTGAGGTGACACACAGCATAGGTGACAGTTGCTGTGTGCAGAATGGCTCCTGAGCCAAGCCTCTGGTCTAGTCAGGGGTAGAAGATGGGATCAGAACATTCCTTGTGGTCCCTGGGGTAGCTGGGATGCAGTAGGTCTGTTGCTAGTTGTTTATCTTCACACTGGCCTTGCCCACGCATCACAGACTTGAAGACAAGCCAACAGCAGGCCTTGTGAGACTCTGCAGCCATGGCAGTCTGTGAGCATGTGTGCAGGAACTTGAGGATGAAGCCAAACCCAATCCAGATTCCGTTCAGCTCCTGCCTGGCTGAGGAGGTGCTGAAATTCCCTGGATATCTACTGAACTGCTCAGAGCAGAGGTACTTGAGGTAGTTTTAAACAGCAGTGGCCATTGAGCAGTACTGAGAGCAGGGCAAACAAGACAGAAGAGTTAATTCAGTATTACACTCTAGTGCCCGGTGTGGAGTGGTTGTGCATTCCAGTGTAATATTCAGACATTTGTATGATTACCAATTCTCAAGGACTACTGAAATGAAGTAAGCTACTGTTTGTGTTTTGGCCAGAGCTCTCAAAGACCAAGCATAGATTTGTGTAGTTTTAGAGAGCCATGTAGGTGTAGGTGTTAAGACTGCCTTGACTCAAGGATGGGAAAGAAACATTTGAAATATGTTCAAATCCATAAGGAATTTGGGCTTTGGCCACATTTTGGGGAATGGCCTAGGGAAGCAGAGTGGTGATTCATTTACAGACATTTAATAAAAGCATAGCAGTCTTCCAGATCTAGAGAGCTTCCTGTAGATTTCACATATTTGTACTACATAAGTAATACAAGCATTGTTTTCTGAACAGCTGTTGGTATGTGGGAAAAGATGCCTATTAGTTCACATTAGTTCACAGAATCCTTGCATCTTGTCACTGAGTCTTTCATAGTAATCAACAAGAAATTACTGCAGCTGAGAATAGACATATAAAATAGTGGTGTCTTACTTCCTAGAGGGAAAAATACACCTAGAGAAATATGATACAAATTTCAAACTTTGGTATTATTTCTTTTATTGTGTTTTTAGTGGCAAGGATGACCTGGGTGTTCTTCTATATTGTTTAAGTCATATACATAACCTAGAGTTAACGCAGTCTTTGTCTAACAATCAACTCTCAGTTCCAGAGTTAATGAGTAGGATGTTTTCTCCCTCTGTTCAGGAGCATATGGATATCTGTGTGTGCTCTACTAGCATGTTCTTTTTCCTTTCTTCAGTCCCACTCTTGCCATGGCCCACAGGAATCTGACTGGAAGCTGTAATGTTAACTGTGGATGTAAGATTCATGAGTACGAGCCTGTCTGTGGATCAGATGGAATAACATATTTTAATCCTTGCCTAGCTGGCTGCATCAGTGGTGGAAACCACAGCACAGGGGTAAGTGCTTCACCCACCATCCACACACAACCCCTGAGTCCCAACACCTTGGGACTGGTGCAGATTGAAGACTTCTCTGTTCCTAGCTGAAGCATCCCTCCTCTGAGCTTCAGAGAAGTTCTCTGCAGGTGACTTGTCCATCTCTGAGCCTTTCCATGATTTGAAAGTGTGGCAATGCTGTTATTGTGTGGTCCCAACCCACTTCCTTTAGTTACACACCAATTTGAGGCACAAGTTCATTTGTACTAAGGGAATCCTCCAGCTGAGTGCAAATGCCATGGGCTAGGAAGGGCTGGTGTTTCCCAGAGAGACCCCAAAGACCTTGGTGGCAGTGACCTGCATGCCTGCTATTCCTGCAGGGCTTGGAGAGGGTACCTTGGGTCAGTATCATCTAACTCAGCTTTCTTCCAATGTAGGCAGCCATGTCAAACTTTCTTTAAACTCAGTCTTACCTTTTAGAGCAGTTTGGGGCTTTTTGTGACTCCTTCCCTGAATTGAAGGAAGAACTTAACTCTTCAGGTAGATGGAAGTGTTTTAAACTCGTGTTTAAATTTAGTTAGGATTTGTTCAAAGTCATTGGTGTTTGTGTCAGCCTCATCATTTGGCCAAGTAGCTCTTGCACCTGCACCAGTGCACTGATAGGTCTGTGGTTTGCCTGGCTAGGTGAAGACTGCCCATGTATTCTGCTCTTGTAAAACAGTTTGACCAGCCCCATGGTCTTTTTCTAAACTTCTTCCAGGCTAAATGAAGGTTGTCATCAAACTCAAGTAACAAGAACTTAAAATATGTTAGTAATCCACTTTCTTTCTTGGATATACATTGCTTGTTACGACCCAGCATTCTAGTTATGCTGAACTGGAGAAGGACATCCTGCTGGTAAAACCAAACCATGGAAATTTGGCAGTTTCCAGGACTGGGCACAAGAAGACAGTTGAAAAGTAGAGTCTGACTTAATATCAACACAGCATTATGGTCATATTAGTTTCCTTAAAAAATGAACTCTTAAATTCTTCTGTTACCGAACTGTCCTTTAAAAAAGGATAATTAAGAAAGACAAGAAGTAATGTAAACATTGATTTTCTTAGGACTTGATTGTACTTTTTAGAAAGCTTACTTTAAAAGTATCAGTCTCCTGATTTGCAGTCATGAGCCAGCCTATGAAGCAGGAGGATGTTAGGTCCAGCACTGTGTTTTCTCAGATCACCTGGGTTATGGTCTGAAAAAGCGTGTTCATACATAGATGCCACTGAGAACAGATTAGTTTCCCTTAATTTTTTTTTTCTTTTCTAGATTATCTTGCTGGTTTTTAGTAGAAAATTGTTTTGACCAATTGGAAAAGCCTGCAGTGTGAGCCTGTGGTTAAATTTCAGTGCCTGTATAATCTAATTTGTGCTTTCTTGGACTGAGACAGGCTTGATCTTAGTTGCATTTCATCTGATATTGAACTGGCACTATTATTTTATTTAGAAGGGAAATACTGTGGGAGTGTGTGCTCTACAAATTTTGAAGCATGCTATCGCATCTTACGGTTTAAGAAAAGATGCTTCATGGCCTGAAGTTTCAACTCAGTAGCTAATGGTGAATAGAATGGGGCTGACATTGCTTGGAAAAGGAACTTTTTTGGAATAAATAATCTTTTTTGGATGATACTTTTAAAAACAGCAAATGTAAGTTAGTGCTGCTGTATAACACACAAAATGTTGCTAACGTGTAGTATTTGGATTTAAGTTTATCACATGGAATGTTTTCAAAATTGACCATTTAAAAGTTCAAACTAAGAGGAAAGGATATCAGTGTACAATTCATACTGGTTTTATATATATGTATTTATACATACATCTATCCCTATACTCTTAATATTTCTGTCATGCTATGTCTGTCTCATTTAATACACAGACAGTTTCGCTGGTGATGAACAAAGATTGTGTAGTAAAGAGGTCTAATTTCTGTAGGATTTCTATTTGGCATTTGCATTTGGAAGCAATAAGGAGTTTAGGGTGAGGTACAGTACAAAGGAATTAGGTACTCATGTTACAGTGGAGTGCTGCCTTGGGAAACTAGAATCTGTCATTGGCTTTGTTTCTGCATGATGTTGGACAAGTCAGTTAAACAGAACTTATCCCTGTTGGTCATTAGTCTTGTCTTCTTCATGTTCTGGATGATGAACATGAGCAACAAACAGAAGTGTCACTTGTAGATGGGCTGCCTAAATCTGTATTTGAAGGTGTGAAGTTACATTCAGAATATATTTAGTTGGGTATAATGGAAAATGTTCTGAAAAAAGGGATTCCAGTTGTCTCAAATAAGTCACCCATGTTTGTGAAATCTTTGATCTATTTCAGTTACTTAACTACAAAATAGAGATAACATCAATACCTCATAACTGTTTTGAAGATAAATGACTTTTTGAGTTAAGCTATAGTAGTGAGCTACAGAAAATCCAAATGAAATATGAGTCCTTCCATCTTTGTAGTGGAATATTCTTAGTCTGAGGAAAAAAAAATACCTGAAGTCACATTTTGAAAATAGGAGGTAAAAGATTGGATAAATAGATACATTATTAAGATGTTCAGCTAAATCCCATGGGGAAAAAAGGGTAAGGCTGCATCATGGCATGGATGCATATAAAGGTATACATTAAAAATGACAAACTGACATGATTTGGATATGTCTCGATGTCTAAGTGCTTAAATTCACTATCTTAAGATAATTTTGTAACTACTGTGCCTGTGTGGTCCAAGGTTTGATGAATGCAAAAATTGAAACAGAAAGCTCCTTCCTGTAACATCACATATGTCCTGGCCAGTTTCTTCTGTAGCACTGGAATGTATGATCTGCTGCACACCCCTTTGCCATACAGCAGATGAAAACAGAAGTAGCATATACGTGAAAGAAGGCTGTTTCTGATCTAGCTATTCCTCCCTTTCTTCAAATCACAGTCCTGTTTGCCAGTGAAATGCTACTTCTTTATTCAGTCTCTTCATCTTAATTTCATTCTCTTTGTCCACTCATGAATCTCTCAGTAACTCCTCCAGTCTCACTCTTTTAGTCTCTGCTTTCCCTTTATTATCTGTTCTTGCTCCAGGCCAGATCTATGCCCACATCCAGGTGGAAGGTCCTGAGGTCACAAGGTGCAGCTTGTTGCTCTTTGACCAGATCTGGGTAGCCTTCCATAAACAGCAGAAGACACTGCCTGAATATGAAAGTGAGCAGCTTGCTGAATTTCAGAATATGGCATTTTCACAGCTGCCTGAAGAGCGTTTCCTCACATTTTCTGTAGTACAATAGAAACAATATTTTTCTGCAGCCTTCCTGTCAGAAGTGATTGAATTGTTTTGTCAATATTTCCCAAATATATTCCAGATTTTTAATAATAAACTCAGGCTAAATAAAGCAATGGAAAGGCAACCTTATCATGGAGAGTCCTGGCCAGCTTTAGAATTACTTGGGGATGTAACTTTGCTTGTGCTTGGGGTAATGATGCTCAAGGCAGAAGATTCTCAGTTGAGAAGTACCACAGGACTGTTGTACGCTGTCTCTTTGCAATGTCTTTCTTACACATGTTTTTCTCATAGAAATGTTCTTTTTTGCTCTCCCAGGTCAGAAATTACACAGAGTGTGCCTGTGTGCAGAGTCGCCAGGTGATCACTCCGCCGACAGTGGGCCAGCGCAGTCAGCTCCGGCTGGTGATTGTCAAAACCTACCTGAATGAGAACGGCTACGCTGTGTCTGGGAAGTGTGATCGAACCTGCAACACGCTCATCCCATTCCTCATATTCCTCTTCATTGTAACCCTTATAACAGCATGTGCCCAGCCATCAGCAGTCATAGTGACACTCAGGTGAGAATTCTGTGATGTTTTGCAAGCATTTTTGCCATAATAGCAAAATTTTGATAGCACCCGCTATCACGAGTGCCTGTGAAGCTTGTGTATCCTTAAAAAGTGAATAGGATCCTTGTGTAGCCTTAAAAAGTGAAAGGGCTTTTTGTATTTAGAATATGTAATATGATAATCCACTTTAGGAAACATGAAGTGCACAGTAAATTCCAGGTGGTATAAAGAGAAAACAAGCAAAACATCATGGAAGAAAATTATTACTCCTGGAAAATATTCAACCTTCTTAGAGCAATGATTTGGATTTTCAAATGCAAATGAAAAAAGTCAGTATGAAAAATTATTCTTTTCTCATTCTTAAAATTGCTCGTTCCTGCCACATGCCTGGTTTTGAATCTTATTTTTTTATCTTCATAAGAATTTTGAACTTCTACCATAGTAGTGGTGTTATTGCCACTACTCTAAGAATAGAGAACAACAAAGCCTTTGTAGGAAAAAGGCAGTAGCATTTATTTGTCAATTTGGAAAAAAAAAAAATCATATTTTTGGATTGGCTTTTCTCATCTGTGCCATCTAGTTTGATAAACATAATAATTCCCTCTAACATCTTTGTCCATTTAGAACATAGTTCCTGTAAGAGAAGTTCTGCTGATTTTTAAAGAAAAGTGAGCTGAGAAGCTCATAAGCATTGGTTCTGCTGATAACAGGAGGACAAAGAATGGTTTAAAGATGTTTGTTTGGTTTGGGATCTGAAGCTGAAGAGCTCAAAGTTGGAGAAGTAAGTTGTTTTCAGATGAAGATGAGTTTGGAAATTAAAAGAGAACAAAATAGTTCAGTTGGAAGGGACCTACAATGAGCACAGAATCGTAGAATCTGAAGGGGTTTGACAGGACATTAAAAATTACTTAGTTTCAACCTGCTGTTGTGGACAGGGACACCTTTCCTAGACCAGGTTGCTCAGAGCTCCATCCAACTTGACCATGAACTCTTCCAGGAATGGGGCATCCACCACTCTGGGCAATCTTTCCAGTGCCTCACTGCCCTCATAGTGAAAAATTTTCTCCTAATATCCAATCTAAACCTACTCTCTTTCAGTTTGAAGCCACTGCCCCTTGTCCTGTCCCTACATGCTCTGGTAAATACACTCTCTGATCATCTAGTCCAACTGCCTGACCACTGCAAGTCTGAGCAGAAATGAAAACCTGGTAGTGAGGGCATTGTCCAAACACTGACAGACAGGAGGTATCGACCACCTCTCTAGGAAGCCTCTTCAGTGTTTGAGGTACTCTTCAGAAGCACACTCCATATGATCCAGATGGGCATTCTGTCCATGAGACCAGGGTAGAGCTGACCTGAAGTAAATCCCTATAAATGCTTGAAATGCTTGTGGTGTTCATGTCAGGTCTCAGCACTAGCTGCATTAATTGCTAACATAGAAACACCTTTTGTCCTGGTTTTGTGTAACATCTGTCTTCAAACTGAGCTTTTTTTAACACCAGTCTTGTGCATTTTATTTCTGCGAGAAGGGTCCTCCCAACCAAGTAGGATTTCCTTTCTGATAGAAGGAAATATCAGAGTGAAACTCTTTAGAGTTTCACTCTGATATTCTGGGACAAATTTAGGCCCCTCTAGAAATAATAATAATGGCAAATTTTTGTAATAGATCATGGAACTTTGGAAAACATGAGGCGGGTTGGGACTTAGCTTTGGTATCCTTAGGCTCAGTTGTGAGCACAGCTGAGAAACCTTCTGGCAGGAATCTTTGTCTCACCCCCTCCAAGGACAGACACTCTCTTGCTGTCATTTTCTCAGCTCAAGTAGCTAAGGCTTATGCAGGAGCCTGCTGCTGGGACAGGGAGGATTGTGCTCTGTCACACTGAGGAATTTTGCCTTCCAGATTGCTTTTCAAAGAATCAACAGAATGGGTGTAAGGATCACTGTTGGGACATTGAAGCCAGGCACTCGGGGCTGAGCACATCAGAATTCCATCTGCTCAGCCTTACCTCAACTATTGTGTGCACAACACAATCATAATTCAGACTTCTGACTTCATTCCTTCTGTCTCTGGATTTCCCACATGTAAAATAATAGTAACCAAAAAAAAAAAAAAAATTGCCCTTGCATTGCAATTAGCAAAGGCAAATGAAGATCAATATTGCAGTGAACTTCACAATAGTGAGGTACATAAGGGACATCTCATCTCAAAACAGGATTTTGTAATGCTCAGTACAAAAAATGGGGGCCCACACACGGACAGTGACACCTACTGTCCCAAACCACATACTGTGCTTTGTGCTTTGGTCAAAGGTCTCTGGCCCAAGTTGGTTCTCCAATTTCTTAGTTCTTGACTTCAAAACTGTTTCACAGCTGCATCCCTTTGACTGCAGACTTTTTGTGTGTTTTTATGGTGTATTTCAATGTCATTAGAAGCTGTCTATCTTAAGACCTGTAGATTCAAAACTAAAAATATTTTAAAATCAGTAGGTAATTTGTGGTTTACTAAAATTGTAGTTGCAGTGTGGAATTTTGTTACTTTGTATTTAGTCTTTTTAAGCTTGACATTTTTCCTTTGAAACCACTGGAGGGAATCTTGTATTACTTGAATTGAAAAGGTATTTAAAGAGACTGTTTGTATGTCTGTACTGATACTTTTCTTAAAGTAACTCCAAAGTGCTTATGCTACAAAAAGATTTGTTAAATTCAGAAACTGAGTCCAGCCTTCAACAATTTAGTTATCTATTAATTCCAATTTACCTCAAAAATATTAAGAAAAATAAATTAAGGCAAATGAAATAATAGAAAGCTACCAAGAAAAGCATAAACATTTTGTATGGATTCTCTAAATTTCCTTAATGTGTTTGGATCAAATTCTTCAGGCCTTATACAGGTAAAGAAAAGTCAAAAGGCATGACTGAGATTTTGATTAAACAGGTCCAGGAGAGGCTGTCTGTTACTTTTTCCTAGCAGTAGGAGTCAACAATAGCAGAAGCTAAAGACAAGAAATTTAGACAAAGATTTTCTATAGCTGAGAAAAAAGCCATGAGGTAGAGCCAGAACATACCAGAATGATTATGGGTTATGACTGTTCCTTCACTGGAGTTTTCTGTTCACCTGCTAGGTCTGTGGAAGATGGGGAGCGGCCCTTTGCACTAGGAATGCAGTTTGTTTTATTAAGAACTCTTGGTAAGTCTTACAGTAGCTCAGCATTTCCATAAAGGCCATGTTCAGATTAAATGCACCATAAAAGTAATAAAATGCCGTAAATCTGCCACTAGTTGCTTGGCTAACTATATTAGGAACCTAAAATTAATAACTTCTGAAAAGTTTGCATCTGAAAATGTGGTTAATTTACTTTTTTATCTTACTGACTTTCTAGAACAATATTGTTTCACAAAAAGATAAATTTTTACTGTTTCAAAAATTAATACTTAAAAATTAATAGTTATTATTTTCTAAGGATTTTTAGCTTTCAAAAAACAGAATTCTGTTGTTTTTAGCAATAACAATAGCTTTTCTAATTTTTAAATTAAACATTTGTTGTTTAGTGTTTTAGTGTCTTTCTTCTAATATTATTTCATATCTTTAAAGTGTTGCAAAGCAGAAATGAATACATGTTAAAAGGCTTTATTTTTCAAAGAATTCTCTTTCAAGCGCTTGAATTTCTAAAATCCTGCCCATAAAGAACACTCCAAGTGTTCAGCTACTATGAAATATATGACTAGAGCAAGCAAGGTCTATTCTAAGTGAAAAAGAGAAGCCCATAAAGCTACATCTTCAAGTTTTGTTTGAGGAAGGATGTTTCAGTCTCATCCTAAAGATGTTGTATTTCTGGAGAAAGCAGGAGCATTAATTGGACTGGCTGCTTTTTCAGCTGTCTTAGAAGTTAAAGTCTGTTTCTTGGGAAGATGTATTCAAAAGGAAATTTATAATCTTAATGGTCTTACCCCTTACATCTATCTTCAAAAACATTTTGTCATCTTCAGTGCATTTTCACCTTAATCTAAAAGTAGCACCTTTCCCAGCTCATGGGCAGAGGATGTTCAGCAGGTAGTACTATGGAGATGATGTATTTCACCTTCTATCTACCTGGGAGCAAAATTGGATTTTTTTGGGGTGGATACATAGTTCAAGAAGAGCTATCTGGGGACAGCAGATTGAATTACCTGTTGTAAGGTGCCTGCTGCATTGGCTTCTTTCAATTCTCTCCCATTTGGGGTAGGTTTCATGAGTAGGGTAAATAGTATTGGTGGGAAGATTGGCTGGCCAGTTTTCCACGTTTTACATTTCTTGTGAGAACAGCAGTGTAGAAATCTCAAAAATGTTCAACCTACACTCTTTGGCTGGGGCATATAGTTTCTCTAGAAGTTTTCCACAATATACTTAGACAAATTATTTCTCTTGCTATTTTTGTTTCAGCTTACATTCCCACTCCAATTTATTTTGGGGCTGTTATTGACACCACGTGCATGCTTTGGCAACAGGATTGCGGCGTACAAGGATCTTGTTGGGAATACGATGTCACCTCGTTTCGTTTTGTCTACTTTGGGTTGGCAGCTGCTCTCAAGTTTGTGGGATTCTTTTTTATTTTCCTGGCCTGGTATTCCATAAAGTGTAAAGAAGAACAACTGCAGAGACAGAGTTGGAGGGCTTCGCCGGTGAACACTGTGAGCGAGATGGTTGGACAAGCTGGACCCCAACAAAACTATGCACGGACTAGATCCTGCCCTACCTTCAGTTCCCAAGGAGACATCAGTGTGGCACAAGGAATGAACTGCTTAGCACAGACCTACCCCGGCCCTTTTTCAGAAGCAATAAATTCCTCAAATGAAAATGCATTGGAAGAAGTCACTGTTGAGATATAGACCCCTGGCTTGGTAATGTAATATTTAGTTTTGTTGGTTGACTTAGTTACGGCGCCTTGTAAAACACCTGTGCCTTCTATTTTTAATCTAAATGTAACGTGATAAAACCAACAAAGCTTGATGCAAACAACCATAATATGTTCCTGAGGGCTGGATACCTCAAACCAACCCAAGTTTTTATTTCTCCCCTCCCAACAATGGAGTTTTAAAAATTGTGTTTGTAATTATTTCAGATGTGTCCATTAAATGTCCATGCTCTGATCTAATATCATTGTAAAGTTGAGGTGTTATGAACAACAGAAGTCAGTGGAAGAGTGACAAGAACTCATATTGTTGATGTCTAGACTCACAAAAATGCTTAAATGTATTGTCAACTTCGTATCTGCAAATTGTATTTTTAAGAGATGAGTAATTACTGTGAGTTCTGCTACAAAGCACAACTGAACTTATTTAAACTATGCAACTTATTTGGATAATTGTATGTGCAGCAAATTAAGTTTAAAGCTTGCTTTTAAAGACATTACTGCAACTGAATTTGAAAGGGGCTATTTTCAGGCGTAATCATTAAATTAAAAAATAACATAAGGTTTAAAGTACTGTTAATAACATGTCAAGCCATACAAGAGTTATGCATCAGGTAATGTTTGCAAATGTTGAGTTGTAACATCTTTATCCTGTCAAAATGTGCATTAATTTTCACCTGATGGGATGTAGTCATTCTTCACAAAGTATATAGGATACTGTAATGCTTGAAGTAAAAAACTTCAGTATTGGTTTATAGTAACATTAAGATGTAGGAATCATACACACATGCCAGAGCAGATACGTGCATATTTCTGCAATGTTATTTGGGTGGCTGTGACTAGCACCAAATCCATATTTTCCTGAAGGAGAAAACAGCTGCTTATAGCTTGATAGGAAGTTTGGCTGTCCTTCAGAACTGCATGCCAATCTAGTTCAGCTTGAGTGGGAAAGTCCCGAGGGAGAGCTAATGGCCCCGTCTGGTGTCTGGGACCTGGCGGGTCCCTTGGAGCCAGTGGCAGCAGAGTTCAGGCTGCAGGAGTGAGCAGAGGAACCCCTCCAGGGGGCTGCAAACAGCCTGCACACCATGGTTACCAGCTAGGAGGCTTTCCCTGCACTCCTGGCACTACTGAGGCACTGAGCACCCTGACACCCAGGGCAGCTGGGATGGGAGGGCTGGCCCAGACCCTCTGGTTTCTGCCACAGTTCTGCCTCTCTGGCTGCCCCGTGCTGGGCAGGCTGGTGGGACAGGCCTGGAGGTCCTGGTTGTGGGGTGTGTCCCACACATCTGCCCTTCCTTTTCTCAGCTTCACTGAAAGCTTCTGTGAAGGCAAAGGGTGAGTTTGTCTCTCCTTTGGCCCTCCGGGTGAAGAGCTAAGAATAGAAATTATCGGCAAGTGTGGACTCACAGGATGTGATGTGGCCTTTGTTTTTTCCAAATTGCTATGGTGTGTTCTCTCCCTGGGAGATGCTGAAACTTTTTAATCAAATGTGCTTGGCATTTCATTTCTTGCTCTGGAGGCTTTGTAGTGCCATGTTCATGAGGTACTAATGATGTCTCAAGGGGCAGAAAATTATGTCAGTTGGACACTGCGAAGTCAAGGCTGAATTGTACCCTCCCTGCAGGGGAAGTCTTAGAAGTGTAGGAAATGAAAAAGCAGTCTTCTAAGAGGACTCAGTGATAGTCTGGTTTAGATTTTGCTGAGTAGACAACTTGTGTGAAAATAAATAGGGAAGAGCTGAGCTTCTACATATTTTTGAACAGAGTTATTCCTGATTTAATTTTTCAGTTTAGAACATGTATATTGATCAAACATTATATGGAACCAAGTCCTTGAAAAGAAAGGCAGTACTCTACTTGGCATCCATTGAGTTGTCCTGAGAAGAGTAGATTTTCCTCTCTGCCTTTGCCAACTGCCTTTTGTCATCACCTGGATCCTCTTGACCAGCACATGGGACTACCCATGGGCTGCTTATTTCAGAATATCTCAACCCATTTATGTAGTTTGTAACAATTCTTACTCTTCCTGTCTGAAAACTCCAATTCTTCTACCCCAAACATAGAGAAATACTGTTTTGACCTCTTCCTACTATTCTGTCCGTATTAACAGCCTTTTTTGGGTTAAGCTTGAGAATGTCTTTTCCTCTTATGCAACCATCAGATACAATGTGTCCTCAGTTAGCACACACTTCCTGAGATAATTGGCTTCTGCACTTGTTCTGAGAAATAAATTTCCTTGGCTCAAAGGTGTTTGGCATAAATATATATATGTGTATTTATATATTTGCTATAGGACATCAGAATAGATGATAAAAATGTCCCTTTTGCTTCAGTCTCAAATGCTTGTTGCACCACAAATTTTCTGCCGTGGTGAAAATCGGCAAAGTAGTAGCACAAAGTGTAATTGCAGCCCAGCACTTGTCCATTTTTATCACTTTCCCATTTTAATCATCACAGGGAGAAGTGAGGAATGAACAGTGACAATCTTTTCAAATACCTCAAGAACAGAGCAGTTAGGGAATTGTAAAAGACTGAAGATCAATCATCTGTCCCGATCTCTTATATTTCATGCCTGGTGTGCTTCTGTTTCATACAAAAACCAAGGGCGAGCAGATTAGGATTGTCAGGAACTAATGGCACTGATGCCAAAGAATGAGAGTGATAAAAGTGACACTTCTGCAGCTGCTGCTGTTTCTGAGCTTTCAAGGGATTTCAGAGCTTGTTGTAATGGAAACCATCTATTTTTTAGGATATCCTGACCCTCTGACTTCCAAGAACATTCATATTTCCTAAATGGTTGAAAAAATGGAATGTAGAAAGAAAGATGTTTACTTTGGAAATATTGAAAAAACCTTCTTTACATACTTTCAATTTTAATTTTTAATTAGAAAATAAATTTTAATTTTTCTTTGAGAATTATATGCAAAACAAAATGTAATTCCTCACTTTTCAAACAATTTTTTTCCTGTTTGGGTATAGATAATTTTGGCAATGCAAATAAATTTTTATGAAATCAATTAAGTCAGCATCCTCTGAAAGAAAAAAAACCCAAACTCTGGCCAGTTTTTGATTGATTCCTGAAGGAGGGTTTCTTGTGAGTAATCTTTAACAGTCTAAACTAAGCCAGTAAAGATATGCAGGGGAAACACATGAAATGTGTTAGAAATGTCAGTTCCAGCATTGCTGTTGACCGGTGTACGGACTGAGAGCTGCTGACCAAACACTGTGTTCAGAGGCTGTCACTGCTGGAGGAAGCAGCATCTCCAGACATTGAGAGCACCCCTAGCAGTTGTGGTTGACACATGGTGCTAAACCAACTTCACAGGAACTAGAAAAGAACTTTGCCTGTCATCGGTGAAGGGGCCCATGCTGTCTTCCTACTGTGAGCTCCTCTCACCATAGAATAAAGAATTCCATTAAGTTGT
Organism: Peucedramus taeniatus; assembly: GCA_013400575.1. Classification (NCBI taxonomy): domain Eukaryota; kingdom Metazoa; phylum Chordata; class Aves; order Passeriformes; family Fringillidae; genus Peucedramus; species Peucedramus taeniatus. Next base: position 93,615 of record WBNO01015100.1, on the reverse strand, counting down.
AATTTTTGCCACCTTCCCTCTCTGTCCCTAAACACAAAAGGTTTGCTGGCAGTGAATAGAAAGAAAAGGTGAAGCAGGTGTCCTGCTCACCCACAGGCTGTTATTGGTAGTAAACCCAAGCTGTCTGCCTGCAGCTTACCAGCCAGTGATAATATGGGGCAACATCTGGTGATGGTCAAAGTGCCACCATGCCCTCATAGGGACAGACTAAATCCCTCTTCCACCACTTAGTCCTGATTTAGAGTGAGGAACATGAGAGGTGTAGCCCAGATATATGGACTTGAGTGAACAGGTTAATTGTCTCTGCTTAGCCTTCCATTCACCCTTGTTTTCTCAAAAAGGAGAAAACTTCAGAATGGATGCAGTCATGTGCTTGGGTGCTTATGAATGCAGCACCCTCAGGAGATAATTTGGAGATCTTTGCAGGGCTGGAGTAATCTGGAGAGTGGGACTGTGCATGTTTCCAGTTTTAGTCAAAAGCCTTCTGGTTTTGGTCCCCCTTCTTCCCCTTGGGCATACTGGATAAAATACAATATAATTTGGAACCAATGACATTTTATAGCCTTTCAGTACAGTGTGAGCAGCTGCAAGAACCTTTGAATATTATGGTGCAATTTGTATTTATTCGGAAGCTTTCAGTTCTTTGGCCAGCCTGTATATCTTTAAAAGTGCATGTAGTAACATGCTGTTCTTCAGAACTTACTGTTATGCAGGTGGAGGCGTAAATCTCCTACTAGGTATTAGAAATGTACGTTTAAAAGGTCCTAAATTAATTACAAACACTTGAATATAGTGTTTTCAAAAATATGGGGGTTTTAATGCTTATTAATTTGTAGTATTAGCTGTTCATTCATTATGGCTCTGATCCAGCAGAGCACTTAAATATGTGGGTAAATTTATGTATTTAGGTAATGCACTTGAAAATAATGCACATATGTAAGTATGGGACTTAATCCCGTCTGCATTCAAAAAGAAATTCATTTATCCAAAGTATTTCTATGCTGAGCATTTCCCCCATGGATTCAGTGATAGTTGTAACCAGAATAGCACGAAGTAGCACTTGAGCACTCTCCTGTGGCAATTAGGTGTGGCTGCTTACATATCTGACAATGGAGGAAGGCTGTCATTTTCAAACAGAATTCAAATTCAGAATATTAAGATTCATTCTCGCCCTTCCTGCCATTCACTTATTTTATGAATTTCTGTCTGAAAACCTGTGTGTTACGTGGGGAGACAGCTTAAATAAAGGCATCCTTCTGACCTTAGAGCCAATGAAATTGCTCAGGTAATCCTGTGGGCTCGAGTTGTGCCCTTTCACAGAATTTGGACCTAGAGGTTCAGAGGACAAATTGTCAAAATCCCGCACAAACGGAGCAGAGCACTCCCTGCTCAGTGGAACTTCAGAGAGCATGTCTGGGACAGGGGTCAGCACCTTCTGCACTATTCTTGCAGGTTTTCCCCCCAGATGCCTGAATAATTGCTGCCTTAGTACACTTCCCTGTGCGTGTGATACCACAGCTCTTCATGGTGTTATATTGACATAAAACTGATGATAAATAGGTCCAAAGTGTCTTACTGCTATTTTGGAGCCAGATTATTGGCCTCAGCAGTCCAGTGTTGAGGCTGAAGAACTAGGCCATATCTTGCATTGGAAGTTAAGCTGGTGCTTTAGCAAGTGTGTGTGAACTAGGAAATATCAAGCTTGTTAGCTTTTATACTCTATTCATTGGTTATTACTACTATTTTTGGAGATAGAATACAAAAAACTTCCTAAACAAGTTTATCTTTTTCTGTTTTCTCAATAATGTGTCTTTTACAAAGGCTTAGGAGATGCCATGCTGCATGCTTCAGAATCTGGGTTCCCCCAGCTGAAGCCATCCAGCTGTGGTTGCTTTCCATGGGCTTAAAACACCTGGTAATAGAAATTTACCAGGACTGTGACCTGCATTGTCATTACTTTGGACAGAGTGTTTGCTACTTATAGATTAAACCTGTAATCAACACATTTCAGGTTCTTCACAGACTGGACTTGATTCTTTGGATGTTTTCATCAATTCAGAGTGCTTAGAAAATGGCAGTCAACATCATGGTGGTAGATTTATTCTTTGGTAGGGAATTAGGGCTTTCTTCTTTTTTCTTTTAACATTTTGGTTGGGAAATAAAAATTCAGAAAGATTACATGTAAACATTGTCACAGAGTAGAGATGTGGAGCCTTCAGTGTGGGGACAGGATATGGCCGGGTTCATGGGATTTGTCTCCTTTACATTGAATATCACTAATATGTGTTATTTTGTGGCCAAAGGTTTAAAAGCCTAACTGATCCTCAGGAAGGAAATTTTTCCTGTATTTTCCTCATAATTTATTGTGTAAATTAAGGAGTAAAGTTAACACTACCCATGTCCTGTGGCCATATTTGTTTCATTAAACTGCAGTTAGTAACTACAGTTAATAAATTTAGTAGTCCAGTCCTTCAGTTCAGCTATCTTTTTTGTTAATACAGCCTGTTAAACACAGATGTAGCTCTGCAATTTCAAAGTAGCTCCAAAGTTTTCTTGACTTCAAGTGTTACAGAATAGATGCATTTATCCAGGTTCCATTCTACTCTTCTGATTATTGCATTATTGTATTGTGTGTATTGTATTTTTTTATTTTTTCAATCTCAAACCAGTTGTCACAATGTTATCCTGTAACAGTGTTTTCTTTATTATATAGAATAGGTGAAAAGCTGTGGAATTAATGAAGGGCTACAAAAAGCATCCAAAATGTTGTTCACCTTGAGGAAGGGTGAAACAGCTTGATAATCTCTGGATAAAAGACTAAACAACACTGTGGTGCTAATAATAGGTACTGAAGTATCTTATGATGTATTCACTATGACTTAAATGACATATTCAAGACATGTCAATGATGCAACTGCATGTGTTTCTGTTCCTAAAGTCTGGACTGCTCCAACAAAGACAGTGTTTGTAATTCCTGGTGGGCCAATTCCTACCCTAGCCTTTCTGTGGGTAAATAATTTCAGGAGTCTGTGTAGGATTTGGCCCAGCACTGTTAGGTAAAGTAAAAGCTACGCAGACCACAGAAGTCTCGTGCAGAATGTATTCAGCCTGCTGTAGCATGTTACTTTATTTAGTTGCTTTGCTTAAGCAGAGGCTAAAAATAAATTCTGTAGTAATGATAAGAAACACTGGGCTAAATTCTGGAACCACTTAAGCAAGCAATATTAGCATTTGAATTAAAATGAGGATTGAGATCTGAAATATGAATGTTTTTTCATGGAATACCAAAAAGAGAGGGGTAGAATAAGAGTAAATTTTATCTCTAGGAATGGAAAAGGGCCAAATCTGGTTGACTTTAAAGTGAGCTATGATTCACAAAAGGGGGCTTTGGTTTTAAAATCTTGAAGGCAAAATTTCCATTTTGAATTCTGAACCATAATTTTTTTGTCTTATTGTGCCTGGGCTGCTCATGCAGGGCAGGTGTCTGTATTCCAAATAGCACTGAAAGCACTAATAGCACTAATCACACTTCTCTGACTGACAGGCCAGAAATTTTGCGTCTGTAGCAAACTCCATATTTGAAAACCTGGAGGGAAATTTCCAAACAAAACAAAAAAATATGTACAAAATGATCCAAAGCTTAGTTTCAGTAAAAAGAAAAAAAAATAAAAATTGTGTCAGTGAGATCCACAGTTGAGTGGAGGCTTCCCTGAAAGAAGACCTGCTCTTTTCACCAGCTGAGCACATGGGGGTTGGGCCCCTGGCTGCAGTGCATACCTCTACCAAATGATTTGTGCAGAACAGCAACAGTCTGGGTAGGATTGTAGGAGCATGGAGTGGGCACACTGCCTGTAACTGTTTAGTTTTTAAAAAACTCATTATTAAGCAAATGTGTAGAGTATTAAGGAAATTTGTAGAGTATGTCTGATGGTATGAGTGTTTGGGTGCTGTGCTGTGGTAAAAAGAGAATAATTGGTTTATGCTGGGTATTTTTGCATACTTTAGGCTCCTGTATTTTTTTTTTTCAAATTTATATTTATTTCTCAGCAGAGCTTAGAGTAATTTTAAAGTTATATAACCCATGATTTAATGAAACCTTCTGTCAGCATCTGTTGTAAACATGTGTTTACAAAACAAACTCTTGAATACTTGATACTTGGAAATAAAAAATAGCATATCATGTGTGTTGATTGGGTCCAGATCCTCTCTGATTTCAAAGTAAGACTTACATGCTTTCATTTCCACTACATATAACCACACACAAAAAAAAAAAAATCATCTTTCGGATCCCCCGGCACGTTAACAGTGTCCAAGACCAGAGCTGTTAAAACCAGGAGAGTGGATGAAATCAGATTTGTTGCACATCCCGGGTGCCGGTGCCGGTCGAAGACTGAGCAGGGCAGCGCTGGGCGGTGCTGGTGGCACGGGGAGGGCTCAGGCTCAAGGAGAGGCGCTTGTGCCGTGGCTCTGCACTGACACCTGCAGCCCGAGCGGCTCCGGGCACTCTCCCGGCAGTCCCAGGCAGTTCAGGCTGGAACTGCATCCCTGCAGGTGTGACATGTCATTTCTGGAATGGCTCTCTGGCCTGTACCTATTTACTGCACTTCGCTTCTCACTGGAAAACGATGTCAGAGCACACAAACAGGATTGGGTTTTGCTGAAACTAAAGGAAGTTTGTTACGATATCACGCATACCCAGGTACCCACGGCTGCTCAGGGCTCAAGTCTAGTCCTGGGCAGGTCTTCCTTGGACAAGGCTGTTGCACCTCTCGGGTTCTCAGCCTGACAGTTTTACACAGATCCCCTCTGACTGTGCCTGTGTGACTTCAGTGTAGACAGCTGCAGGCATCTCAAGGGACTTTGGTTGGGAGAGTGGAGGTAGTCTGTGCTCAGACCCGGCCTCTAAAATGCCTTCCCTCAACAGTCACAAAAACCTACAGGTGGCTGAACTCCAGAATAATGCTCTAATCCAAATGTTTGTTTATTTCTTTGTATGTTTTTTGCAAAGCTGCTAGTGTGCATTTACCTCAATAACAACAGATTCACCTACTGATAACAGCTCTGTTATCTGCCCATGGTGGGGGTTGGAACCAGATGATTTTTAAGGCCACTTCTGACCCAAGCCACTCCATGATTTTATATCCAGTTCTGCAGCTGAAGCACTACACATCCTTGCTCTTCTGCAGTTGCTAGGCGCTCTCAGAAAGTGTCTCACACTGTCCAAGGATGCGAGATCAATACTGGCTACCTTACTTTAAATTCCAGATGAAACTTTTTGCTACCTCCCAAAGATGTGCAAGTTTTAAAGTTCTTCTGTCCATCTCCAGGGGCCCTTCAGAAAGTCATGAACTATGTACTGCCTTTCAGAATAGACACATCTCTACTGCTCTGCAAATCATAAAAAGCTATGAAGATCATCCTCTTGGCCCTCCCCCATGTGAGCAGCACTTGCCAGATTTAGGCACTTGCTTCATTTCCGAGCCTGCAACTGCCTGTGAAAGCTTCCTAACAGTCACACCATGAGCTGTTCATGGACTTGACTGCCTCAGCTGTGGGATAAGAAGTACTGTGCAGAAAGAAATACAAAACAAATTGGGACAACAACACACTGCTTAGGCTGCATACTTAGAGATATGACAGATTTTGGCCTCTTTAACTTGGTTTAGTTTTATATTTGGTGCATGTTTCCAAGACAGCAAGGATCAGAGCTCATTGCTGTCTGTACCTCTTGCCTATAGAATGAGTGCCCTTTACACTTTCTTTCCTCCACACTCCTATAAGAGACCTGTAAAAAAGGCTCCCATGCGGTTTAGAAGGTAGGGCAGTGTTTAGCTGATAGTTTAGATGACTGAGTACTGTCCTAGAAGAAGGAAGGTAGACAATTTTTAAACTAATAAGATGCTCTTTCTACCCTTTCCTGAATGAGTACTTTAAGCTCTCAGGTAAGGAGGAAGGACAAGTGGGGTGAATCGATGGAACACACTGTTGCACCATTCCCTTCTCTATCTCTGCCCCAGCATTAAGAGAGAAAGCACCTTGCTTTGTTCTTTCAAAGTGTACTTTCAAAGAATGTAGGGCACATTGTTGGCGCTGGATAATTCCCTGCACAAAGATACAAGAGGTGGTTGTGTGAGACCTTGATTCAATTTGCATTTGTCCTTCAAGTCCTCCCAAACTCACTATCTCAGCCTGCTCTGCACCCTGCTTTGAGATACATCCTGTGCTTGCTAGTGTGCTTTCAGGGCAGACTTTTCCCAGGGCTCTACCTGACATTGCAGCGACTGTTCTTTGAACTCTTGGATTCATCCACTTTCCTGATCCCTGCAAACATCACCTGTAACTTCATGTCTGCAGGAGCATCAGAGTCCCAGGACTATGTAAAAGAAGAGTTCTAGAAGCACAGATTCAGAGGCTGAGTTTAGGTATGAAAGTAGTCTTATTCACAGGCCATGGAACAAACTTAGAGCTCATGGAAGAGAGAGTTTACCTTGAAAGCTAAGCTCTTTTTCATGCTGACTGTTGTACAAGGAGATACAAGTCCTGACTGGGGCTCTGTGGTTCATTGTTGGCAAGTGCTGCATGTCTGGACTGCTGTGCTGTTACAGGGAGAGCTGTGCAGGGAGGAGAGAAACAGTAAAGCAAGATATGGCTCCATGAAACATTTCATTACTTCTGGGAACTGCTGGTTGTGCAGCTCAGTGCATGGAGTTCAAGGAAGAAAGGACTGGATAAATTTGGAATTAAAAAAAAATTAAATCACAGCATGTCTTAAACATAAAGCAAAAACCAAAACCAACCAAACAACAACAACAACAAAAAAAAAGACAATACAACTCCAGGAATAATTTATACCTAAAATAATGTTGTGTGTTGTTTTGTCACCTGTCGCTTTTAACGTGGATAGATTCTTAAAACTGAAACTGTCAACATGTTTTTGAAATAAAACTTATTCAGGAGGAAAACTGGATCATGTGGACTTCTCTGAAGCAGGTAAAGTAAAACACTTTTTATTTCAAGAAATATTGCTTCTAGACTTTCCCGAAGCCAGAATTGTACTATAAAAGTATCACAGAAATATTATACAAGATTTAAAAACACAGTTTGTATCCTAGTAACTTAAAATCTATGTACAAATAGCATCATTCATGACCATAAATATGTGTTTCTATCAATCAGCCCATGACACATACATCAGATAAAGAACTAGTAATTTTAACATATTTACAGAGTCCATCAAAAAGACTGCTTCTTAAAATTATTAAAATCCTACTAAAAGAATATCCTTTTAAAAAAGTTTCAACTTAAAATACAATGTAATGAATGTAAGTTTAACCTGCAGTGCTTGCAATAGCCAAAAAAAATTCGCTCCGCTAGATAGCATGTAACAGATAGGAAACACACCCATGAGTTGGACACTGTGGAATTACGTCTGAGGTAATTCTCTCCTGTTGCTGTTGTGATAATTATTTAGAAACTTATAAAAAAGCAAGGGAAAATATTAAGTTTTGACTAATACAGATTTTCAAAGTCATTTTTGTATTATATTTCATACAATTTAATGTTTGGTAAAGTTCAAGAATAAATTTAGAATACAACAACAAAAATTATTACTAAACTACTATTTTTTACTCTCAGGTGCCTTTTGTATCTAAAATAATGGAAACTTAACATGATTTTGTCATTCCCTTTAATGCCTGTTCAAAACAGAAAAATGATAATAATGCTTTCAAGATATTGCTGAGAGTAATAAAAATCAGGTGGGGCAACAAAAACATTTATGTATTGATGTAAACCTTTCTACCAGTATCAGCAAAAAAAAAAAAAAAAAAGTCAGAAAAATTAATGGAATTTTAATACTGAGAGTTTTAACATATAGGGAAACAATCCAATTTAAAGAAATCCTTCTACAGTTAACAATCATTAGCCATACCTTTCTGAGAGTAAATTTAATAAAGCAACAAAAACATGCAATATTTTTGCTAAGATAATATTTGAAGAGTCTGTTTCCATAATCCATGATGTTTACCTCTTTCAGGTCAGTCTGTTTATTGGTTTCACAATTTCATAAGACAATGAGCAAACTAAGAACCAGTAAGGTATTAGATGCATAAATGGTATGGCATACAGATTTTAAAAGTGCATTTTACTTGAAAGCATGGCATTAAGAATTGCCAGTGGTTAAAATAATTGATGAAAAAGACATTATGCAGGCATACTGGGTGAACTGAAAAACTCAGTCATGGTGGGATCATTTGGAAATAGAGAAAGTGACTTGGACATCCTTTTTGAAGAAATAATTTTTAGCTTTCAGAGAATGTGCTACTGCATTTGAAAGTTAACACTGTTTCTTTTAATGGAAAACTGGAAATCTTGCTTCCCAGCGTGGAGAATTACAGTGAAAGCATGTGCAAGTGAATTAAAAAAAATGCACAGAGACAAATACTGAACTGGGCTCAATTTAGCTGCAAAACGTATCTACAATAAACATGGAATGTCAGTTGTCTTGATTACCTTTATTAGTTTGCTAATAAGAAAAAGGAGAACGTATTTAATGGTTTACAACTTGATCTAATCCAAGGAGAGTGGAGCTGAGGCACTGCCTTCTGCATTAAGGATTTGTGAACTTTCTCCTGCAAGACTCTGTTTGGCTTTTTTTAAGAAAGTTCCTTCTTCCTTGGTACTGACAGGTGAATCCCTAATGGATATGTTTACAGTCTGACGAACGAAGGGTTCATCAGACCTCATGGGAAGATACATTTGGTCTTCAAATATATCTTCCACAGTGTCACTATCCTGGTGAGTGTCTTTTTGAGGAATGCTGATGGGCTGTAGCATGAAGCTATGCCGGGACTCCAACTCTATCAAACCGTTTCCACTGAAATCCATATCAAAACGGTCCGATTCTTTATCCTCCATCCATTTTTCAGCTGGATGACTATTTCTCCAGTGTGCATCATTCAAACTACTTTTCTCAGGAATATCATTGTTTAATTCAAGTTTCCTCTCCTGACTTAAATTCACCGTGCTCAAAGCAAGGGCTGCAAAGTCTGTTGGCACAATAAGCTGCGGCTCTTCTGCAGTCAGGCCGCTGGACTCCTCAGCAGAAGTCATTTCCACCAAGGTGAACGGCGTGGATGATTCGTCCCCGTTGCTTTGACCAGTGTTATCCTCGTCTGGTTTATTTTGCTGGTAGTAACTGTTCAGCAGTGCAAACATTCTATCTACATCCTTCAAGTAATTAGTCCAGTCAGCCAGACTAAGTCTAAAGTTGTGTCGGTATTCATATACACTTTCATTCACACTGTACAAGTCTTCCAGTCCTTGCCAGTCAATGTCGCCAGTGAAAATGGGCAGCTTAGCCTTCCCATCCATCCCATAATTGTCCTCTGTTGAGAGAAAGAATAAAGCCTACTGGTGAACACTATTAAAGGTGCAAGCAAAGCTTCCATGTGTGTTTCTATTTAAATTGGCTTGAAAGCACCACTGTTCATAAAGTAGGCAGCTCAAAGACACTCCACCTCTTCTGCCACCAGGTGAGTGCTTCTGGCCTTGGGTATGTTCACAGCCCCTGCTAAACACACTGCAAGAACTCCCTGTCTCCTGCTACATCCCTGGGCTGAGTAATAAAAGAACAAAATCTGGTCTAATTGGGCTCTGTGATGACGTTCAGAGATAAGTCCTTCCTCTGATATTTCAAGGCAGGAAAAAAGTTTCAATACACAAATAATCCATTTGCCTTTCTTGGGCACTCCAGCAAAACATGTAACAACCAAACAATGGTTAAGTATAAAAGTGGGGACTAACTCTGAAAGCCATTGGTGACCTGAACTTCAATGTCCACATGAATTTTGTTTCTGGATAGCTTAAAAATATGGTCTACAAACTAACCAGACACATTTTATTTAGTAAATGATAGCCAAAGGGGGTTTTAATCTATTTTGTAAACATTAATTTTAGTTTACATGGAACAATTAGGGGAAATGAAAGCTGTAAAAAATTGGTGTGAATTAATTTGTAGGACTGCACCACTTAGTAAAATAGTGTTAAAATATACACAGAGAATCTTCTTAAGGTTTTGGATTTTTAAAAAAAGCTTTCAAAGAAATATCTAGCAGCCTTTTCAAATAATAAGTCTGAATAAAGGGTATAGATATGGGTCTATAAGTAACAATAGAGCTGCATTTTTTACTGATCACAGCCAGAAAATGCAGAGACACAAAGGAAATCCATTTCCAAAATATTTTAAAAATTTGCTACAGTAACTATAGTGACTCAGATTATCACCTGTGATGTGAAGCTCATTTTATACTGTAAAGAACACTGAACAGCATCCTTTTATTTAATTCGCTGGGCAGACTGAATTCACTGGAAAGATTTTGTCAACAAGGTGGTCTACAAGGAAAGATGAATCAAGCAATGCAAACATTTGTCAGGGAAAGTGACAATTTTGCCCTTACAAATGATATTGCAGACAATCTTTTGTAATTAACTCACTGATAATGATTTATTATCTTCATGAAAATTGTGCAGGCAGGTAGGCTAGTAACAATTGCTTTAGAAGTTCAAGTGGCTACATTCCAACCATGTGAATGTCAAATTCTCTTCTATATTGAGCCCTACATCCCCACAGATGGTTCTTGGCATCTCCATTAATTTTGTTTGTATTTTAAGTTGCCCATCCTCTTTATTCAAGTGGAACAGAAGATACAACTTTTGTCTATCATACATTACATTCTTGCTTCTTACTAGCTTGGGATTTCACAGTAAAAGAATTTCTCCAATATTTAGTCCATCATACAGAAAGTCAGATAAATACCACAAGGGTCAGAAAAAAGCCTTGATATTTTCTTACAATGTGGGGACTTACTCTGCTCCCACTGAAAAGACACCACTATCCTTATTTGAAAACACCTGAGCCTTTGCTCTTAATTGGAAATATTTTTCAACATAAAATTTAAGTATTTTATCTTTTTAATATCAAATTCTAGAAATATTTATTTTTTGCAAACATTTGACAGTCTTTCTGATCCAGGAAGAAACAAAAGCTTTTAGGATTTGGTAGAACAGCTATGACAGAGCATCTTCTTTCTTTCCTGAAGCAGACAAGAGAAATGAAATCATGGCATGGCCACATAAGAGCCATCTTTGTAAGTCAAATTATGGATAATTTGTTTTCTGAAACAAAAGATAATTAAATACCACAGAGATTTCAAGAAATAAGATTTACTATTCCAGTGCTTAGAGGCATAAAGGGCCCTAAAAAACATCATGGCAGGGGGCTGCTTTTGCAAGGAATTCAGTCACTAAATCCTCTAAGATATTAACCGCACTGTGAGCGCAACAATATTTAAATTTTCCTGTAATTTTTTTTATTGGTAGGGTTTTGGTCTTTTTTTTCTTTGCCAAGTCAGAGCCTGTATAGGAAAATAAACTGTTGTAGGGACAGTCCTGTGGGTTGGTATGTTATGGCACAAACTGAAACAGAAGTGATGCTGTTTGACTGGTAACAGGTTTGGGGACAGAGCAGGGGACTGGGGAGCAAAGCAGGAGCCATAAAGGTGCATTTGGGGCCAGGAGAGCCTCTGCTGCCCATGCCCAGCAGTGGGACAGAGGCTTGAGCTGGGTGGCAGGCTGGGCAGTGGGGAAGTCTGGGGACCAGTGAAGAGGAACAGGGTTTCTGAGCAGGCTCAGCAGCAGGGCAATGGGGCTGTGCTGCACAGGAGTGAGATCAGCAAGGGGTTTGCAGTGTTCCTACAAAATAGCTGAAAGTCTGAGTCAGAGTTACATGGTCCTTCACTCTGGAACTATTTTTTCTCTCTAAATGTGGCACTGTTTCTGCAGTCTCAGAGATGTTGCACAGCTGGGAAGGCACTGGGAATTGTTCCATGATCTTTGTGTCACATAGAGGAAAATAGCTTGTTTGAAGACAGAGATAACTTATATTCATATATGTTAAACAAACACGGAAGCAAAGTCTTAAGGTCCTAGAGCTATTTTGGTTGACTGAGCAAATTACTTCACAGTTTAATTCCACAACTTGCAGTAAGCATGAAAAGTTTCCCACTGAAATTAAAGCAAACAAAGGGAAGAGGAGAGAAAAGAAGAGGCTTTTCCCCTGTAAGAAATTTTGTTACAAATAAGTAGGAAATGGGAAAGTGCAGATGAGTTGCATTTGAGAAACAGCATGGCAGCAGTTTCCTGGATCAACATTTTGGAATTTCTCAGCTATGACATAGATCCAAAAGAGAAAAAAAATGTTGCTAGCTGTTCAAAGCAAAACTTGCTAATTTTTTGTTGTTGTTTGGTTGTTTGTTTGTTCATTTGTACATCAAGCTTTAGTTAAGTTTTACTCTCCATTTATCCCACCCTGGCATCCTCTATAATGCCATCTGTGCCTGTTTTATCTCAGAATTAATAAGATATTTGAATATGTCTCCTTTGAGACTAAAGACAGGTGGGTGAAATAATATCCTTGGTGGCTCTGAAAAACTTCAGACAAGTAGGAGAGGAGAGAGGAATGTGCAGTTCACACATCCTGCTATCAACCACATCTGCAGAGCCACTGTGTGCATCACAGGGCAGAGGAGGCACCAGTTCTTCCCTGCTGAAGCTCTCTGTCCCTTTGTGCAAAGCAAACAGCATTATTCTGGCTACTTCCATATGAGCCTGTTGGCCCAGTGCTTTGCAGCACAGGCAATGCTCTACTAACTCAGGGCATTTTGAACTGGAAACAGGTCTGAGTGGAGAATCTACATGACCTGAAGGAAGCCTAAGGAGAAGTTCAGATGACTTTCCATTGTTATTCCATTTGTTCTCTGCAGGCAGTAACACAAGAATCCTCTAGTAGATCATTGTAATGACTCCTGAAAAATGGGATTTGTTAGTTTTTGTTTTGTTTTTTGTTTTGTTTTGTTTTGTTTTGTTTTGTTTTGTTTTGTTTTGTTTAAGAAAAGAAAAACATTCCACCGAGATAGGGCTTGAACCAAAATGTTGAGAAACTGGGTGTCTGCAATGTCACGACACAGAACAGTATTGCTTGTATTGTACTGTATTGCTATTTATCACAGTAGCAAAATGTTTATTGTATGATCTTTGGTATCAGAAGTTAAAATGTTTTTGTTGCTAAACAGCGTAGGAAGATATAATTTAAAGATCAATCCTGTGTGCTCTACTATTTCATATAATCCTACAATTCAAAAATGCCATTTGTGTTAGATCTGTAGTTAAAATGAGGAATGCTTACTTACAAGGACTCCTTCTAATGAAAGAGTTAAAAGCATAATTACAGGGATGACTTTCTATCATTGTAGCAACCAGTTCCCACCAGGCTGTAATGAGCAATGCAAAGAGTGGGATACAAACCAAACGAAAGCTTCTCATTTTCCTAGATCCCAAAATTACTCAATTGAGAAAATACAAAATCTTCTGCAAAAGAAAATTTAGCTGCTTAAATTTGAGATCTATACATTGAAATACATTAGCTTAATTGTTCTCTGACTGCTGGAAACTAATGAAAAGGTTCTTTTCAGAAGACTCTGTGAAAAAGGTTTTATGTAGACTCGTTTACCCCTTGGACTCCCTTGTTTACTTTTCAAGTAAGCAATGTATATCAGCAGCTACTCCTCCAAAGTAGATAGAGGTGAAAATGTACAAAACTGATAAACTGTAAAAAGGAGTCCAGTCTAAATATGACACTCCACAGATGTTAATCTGTTTTTCACTCTGAGAACAAGTACTGTTCAATGAAGAGCAAGTGCAATACTGTTAAGACCTGCAGTTTTTTCAGTCTCTTCAGATTTTGCTTTGTGTTTGTCTGGTTTCTCCACTAGGAGACACAGGGCTCTGAATGATAAACATGTAGGTACAATAAGTATACTTTTAAACAGAAAAATATACTTTCAAAGAGATGTCTGTCATGTATTCTTCAGGTTCAAGTGTTAGGTTTAAAAAACCTCACCTGGTGCCTTTCCTCAGTTCAAATACAACAACCTTTTTGGGAAATTTTATTTCATGCTTGTCTGATCTGGTCCCAGCCCAAAGGAGCTTCATCTTTCTGCCACACTTAAATTGAACACTCTCCTGCTGGCTTCTGAGCACAGGCTGCTCATATTGAGCACTGCTTTTGCTTAAAGTGGTATCTGCCAACATTTCCAAAAGCCAGTGTGAAGATTTTGCTTTTCTTCCACAGGTTTGACTAGGTTCTTTGTACTTCAGAAAGCCTTTTAAGCATACTTAGTTTACATTTAAAAAGCAGCTGTGAAGACTTACTAAATAAAACCAGAAAAACACCTCCAACCCATCCAAAATCAACACGATAACACAAGAGCAACCCAAGAGAGGTGATTCTTCCTGTGTAATTTTCCTTGGGCAAACATCTAAGGAGTACAGGCATGAAATATGAGCTGTATGAAGCCTTGCTATGACAATGAGCTACGTTAAATGCAGAATGGTAGATCTAAAAAACAATGGCCAAGTTCAGTGTAGGGGAGTTAGAAAATGCATGCATCAAAAGCTACACTGTGTGCAACATGGCAGGATACAGACATTAGTTGAAATGGACTGGAGTCATGCAATTATTTGGAAAGAAGCTGCTGAGGAGAATAAAAAAGTGTGGATACCTGTGTGGATCATAGCTTCCTCCATCTTTATTTCCTGATATAGGAAAATACAAGAGTAACTTTTGTTAGTGTTTAGAACTTGTAAAACCATTCAAAATGTAGTTTTCCATGCACAGCATCTAATTCCTAAAAAGAAATGTACTGTGTTAAATAAAGACAGAGCTGCAGTCCAACAAAGATTTCCTGGAAATTTTACATAAAAGAACTGAAAACCCACAGGTTTTCAAAAATAATAAAACCCCAAAATAATTAGGTATTTTAAATAAAGAGAAACATTTATAGATGTAGAAAGAGATACAAAGAGGCAACACCACAAACTATGTAGAATGGAGCATTCCTGTGAAAAAATAAAAAATCACAAAGTTCAATCAACCAAAATTAAGTGGAATAAATTCCAAAGACTTGAAGTAAAAATACCAGCTTTGTTTTACTCAGAGACTCTTGTAAAGAAATGTTGCTTTCTTCAAAAATGAAAGAGGCTACTGGTGATTAGAAGTTTGCAATGTTAAGTCTTGGTTGTGATAAGGAACCTGAAGTTGTTGACATAGGCAGACAGTATTTGAAATAAACACAGGATTTAATACCTCACCTGATACTGGAAGGCAAAAACTAATGAAATAAACCCTGCAAGAGAGAAGAGTTATGGCTGTGAAGATCTGCATGCGGCTGTTATTGATTAGCTCCAATAACAATATCCCTTCTGGAGCATTTCTGTCAAATGATGGGTTTTGCCATCAATATCTGTCAAGAATAACCTGCAGACATGCAAAGAAGCTTCCTGGTCATGCAGATGTGCACAATTGGTGTATATGGATAACTCCAAATTGTTCAAAGCTACACTTAGGGGAGTTAAATTTTATGGATACAATTAGAACTTAAGTAGATGAAAACAACATTAATAAAATGAAAATAAACACTACTATTTATCTTGTACCTGTTTCAAGTCCCTTCGGCCTTGGATTGCACTGCTTGTAACCTTGACAACTTCTCAGCTCCATAAGCTGGATGTGTAATTGATTCAAAATGCCTCTTTCCACTGTGTGAACTGTATTGGTCAACTGAGAAAGAGAGGAACCAAGGGAAATTATACTTGTTAATAAAATTTAAGGAAACTCTGGAGGAGTTTGGTGAATGACATTTTGTAACAGGGAAAGGGGCTTACCTGGTAGGGATCAGTGTTCATATCAAAATATTCCAAGAAGCCAGTTGCAAACTCACAAAACAGAAAATTGTGGGTGTCATTAACTGTTCGCAAACACCAGTAAGTGTTGTTATTGGAGCTTGTGCAAGCACAGAAAGAGCCCACTGTAATTATACAAACAGGTTATTAGTTTTCAGATAAAAATAATATGTTTGTTTCTTCTACTAGTACCTTTAATCACAGTAATAAAACACTAGCATTGCCTTAGGTTTTTATTTAGGTTTATTTAGATTTGGGTACTGTGACTAGCTGTGAACAGACCTAATAAAAATAGTAATGGTATTACAATACTTTAGCCCCTCTTTAGATTGTGAACTGTGACAAAATGACATTTCTTTTTTTACCCCATGACTGTTGCTGGAGCATTGCCAAAATGCACCACAATGTAAGAACTTTTTTCCTAGCTTTTTGTTATTCTGCAGTTAAAAAAAAATTAACTAATGCAATTGTTGTCTTTAAAACAAAAATCATGCATAAGACTACTTTAGGAAAGTTTTAAAATGTAAAGTACATATTAGCAGAAGTCCTAGTACAATCAGAACAGATTACCACTAGGAGACAATTTCTTTCTCCAAATGAAAAGTTGTTCTTAGCAAATTTTCAGCTTGGAGTCAAATATGTTGTAACTTAATACTACCTGACCTTGAAATTTCTGAAAATAAAGTTTTCAGTCACTTTTCTTTCTTCATCATCACAAGTGAGAAAAACACTGTTTTTAAAAGCTGAATACTGAGAAAAGTTTAAGTATGTCTCAATGGGATAGTAATCTATATACCTTGAAATTTAAAGAGACTTAAAATATCCTTTACCTCTAATATTTTGTTCATATACACAACTGCTACACAGGTGTGATTTTGAAAATATTTCAGCATATAAAAAGTGGAATAATGGGAAGAATTCAGAAGGGATAGTGTCCGCATTTTGTTCACAATATGTTGTTTAATATATACTTTGAAATAAAAATATTAAAATGAAAGTAGACCTTTTATCTGCTGAAGTTTTTGACAGCATTAAAGGTCAGAATAATGCTCTGTTTGCATGAAGTGGAAAACCAGTAATACAGCAGATGATAACCTAGATCACATCTGCATTTTGACACGAGACTCACAGTTCCAGAATGGTGCTGTTTGCCAGTGGTTGTTGTCATGGGTAAAACAAGTCAGCCCGGGAAGGCTGCACTCATCTCCCTTCTTCTGGCGCCTTTTTCCCTTCCGCTCCTTCTTCCTTCTCCGGTTCTCTTTGAACAGCTGCAGTTTGCCATCCACCTCCTGTGCTGCTTCTCTGTTCAGAGAGGAAGTTGGGCATGGCTGACTAAGAACAGTCCCTGTTTGGTTAACAACAGCACTAGCAGTTTTTACATCTTTCTGAATTTTATAAAGGCAAAAGGATGAGAACACGACCTTCTAGCTCAGCTTCCCCATATGTTAAGAGAAGGTGTTCCCTTCAGCAAGCATGAGAAAGGATGTACTGCTGCATTTAGGTTTTACTGGATCTTTTTAAAAAAACTATTGGCCAGTTTCTGATAATACTATTTTCATCCTTTTTTCTATCAATAGGTTGAAGAAATATTATCCATAAACTTTCACAAGTTGGTCTAAAACTACTGAATGTTTCTTGTGATAGCTTGCTACATGTGACCTTCTCCTCTCCTCAGCTCTCTCCACGAAAAACGCAACAAAACCCAAACCAAAAAAACTCCCCAAATGCCCAAACCTACATTTATCCAGTCACCAAAAAGTCAACTGTGAGAGTGAGAGGTTGGCAGCCTTACTTGAAGGGATGAAGATGGCTCTTGAGTTTGTCTTGGGCCTTTACCCCCTTTTCTTTGTTGTAATAGCTACAGGGAAAAAATTTAGGAATTATTAAGTCATGAAACTGTTTTCAACACAAAACCAAAACAGAAATATAATATGGTTGACATTTTCTTAAGGAACTATAGAGACTTAAAATTTTCACTTAATTTAAGAAAGTTCTATCTCTGTGATCCTATGCTAGGTTATTGCAGAACTACAGCTGCATTCAAACATGTTACTAGAATACAAACATATGTAATCTTAAAATGTTAAAATTTATTTTCTTGTGGTTCACAGTAGCTTCTACTCATATCTAACTAAAATAAAGGCCTACAACGGTTATAAATATCAATAAAGCTTTGTTTTTTTTATTTTCAATCTCAAAATCCCTGGAAAATGTATAAGCCTTAGAAATTAGAGTAGCATTCAGTATTTAGTGAGACCTCTCTTACCTCTGTTTACTACAATCACATTCATCTGGTTTTCTTCTTTTTAGGTGTCCTCTAACTTCCCTCAAGTTCTTAATTTTGTCTTGGAGAGCCTCGATCTGCAGAGAATATTTCTGAGTCAGAATTATTCTTTGAAAAGGTATCAGTGTAAAGACTTCACTGAGATTTCAAAATACCTCTTACCTCCTTATCAATGTAAGCCTTGTGATCCTTCCAGGCTCTGGCAGACTGGTACAGCTCCCTCTCACAGTGAATAGTGTCATTTGGAAGAATGAAACATCTGTAGATGTGAGTTTAAGAAACAGGAAAATGAAGGTCACTAGTTTTGCAGTTACCCACCCATTTTTTCTCTTTCTTCCAGTATTTCTAATAAATGTTTTTAAAATATTCTGTTAGTAAATAAATAAAATCTCTACAAGTCTTCCTCTGTTGACTTAATAGCAACAACTGCTTTTATCTGTTTTCTCTGGAAACCTTGTCATCCATAACAGATGGTCTGTGCCTGCTAAGCAAAAAATGCAATACATTCTTATTCAATCAGAAATGAAATTGAAACTGAAGTAAAAATCTGCTCAGAATTTAAAGCCCTTGTTAATCAAGTGTGCCATTGTTTATTTAACCACCAGCTGCTGAGAAATACGTTCTTCCTGCTACATGAATGTGCCTCATCTTCCCAGCATGCAAAACACTCAACAAGAGAACATAGAGTCAGAGGGCTGAAAATCAATATAATCAATAGAGACCAAGAAGAACCAAAGTCAGAGGAAAGGGTTCAAACACGTCGTTAAACAAAAAGTCTATAGAGCACTTGTGTTAAAAAACAGTGCAATGACAAATACATTCACAACTGTGCTTGAAAAAACAGCTCTACCAAGAGGCAAAAAAAAAAGCACAAGAAAGACCAAAGCAGAGGACTGAGAAAATCCAGCAGAGTGCAGGCTGGGCTTCCAAAGTCACTATACTGACAAACAGAAATTCCTTAATTAGAGAAATATAATTTTATTGACAGAACTTTTCTTGGGTCCTCCTTCATCAGAACCCTTCTTTTAATTTTTGAGAAGAGTAACAGAAAAAAGATGTAGATGCTTATCTCTGTTAAGGTCATCCTATTCTGTTTTTTTTGTTCGCTCAAAGAATTGTGAAAGCAATGCTGCTCTGTAAAGGTCATAACACTCTATGGAGAAATTGTAATTTTTTGGGAAAACTTTTTAAAGCTTTAATAATTCCATGGTTGGAAATTATCAGTGTAAGAAAGGATAATTTCTACTATTCAAAACTAACCTTTGTGTTCTCCTAAATAAAAAAAAAAAAGAAGAAAATATATAAACTCTATTTACATTTTACATATAATAAAAGAGATTTAAAAAAAATTTTTTTTTGGCCTACATATTCCTGGATTCTTAAAGAAATCATAGTAACTTTTTAAAATTAAAAATTATTTTGTGATGTTTGCCTTTTCATTGTGATTTAATGTATCTTGAATAAACAGGTTTAATGTATCTTAGCTAGTGCTAATGGCTGCAAACAACTAAGCATTAAGAAACATGATGTAGCTGATCTATTCTGTCCTCATGTAGAGTGGGACTTCAGTCATATCAGATTTAGGCCTCCATGCTAAACTGGTAGTCTAGATTTTATAATAAACAGCAGAAGCACCAGCTTAACAGGGTGATTAATTCATCATAAGATGCATATTTTGATACAAGGGATGAATTTCCCTCTGGAGATGCCTACTTCTCCCTGGAAATAAAATCTAAACCAGAGGCCTCCAATTAAAATACACATACTAAATATAAATTAATCCCCTTCCTCAAAAATACAGCTCAGGTGTATCTAAAATTTATGACGTCAGTTTCAAGTTCCTAAATATTGTACAGAGGGAGAAAGAGTAGAGCTAGAAAATGAAGATTTGGTTTTAAGAAACAGAAATACCGTATAGAGAATGCAATCATACTTGTGTGTCACTCTGACAGAGCTGGGTTGACCCATAGCATCAGTGCCATCAGCGACCATTGTGTCACGAGCAGCACGAGCAGCTTCCTCTCCTTCCTCCTCATTCCCAACATTGTGACGCTTGGTGATACTTCTGGTCTTCAACACCTGCAGTTCTTCCTCTTCCAGGTTTATGTCATATATCTCACCTTCAAATTCCACAGACAAGGACCGGGTTTGGCGAGTGTGAACAAATCGAGGTTTGTATTCTGAACCAGAAGAAACATGCACAGTCAAATAAATATATGTGTATGTACATGCATGATCCGTGCCATGAACACAAAACACATGCCAAAGAGAAGAATGCGGTTCAATAAAACCAGCTGATTTTTTCTGTGACTTTACAGAAACTTATTTAATGTTTTTTGATACATTGTGCCCCACACGTCTGTAAGTAGCATGAAATTTTGGTTGCTTCAAGGTTTGCATTTCACGTTAGTCTGACCTCTTGCCACAGTTAGCATCTATATTTTCAAATAAAAAAACAGCATCTCAGAAATCAGGTATCTAGAAAGAGACACTAAAAATATCAGAGAACACAGGATTAGAAACCACTTCAGAAAATGAAATCATTCAGTACTGTGAAACAAGGTCACCACCTGTAAATTGACATGTGACATATTAATGTATACTTTAGAGTAAAAAAGTAGTTTTTAAAACGTTAATACCTTTTCCTTTTTAAAGCTCAGAATTTAGAGGGTAAGAATCCATCAGATATCAATATCTGTATGCATCTACATGCATGTATGTACATATACTTCGACATATATGTCATCTGTATTTACATGTGCAAGTCATAGACCACCAAAGACTTCCTGAATTGCAGAGCTACAGTGAGATTAATTATGCTACTTTTACCTTGAAAGCTCTGAGCTTAGTAGGGTTACAGCTCTTTTAGTTACTGTGTATATGAGTAAGATTAACTAAGACAATTAACTCTTTTGAGGGGTCTTTAATTTCATGTACAAGAGAACCTCTGTTTGGTCTCAGTCTGAAAAACCCTACTTACCCTTTTTACTTCTTTTGCTAAATGCACTTGACCCAAACCAAGCTGATAAAACTGACAGTCAATACCACACCAAAGCATGTTCTGTCTAGCAATGATGCAAAGCCACACACAGAGAGCTCTAGACATACAAAATTAAGCTTGTAAAAAGTCAGTTGTAGGGCATTTCCATTTGCTGAATCTATGCCGAGCACACCCATGTCACCTAACAATAATTTATCCAGCAGAAAACAGCAGCTGTAAGAAAGTACTGCCTTTGGCAGGCAGCATCAGATCTAGAAAAGTTTTTGTGTTAGTGTCTTTGAGAGACTCAGGTTGAATCTCTCCTGCAAAAATATTTTAAAGGAGAATGGTGAGCCTTGCTGAACTTTTCATTCAAACCACCCTGTTCTAAATCTTTTCAGCAATCACCTGCTGTCAGGTGAAAAAAAGTTTCAGTCAAGGCAATGAGGACATTCATCTTCATCAACAGTAAAACTAGTTTCAAAGCATCTTTCTGGTCTGTAACCATATTACTGTTTAATAAAATTACATAGAAAGATTCATAGGGTCAGATGGGACAATTTCCTGCATTTAACAGCCTCTGATGATACTGCTTAGTAAGCAAGTGGCTGAAAGTGTGGAATATATAGGCATCTCATACATGTGTCATCTGAAGACAAGCCTGAATTAGTAATTCCCTTTAAAATATTTCACCCTTATGAGTCTTTCTCTGCCCTACTCAGAGGACAAGATCATGCATTTCTTTACCAAGTGAGTGGTTAAGGCTGATTAGGAGGAGGCAGGGAAGGGAAGAGGTGTAAGAATGCTGTAAAGAATTAAAGCATAACAAAGCAACTTTTTCCAATGCTTCCTTCAGATGTTTTCCATACTTTCCCTACTTTCTCTCCCCAAGTAACTTGCTACAGTCACAATCCCCTTTCAGCCCTTGCTGGTGACTTGGCAGCACCTCTTTCCAAGGTACACAGAAGGTATCTCCCCACAAAAATATCACTTGAGGGAACCTTCCCCAGTTTGTGAGTCACCCTGGCAGTCTGTGGCATGCAGACTTTTCAGCAGAGCCCTGCCTGTACTCACTGTGAGGTTCCTTAGATCATTCTAAACAAATGGGAGAAATTAGATCAAGACAGTATTTAGGCCAAACAATGAGACATCTTAAGACAGACAATATTGTGGTTGAATGTACAAAGAATACCAGGGATTCTTGTTCACATCCACAGTGTGGGGGGCTTTAAATCAGGAAATATTTTGAATGACACTGACATTATTTTCTTAGTTCATAGACATCTGTGCAGCACCTTCTAACTTTTGTGTTTCTCATACCGCTTCACTAACATCTTGCTTTAAAGACCCATCTTTATTTAATTCCCCAGTCTTGTACTCTAGTTAGAGAGCAGGAGAACACAGACTGCTCTTCAACAAATTCTAAAATCTGCTTCTATTGCTTCAGCTACAGAAATTCACTTGTATCACTGGGCAGGGAGAAGAAAAATCTTGCTCCATTTAAAATAATAACTTCTTTAAACAGGCTTCTTTTGCAGAAATCATTAGCAGAAACAAACCCAAGTGCTACAGTCCCAAAATCCTCTTGTACAATCCCTTCAGCCCACGCTCCACTAGAGGACACTGTGATCTCACTCGTGTTTCTGCGGGGATCCCGCTGCGGACGCGCAGAGCAGGGAGAAGGGAAGCGAGAGCTGAGCAGAGCTTCGCTCCGAGAGCAGCCCCGCAGCGCCCCGGGGAGCAGATGTGTGCGGGGCATCACCAAACAGAGAGTGAATTCAGTCTTAGCCACGCAACAGAACACTTGCCCAGGCCACCTTGCAAGTCCCCCAATCACCGCGGAGGCCACCGGGCTGTCGTGTGTGAGCTGTGCGAGAGGTGGCACCAGAGCATCACCGCCACCAGCGCCGCACCGCAGCCTAAAGGCTGCTCCTCACCGAGATCCAAGGGATAAACGTCGCTATTACTGTTGCTGTTAGAATCACAGAACTGCTGTTAATTGTTGCTGTTAGAATCACAGAACGGTTTGCTTTGGAAAGGATCTAAAAGAGTACCCAGTTCCAGCACCCCTGCCATGGGAAGGAACACTTGCCACTAAAACAGGTTGCTCAAAGCTCCACCTAACCTGGCCTTGCACACATCCAGGGATGGGGCATCCACAGCTTCTCTGGACAACTTTCACAGTACTGAATTTCCTCCTGATATTTAACCCAAATCTACTCTGTCCAAGTCTGAAGCAATTGCACCTTGTTCTATCACTAAATGCCCTTGTAAAAAGTCCCTCTCCAGCTTTAGGCCCACTTTAGGTACTTACTATAGAGACAATTATGCAGAACCTGACTACCAACTATGGACATCTTCATTAGACACGAAGGTGAAAGCAAGAACACACCGGTAGGAAAACGCTCTGCCAGCCATTTCCCCCTGCTCTCTGCCTCAGAGTCCGAGAGATCAAGTGACACCTACTTTGCACATTAGGGTTTCTCAGGAACTGTCTTTGATTTTTCCTTTGGGTCCTGCTGCTCCGGTAATCAGTGTCTCCACAGCTGCAGTCTTTGTCTTTGCCGCCGTAGCCCCGGGAGTGGAGGCTGCGCGTTCTCTTCCTGATGGCGAGGATGTCGCTCGACACCTTGCACTTGTGAATTCGAAGCTTGCCAGAAGCATCCTCTGTGCACTGCCACTTCTGCAAGAGAGAGAGACATGAACATGATTTCCCAGCAGCCTTCCAAACCCCTGTTGCTTTCAGGTAGACAGTAAAAGGAGACAGGTAAATTTCTTTTTAAATTTAAGCAGCCTCTTAAATAGCAACTGAGAAGGGAAATATTTTAGGACAAAAATTCAGTCACATTCTTCACAACGTCTTTCTCATTCTAGGGAAACATAAGCTTGAATGAAATCACCTCAAATCTCTATAAAAAATACAACCCAGACCAAAAAAAAAAACAAAAAAACCCCAAACCAAAACAAAACACATAAAGTAAATATATAATATTAAATATATATATATAAACATATAAATCAAGGGTATCTAGACTACACACATCCCTGAAAAGAGCAGGTAAAAAGTCTTAATTTACTGAGTCAAGGAGTACTGGCAAGGCAGTTTTCACTCACTCTTTGTTTTCTTTGAAAAAAACAATTACTTTTTTTCTGTGACTTGGATTTTCTAACATGATTCAGGGAAAAATAAAAAAAAATCTATTATCCATGGATGAAGAAGAACTGGTTCTGTTGTAGAGTGTTTTGGAAAGAAAAGGACAAATTTTGGATGTAATCTATAGAAAAATACATAAACCATTCCCTACAGCCAACAGGTGCAAGCAAGGGGAAGAACCTTAGGGACAGTAAACAAGAAATTATCTTGGATAAACTCCTTTGGACTTATAAGTCATGAGATTTGTATGAGACATGGGAGGAAAAGCCCTGGAAGGAATACCTGTAAAAAGCATTGTATGTGTGCTGAAAATCAGAGCAAGTGTGGGAGAATGAAAGGAAACAGATTTTTTTCCAGTTCGTCTGCACAGTATCTGTCTGACTTAATTATCAACATCACTGAACCAGATGGAAGATTCCAGGTGGATTTTTCCAGTGGATCCCATCACTTTCATGTTTCAAATTAAAAAGCAACTGGGACTTTATTTCCTTTCCGCATCATATTGTTTTCAAAAACCCAGATGTTATTTAAAAACAAAAAATGGGTAGGTGCTGAGAGATCGGAGCTCCTTTGCCCATACCCAAAGCTTGCCATACATGGCACTCACAATACACTACACAAAATAAGAAGTCTGTGAAAATTTTAATTCAGTGGTAGTCTGAATAACAATAGGTAGAACTAGAAATAGCTGCACTAAGCTTGGCTGGATATTGCAAAGAACAGAACCCAGTAATGCTATTGTAACTAGAACCTTTTAGCTGTAGTTTCAGTAAAGTTTCTCTGTACTGTTTCCTTTTTTTGGTTCCCATGACTGAATAGCATAAGTAGCTTTTCCTTGCCTCATTAATAATAACCAGACAGATGGATGCTGGTCCTAATGGAGTTGCCAACTTAATTTTTGAAACGGACACTAATATCAGAGCATGCACATTTTGGTAAGCTCCATTAACTAATGGCTGCTCTGGACTGTTTTGGGGATGCTGTCATGCTGACTGAAGAATGGAGAATGAAAACTGAGCCTCAGGTAGATTTTCTGGCCTGATAACCTGAGGAATGAGCTGATGTGAGTCTGAACCATAGCACCATGAGTGCTCCCTCTGGCCTAACATGTGGGGTGAATTAAAGATGGATTCCATGCTGAGATCCTCCTGCGGATTGGCATGACTCTGATCTCAGAACAGTAAGCCATGTGTAAAAGGACCTTAATTTGAACAGGTCTAATAGCTGGCAGAGAAATTACACTTGTGCCCAGACTTTCAGTGTAAAGGTACCTCTATAAGTGACAATGTAACTTTCTACAAGAAAAGGTGTCTAAGCGCTGTAAAGCTTTGCAGATTTTATTCTGCCAGAGCATGTGCTCTCTTCCTTCTGCAGCAAGAGATGATTGTTAGAGGATAAGAGCTGACTGCACCACTATATTTCCTGTCTTTATTGGGTAGGTGCTACAGTTATAAACACATGGCACTAGCTTCTAAGGAGTCTCAAAAGCAGCATTTTAAAGTAGAATAAGTATTTTCTTTGTCTCTTTGCATTAATCATAGCAAGAAGTTGTAGGAGTGTCTTCAATAACCTTTTAGAGCATTTTTAACAGTATTATGACTAACACCGAAACAAGACACTCTGTGTCTAGTACAAGCCAATAATAGTTCCCTATTTAAAACAGGGATTAAATGTGATTCACTTCCTCTTTTATTTTTCTTTTTTAAATTTTATTTTTAAAAAAGTGTCATTATAAAGATGCTTTAGAGTTCTAAGATGGAATTTTCAGTCTAACTTTCCTGAATCCCTGCCCATGCCAGTAATGAGACACTGAGCATGCCTCATGCAGTTCAGTCATAGTGGTCCTTCTGCTCTTCCTTAGATCTATAAAATGCATTAATGCATGTAAAAGAAGATTCTGACTGAATGCACTGCCCCTTCCCCTGTTTTCTACCTTCTTTCCCACTTAGAATATCAAACTATTCTTTGAAATTCAGGACTATTAATTTTGGTTTCTGGATCACCATTTCTCCATCAATTAAATAACTCCATTAGCTTATAAACAAGCGAAATATGTCTTCATTAAATTTTAATTTGTACATGTTTTCTTATTTTCCCCACATTTATCTTCTTTCTTACTGTGATATTTCACAAGACACCTAAGACAATCTAACAATTCACTGTTGCCATAGGAATATAGGGTAGTCCTTGCTTCTGGCTGCCTGCTGATTTAGGGACCCCTGCACTGATTTATTCTCACCTTGGTAGGAGAAAAGAGAACTAGCTCAGAATTAAAAACTCTAAACTAATAGTAGAGAAAAAACCAAGTCCCTGACATTTGGCTGCAACAAGCTGTTATATTGTTTCAGTCATGTTGTGAAACTTCATCTGTGTCAGCCTTATTCCTTGTCATTGACTCATCTTTTCCCTCTTTCATCTCATTTCATCACCTACCCTCCAGCCACTATTTCCCTCTCACCTCAGCTCCCTGCCTTCAGCTCACATTCCTCCTCAATTTGGTTCAGAGGGAAAGCAAAGGTGAAAAAGGATCTTTAATGCTTCCACACCAGTGGAGCCCTGCAACCCCACACCTGAAAGCTGATGGAACTTAGCCCACTGGGAGGAGCTTTGCTAGTTTACAGCCACCCTGAACCAAGCAGGGTTTGTTCTGCATATGCACTTGGAGCCTTGGCTGGGTTTGTGTGTGCTGGCTGCCAGCTCTTCCCTGCCCCTGTCAGCAAATTGCAAAGGAGCTTAGGAGAGATAAAAGTGTAAAAGGACTGAGCAGCTAAGGACTTTGGGTTTGTCTTGCTTGAAAGAAGCAGCTGAGGGGCAATGCCATTGCTCTTCACAGATCTCTGGGGAGGAAAAGCAGAGAGGGTGATGTGGATCCAGTGATAGGACGTGTGGGAATGGTTCAAAGTTGTGCCAGGGGTGGTTCAGATTGGACATTAGGATGCATTTCTTTACCAAGTGAGTGGTCAAACACTGTACAGGCTTCCTGGAGATAGGGTTGTTGCCCCAAGCCTGTCAATGTTCAAAAGGCATTTGGAAAGTACTGTTAACGACA
Organism: Peucedramus taeniatus; assembly: GCA_013400575.1. Lineage (NCBI taxonomy): Eukaryota > Metazoa > Chordata > Aves > Passeriformes > Fringillidae > Peucedramus > Peucedramus taeniatus. Next base: position 66,350 of record WBNO01015100.1, on the reverse strand, counting down.
CACCATGGAAGTGGCCAGGCAGTTGGACTCCACGATCATTGTAGTCCCTTCCAACAGAAATAGTTCTATCCACAGTAGGATTACTGTGCTGATTTAGGCTGAGCTACAGTTAATTTTCCCCACAGTGTCGGGTGTGGGGCTGTTTTGGATTTGTGCTGAACACAGGGCTGATAATATAGAGATGTTTTTGTTATTGCTGAGCAGGGCTTACACAGAGCCAAGCCCTTTTCTGCTGTTTCTGTTGCCACACTGGTGAAGGAACTGGATGTGGCTGGGGGGCTGGGAGGAGACACAGCTGGAAAAGGCAGCCCCAACTGACCAAAGGGGTATTCCAGACCATAGGACATCATACTCAGTATGTAAAGTTAGGGAAGAAGGAGGAAGAAGGGAACATTGTCTTCCCAGGTCATTGTTACATGTGATGGAGTCTTGTTCTCCCAGAGATGGCTGAAAAACTGCCTGTCCCTGGGAAGGGGTAAATTCCCTTGAATTTCCTTGAAATGAATTCCCTCTTGCTTTGCTTGAGTGCACTGCTTTTCCTTCCCCCATCAAACTTTATCTCAACCCATGAGTTTTCCACTTTTACTCTTCTGATTCTCTCTTCGATCCCACTGGTGGGGGAGAGAGGGAGTGGCTGTGTGGGCTTAGCTGCTTGCTGGGGTTAAACCATTATCCCTATCCTATCCTATCCTATCCTATCCTATCCTATCCTATCCTATCCTATCCTATCCTATCCTATCCTATCCTATCCTATCCTATCCTTCAGAAGTTGAGCTGCTTTAATCTCTGCCAAACCTGAGTTTAAACATGTGCCTGTTTCTCAGTGTTGAGGCAAGCAAGGCAACGCTGCTGCAGCAGGAGCTTTTCCTTGGATAATGGCGCTAGCATGATGTACTTTCTTCTGGGGATAGAAGTTTGTCCTCATAAAGACATTTTATTTGTCCTCAAAAGACATTTTCTTTGACCTCAAAAACAAAGGGTAGAAACATGGGCTGGTTAAAAGGGATGGTTTGTCTTTGGTGGCTTTGCTTTGCCTTACTACCTGGCATGGCTCCAGTTGTGACTTGCAGCTACATAAGGAAGACAACACCAACTGACTTCATAACTACCTGGGGTCTCAATTTCCTGGTATTAATCAGTTGTGCCACAGCCTTAAAATTAAGTCTATTTTATTACTGATCATAATTAAGGCATAAAACTATACATTCAGAATGAATCATTGTGACGTGCTCTACTGTAAATAGCTACTTAGGTAGGACTTCCAATCAGCTTTGTGCAGTTAATAGACTGTGACGGATTTGAGACAGTTGCTGCTCCCTTATATAGAGGGGAAATGAATTAGACAAGTCGTGAAAAGTGTCCCAACAGTAGGCAAGCTAAAGGTTTCTATGAAATGTAAATACCTAGTATTTGCAGTAGACACGTCAGTGTTAAATATCTTGTCAGATTTTATCACAAAGTTACGAAACCCCGAAAAACATGCAACCGGAAATATAACATAGCAGCAATATTTTTACAGGTGCTTTTTCATTTTTGTAATGTATGACTGACTTTGAGTATTATTGCTCAGCCAAAGGAATGTTAAGATAAGGCCTGAAAAATGAAGACTTCATGAATTTAAACATGTCCTCGAGATCTCATTTCCTTTTTTTGCTGTTTGGAAAGGTACTCTCTAAATTTGAAAACAGCTTAGATGGAAATACCGTCACAGGCTGAATACACGTGCACCGTTTTCCTTCATTAGCAGTAACCAGATCTGGGGGAGTGCCAGGGGACTTGATGTGATAATGCTGGAAAAGGAGTCTGGTTCAGGGCTGTGCTACTGCAATCAGAGCTGTCTTGCTTTTGCTTTCTCTGGGCCATTAGAAGAGGCTGTGTGGCACAACATATTGAAAAGTGCCCTGTAATTAGTTGTCTATGGTAAACAGTACAGAGCAGCAGCAGTTAATTTCTGCTGAACTGGACCTGAATACTGAGAAATGTTTGCTGGCTAAGGTCATGTCCTCTGTGCATTCCCACAGAGCAGAACTGAACCCTGGTCCTGACCAACGCTCCTAAATGCCCCTGGAAATACTAATCTATGTTGCTTCATCTCAGCAGTACTTCAACATTGCACATGAGTGCAGCTGTTTAACAGGGATGTTTTGCCAGGTTCACTCAGGGAATTTGGAATTGCTGCATTTTTGTGGAAAAAAAAAAAATCTTCCTCCATTTTAGAACTGAGTTCTAAATTATACTGCCAGTAATGGCAGATCCCAAGTTTTGTACCACTCTCTCATAACCAAACCACTTTCTATTGGATCATGATCCAGAGTCTGACAACTTGAATATATTCAAAGGCAGTTATTTATATACAGCCTTAGCCCACGAGAAGTGTTCCTGAAAAATGCAATGGTCAGTGGTTCAACAGATAGGTAAGAAATTTGTCCTATAAGAACTGATGGGCAGAAATGTATGACAGGCTTTAGAAATACTTTCAGATAAATGCACAGGGACATAACTAGAGGAAAAAAGGAATGAAGGAATTAGTCACTGGATAACAGAAATAACTTTATAAAAATTGGCAGTTTTGAGCTACTTCACAAGCTTATGAAAAGAAAGAACGAGAAAATTGCCCAGGAATTTTACAGACTACAAAATTTTGCATTCTTGCTGTATAGACAAGATTGATTTTAAGTGTCACAGTTATAGCAGTTCTCTAGTTATAAAAAATGCATGAACTGCATTGTCAGCTCTAGAAATGTAGGCACCTAGGTCAAGATAGCAAATATTTCTCCTGCTTAGCATTGTCTACCAAATCTATTAACTTGCCTGTAGTTACAGCTCTACATCGAGAGACTTCTGTTGTTATCCAATAAACATCCACTATCAGGTGCAAACAAATAGGAGCTAATGAAAAGGATAAATTTAATCCTTTAGCTATAAATAGTAATACCAATAATAATCTGCTACTGTTGTGTCATATACATTTAACTTGCAGAGGACTTTGCTTATATTCTATTTCACTGGATACTTGAAAATGGAAACTCTGCAAAAAGAAACCTCAAAGGAGTACTACAGAAAGTGTTAAAAATAATTCTTGCATAAACTATGTTTTATGTCTAGATATTTTTGGTACATAGAATTACTTTAATAAAGGTTTAAAGAATTTGCTTTGTTAAAAAATGTGCCACTCTACCAAAAAGGTCTTTCTTTTAGAGAACACCAGTAAGATGACAGTGAAAATGTTGAACACAGACATGTATTGAAAGAGATGAATCCAGTGAATCCAGTGATCTTCCTGGAATATCTGGATTTTATCCAGATCAGACTTTATACACCCAATTAAGAATTGCTTGAATTTAAAGAATTGTCAAATATGGGAAGACCTGCTCTCTGTTTGATAAAAACTTAAATATTTAGGCTGAAATGTGAACTATTTAGGCTGAAATATGAAATACCATGCCTTGAAAGATTATTTTTAGAGATAAAGGAACTTATCTTCATATTTGGTTTCAACTCATAAACAGAGTGGTATTTTAACTAGAGGTATCATAATTTCTGCCAATTCCTACGAATTCTTGAGCAACTAAATTGCAGGCGTGTTTCTGTCAGCTGTGAGGGATGACTCTGCAGGGTCTAAAGTGAGGAATAGCTGCAAGGGCTGTTCACAAAAGCACTGTATGAAGTATGAACTTAGTTTTAGGCACATAACTGGTCCCAAACACATGTGCTTCCAGTTAAGCCTGTGCATAGATGCTCCACTGAATTATTAGTAAGAAAAGGTGGTATCAGTGGGAAGATGGCAAAGAAGAGACAGCTTTGAATCAATGCTCTGGTGAAACAGGTTGATCACCAAGTGCTTTTTGACTCCTGCAGTTTCAGGAGGTTGTTCTGGAATCTGGAGAATCCACGAGTGATGTTAATATGCCATAGCATTATTTTAGTTGGGTTTTAGTGGGTGCTCAGAGTCTGGCTGTCAGTGGCTGGCCAGCCATCTGACACTTCTGGCCAGCTCTTACCAGTGTATGTGTTTTTATTCATACTCTGCAGCTGGTCATAAAGCTGACCTATACAAATGTATGGTCTGTGATATTTATTTTATGAGAACATAGATACTCGAGCCAAACCAGACTACACCTAATAAGCCCCATTCTAATTTCCTTTACAATATTATCTGTGAGCTGATTGATGGCAAGTGTTCTTTCAGTATGGCAAATAGATGTTCTTTCGACTGAATGCTGATATGATAATTTGATAAATATGAAAATCAATAACTAAATTCTTATGCTAGGTTTTTAGAAGGTGAAAAATATGTGAGAAATAGGAGCACAAGCTACAAAACATGCTTTTTGGATCAGAGCCAGAAGAATCTTGCACATTTACCACAAAGCTGATGTTTGAATTCAGCAACATGTCTCCAGTGACTACCCATAAAGCCTCAGATCACTGTAAAATACACTAAGACCTAATCTAACTAAAATCTCACTGTACAGTCTTCAGGCATTTTCTCCAAATGATACATTATTTCCTCAGGGTAATTTTGGGATACAGTTCCTCAGGAGGAAACTCAATATTATGCATCTCTGAAGCTGAGACGCAGGAAAAGAGAGCACAGAGAAGGTGCAGCTACATTATACCTGTCTAGCACAGTGTGAGTTCATGTGCATGAGTGTCACACCAACACGGGCAGCACGATGCATTTTTCTGCTCTGCCCACTGTCAGTGCTCATTGGAGCTGGCAGAAGGCCAGCTGGATCTTTACAAGTTTCAGTCCTTTGCTGTTCACAAACTGGCAGGTAGTGTCGAGCAGATGGTAGGAGATGTATGCCCATAAAATAAACAGACCCATGTCTGGGTTTCACTGCTGAGTCATCCAATCTGAGAACTGAAATTTTAAACACAGTGCTTCACAGTCCTCATTTTGGGAGGGTAGACCTTTTTTCTTTATTCCTATTGGGAAAATTCTAAAAAAAAGATTGTGGTTTGTGTAATTTTTCTAAGAGGACAAAAATGCGTATTTGGCCATGGATTTGATACTGATTATAAATAATGGATTGAGCAGTACACTGGAGACATCCAGCCTATCAGTCACCAGACCTCATAAGGTAACTGTGATCTGGGAAAGAGTGCTAGGTCCCAGAAGTCAAAATTATGCCTTAGGAAAATTCCTATGACTCAGACTGGAGAGAAAAAGAATAAATACTTATGAATTAACTCAACTCCTTAATTACACGTTTAGGTAAGGGAAGAGAGAAAGAAAAAGTATAAATGAAAACACAGTTAACATGGTTTTATTTGATATTTGCTAAGTATCCAGAAGAATTTCATGAGTGAGAAGATGGAATGAGTTCAAGAAAAATAACCTGCTGGAGGATTTAAGAGCAGCTTGCCTCTAAACCTCCTGAACTAACATATATTCTTGTCTCAGGTTATTCCAGTGGAAAGCTGAGAAGAGATTTGTGTCATGATAAGGTTGTATTAATCCAGAGAAACATTTGTTCACATGTTATTTTTTCTGCTCTGTTGGAAAATTAACAAAGCTTTATTACAAGTTGACACCAACTGTTTCCCATTTTAAAACAAAAGCAGGGTTATGCTGCAGATGAACACTGCAGATAAATCAATATTTCTGTACAGTGTAGCTTATAACTGAGAGGGCAAATATATATAAATGAAATATAAAAATACCCTGCAAACCATTTAAGTGTTAAAACCCATCAGTGTCCACTGCTAAACCAACTGGGCTCAATCAGGTGACCTCAGTAAGTTACACCATGTAAACTGGTGACAAATTTGGCTTATGAACTATGAAAGAAACCTCCCGTTCCCATCATAATTTCTTGAGCATTCTCTCATGTGGAGATGTGGAGGGACCTCAGAAGAAATGTCTACCCTTCTCCAAGCCCCAAGCTGAGCAGGGAGCCCACCAGCTCCTGCTCCCTTTGCCAGGGGAGTGAATCTGGCCTGGTGTGATGGGATTGCCTGTGCTTTGGGTAAGCCCAGATCAACAGCTGGGGCAGGGCAGAGGCTGAAATCTGGTCTATATCCAAATATGACACGGGCAGGTGACCCATAACTCACAAGTTCATAAAATTAACAGCACTTCCCAAGTTATGAAGCTGAGTAGGAAGAAGAAAACATGAAATCCTCAAGGCCAGGTACTAAGCAAGCAAAAAGTTAAGAGCGTATACTGGAAGGAACATCTGGAGGTCATTTAATTCATCTTCCTCCTCAAAGCAGCAACATTATTAGGTTTGGATGTGTCCTGGAGTGGACTTTCCACTGCCTCTTTGGGCTCCAGTTCTTAATCATATTTATGGTAACACTTTTTTTCCATGCACCTCTTTAGAATTTCCCTTGCTGCAACTTGTCTCTGACTGATAGCCCTTTTGCAGTGCACCTCCAAAACATACCTGGGTCTGTCTTCTCACTAATTAGCCATTGGTTAATCAAAGGAAACAATTAGCTTCTTCCTTTGCTTTCTCTTCCCCTGGCTAAACAAACCTCTGCCCCTTCTCAGTACTTCCACCCCATCCCTGGGGTCCTCCCCTGGACTTGCTCCAGCACACCAAAGTCCTGCTGCTCATGGAGATCCCAACCCATTCCAGGTGCAGCCCACAAGCACCAGGGAGAGGCGAGTGCTCACTTCCCACGACCTGCTAGCAGTGCTCCTGCTAATGCAGCTCAGCAGGAGCTCCCCTCCTTGGCATGGGCTCACTGCTGACCCACGTCAATGACTGCTGGAACATAACTCAGGAGTGAACACATCCCGTGCACATTTCACTTCTGAGAGGTTCTCAACAAGGTGGGTGAATGCTTGGGAACTGTCCTCCCATAAAGGGGATTGTGAGAAAACAGACAGAGGACAGTGATCTACAATGTGATCTACAATGAAAGTGATGCAACATGTCAATGGTGCTAGAAAATTTAAATACATTAAAAACTAACAGTGAAAGTATTTTATATTTATATTTTACAGAAATGTAGTATTTTCTCTTCAACCCCCCCACCCTTTTTGAGGTTTGTCTATTTTCTAATACACATTGGGCATAAAAAATATATGAATTTTGAAACTTTTAATTAAAAATTACTATGCTTGGTTCCTTTATTTTCCTTTCTTTTAAAGAGAAAATAAGATGAAGCAAGTATTATCCTGACTACCACAGCCTTGGAGATTTTGGAACTAGCAGATCTCAGGATCGCACCTCATTTTAATACAGGAAAAAAAAATTGTTTTCTTTTTCAGCTGCCTTGTGTTCTCCTTTTCAAATAAATGACATATTGACTAGAGTAAATTTAAATTAAGAGCCAGCTTTTAATGGTGTATTAATTCCCCAAATGCTTATTCTTAGTTTCAGACATTCAGCAGCAGCTTCCCACAGACCAGTAATTTAACTATTTTAGAATCTGTCAGCAATCACTCATTCTGTGAAAGTAATTTTAATTTAACTGATGGTAACTGCAACTGATTAGAGTAAACGTAGGAAGTATTATAAACCACCATAATTTAAATAAAGTTTTATATATGCACCTATGTAATTGAAATCAACTATACAAGTCTCAAAAGATAAAACAAGGTTAATTTATGCACAGTAATATTTTCTCTTTTCTAAGAGGTGCAAAATGACTAGAGCAAATCTGCTGCAGGAGCCTCATATTAAGCCATGATGACTCAGAAATGCACACTGGAACACATTTGGACTAAGGTACACTTATTTGACCTACTAACTTTTTTCTTTTTAAGAACTTCTCTACATGGAAAAACTCCTGCAGACACTGATTTCACATTTCAATGCCTCACTGAAGTTCATATTAGTCCAATGTTGGTCTTTAAATTCCCACTTTACCTATTCTATGCTGGCTTTCCTGTGAGCACCATAGGTAGTCTGTCCTTGAGGGAGACATTGGCCTTGTTTCCCAGGGCTGGCAGGAGGGAGGATGGAGTGGAAGGAATGGGTCTGTGCCCCACGGGCTGAATGAGCCCAGAGGATGCTCCACCCGTCATGATGCTCTTCCTAGCAGAAGTTTTCCATGGGCATATTTAACTTCAGCATCCCTGCAGTAAGCCTTCAGGATGTTGGAGTTATCAGGGACAGCCTTGGTTTGTTTTTTTAAGAAAATAATGTGTACACACCAATGGCTGTGTCTGAAAATTGGTCTTAAAGAGGTCAGTTCAGCCCTGGCCTTCATCCAGCTGCGAGGGATGGCTGCTGGGCTCTGTGCAGCCAAAATACCTTCAGCATTGAAAAGACCTCGATGAGAGTTTGTCGGTGGGAGACCCACTGTCAAACACTGGTGCTCATGTAGCCTCCTTGCTGCCCTTCTTCCTTCACCGCTTGAACAAACTGGATTCACCAATATGGGATGGTCTACTGCCCTGGGAGCAGGGTTTCCTACTGCTTCAGGTGTGGTATCTGGTCAGGACACTTAACCTTTTCTATTCATATGTGGAAAAGTAGTTATTCCAAACCTGGGTTTTGGCATAAGAGGTAATAAATATGAGGAATAATTGCAAAGAAAATATTTTGCTACTTCAAAATGAAACATCTTAGCGTCTAACAGTCTAAATTACTTCATTGATCTCCTTTAGTTTTTATAAAGCATTCAGATTTTCAAATTTAATCTCTGTTTACAATGGCAGTGCTTGAACTCCTGAAAACTTTGCCCTTGGGTGAGACTGCGATATTGTGTATATCCCTTCAAAAGTGACTGCATTTAAGGCGCATGTGTGAGGTAAGAGCCGTGACAGAGGACCCGACCAAGGATGTGACGGCCAAAACATTAATCCAGTCCAATCTGCGATTAACCGAGACTTACTGTAACCCTACACTCCGCAGGAGGCGAGGGGGAAAGGCAGGGACGGAGCATTTCCCTGGTCGAGCCCTCGGGCCGGCCGTGCAGAGCGCGACCTGCCCGGGGCGAGGCGCGCTGGGTGGCGGCGGAGCAGGCCCGGCACAGAGAGGGCTTTGTGCCCGCGCTCCAAAGAGCCGGCCGAGGTCTCAGCGCCAGCCCCACGGCTGCCTGCAGTGGTCTGAGCAAACATCTGAGGGGAAAGCGCAAGCGCCTGCCTGGGAGAAATCACCTCACACTTCTCCGGGGAGGTGTGCGGGGATGGGGATGGACTACAAGGACGGCAAGGCAGGCACAAGCCACTGCCTGGGGCCCCCAGCGTGTGCCCCAGAGTGGCTGGAGGTGGCGTCAATGAGAAGGATACAGCTCCCTTACACATCTCCCCCGTAAATCCATCTTCATATGTTACCAGAGGTATTGCATTAATTCAGGATGGATTGACGAGAATTTGGAGCCAGAATCACTTAATTTAGCTTTCTTCCTGTGCACTGCAGAGATGCAGGTGTAAGCATGGTAGTCAGGGGTGCAGTAATTTCTGGTTTTATGAGCAGGCAATTAGACCTTTGTATCAGTCAGGCGTTATACTGAAATCATTAAGGCTGCAAGAAGAAAAAGTAATGCTTGGGTGTGGGTATCACTGCCTGAATCCCTACAGTGACCTGAAATAGGGAGCGTTTCTGGGCAAGGGGACCCTTCTACTTAAAGTGTTTCAATAAATATTAAAGGATGGTGATTATTAAGTGTGCTGTTCAGTTGTTCATCCCAGCAAATGAATTATTGTGTAACCTTAGGACTAACCAGCTAGCTTTGGTAATTTTGAACTAACCCAGTGAGTACAAGCTTCCACAGCTCAAAAAGATTCTCTCCCTCATTAACAATTATGAACTATCTTGCATGTTTATCAATGCACATGATCAAAGTAAAAATAGTAATTTCATGTTATGTTTCAGCACGGGAGCTTTACAATAAGCTCTGTACTAAGACAGCAAAGGACCAGGTCTTCAATACCTTGAATTGGACCACTGCTTACAGAAATTTGTCTGGTTTTTTTTTGCTCTGAAGATATTAACAACAGTGATCTTTTAGTTACCTTCCAAAAATCATATTCTTCAAATTCTTTTGACCCATAGGGTAAAATGTGTGTTTCCCTCTGACACCTAGAAAACTGCAGTTACTTGTGGCTTACCTGTCCTGGTTGTTCACAGGCTGTCTGGTATCTTGCTTGTTGGCATAATTCTTTTACTCTCTCATACTTTGGTAGTTGATTAGACTGCTGAGTGTTTTTGTTGGGTTCCTCCTTCTTGCGTAGAAATTTGCTTATTAAAAAAAAAAAAGTGGAATGTTTTAGATACATTGCTCTAAGCCCTAAGGATGAATGTAACTTGAACTGTGAAGCTACTTGAAGGTTTAATGTCTTTTCAGGGAAAAAAATCCCCACATTTCTGTTCCTGACTTTCGATGTAGGTCACATAATAAAAAAAGCTCAGGTGACTGGCTGAAAATTGCCAGAAGATAAGTAAATGCTGTTCAAATATGTCTAATTGGTACAATTCAGCACCATTCATACATAAATGTAGGTTTTTTTCATAAAGCAAGACTTTCAAACAATGCTTTCTTGGCTGGAAAACACAGCTGAAGACACAACAGGACTTTCATACTCAGCACAAGCTTGGCTGTATCTTACATATTATAATGTGTCTTTTATGCACTGCTTTATAATACATCAGACAAAGTTTTCATAATCTGTAAAGTCATAAAGTACCGAAAGGAAATTGCTGTAAAGTTTTTACCCAGAGAAAATTTTCATGGCAACAACTGGCAAGGTGAGAGGGTTTAAGGAGTTATCAGCAAAGAGAGGAGCAGTTATAGTCATGAATCTCAATTACACATAGGTCTTAGCTAGAACAAAAAAGAAGAATGCATCTAATACGTGATGGAAAATGCAAAATCAGATGATAAGAGGATTCTACACAACTGGATTTGAAACAAAGATTTGGGAAGAAAATTATTTGGATAATGACAAAAGTGGGCACAAACACAATGTTGGGGAAAGAGGCTAGGAGAAACACCAGAAAAGCATGCTTTCAAATTTCTTCAGAGAAAGGGATTTGGGAGCAGAGTAGATTGCAAAGGCAGTGGTGGGAAACTAGGAAAAAAGTCATGCCTGTCAGTTTGCTTGCAAAATTTACTGCTTCTTTGACCATAAAAAGGAAGAGGAGGAAGCAGAAAGGAAAGCATGTACAAGGGAGTGTTCCCAGCGGGCAGGCTCTCCCAAAACTCTCTCACCCCTAATAATTACCCTCTTTCCACTAGAAATGTGTCACGCCAAATTTTGGTCTTCTTGTTTGTTCGAAACCTGAAAGTAAAATAATGACATTTACTGCTGGCACTGAAGTATACTGCTGTAAGTGTTAACAAATTATTTTGGAAAAAAACAACTCTCCACTTATATAGACATGCAATTTTATAGATCTACTTCTTAAGAGACTCTTGAAATGGGAAAGCTGTGGTCGTTGCCATGACACAACTCATTTTCACACAGTCTGTTATTCCACTCAGCTGTTGATTTACTAAGGTGTTTGCTTCTGAACTGGCTAAAAAGGGATCTTGGGACCCACCTGTTTCCTGGTCTCTCCAAGTCCAGAAGCTTTAGGACAGATTTGCCATCCATATCTGGAGGTGTGTCAAGGCCTGCTATATCCAGAATTGTTGGAGCAAGATCAATATTCAGAACTATCTGAGGCACACTGCAAATCAACAGGAAAGGTCATAGTTGCCATGTGTTCAGTGTGTAAGTCTTCACATTCTCTTGGAAATAGAATGATAATTAATGCTTATCAGGGCTTTGAAGATGTAAAGCTCTACAGAAGTGCTAAGTTTAGAAAACCCCCTTTGAAGTCTACAACTCAGAACGATAGGCCCATACTGCAGACTGACATCACAAAGAGAAAGTTAAGCACGATTAAACAAGGAGGTGCAGCAGCAACACTGCTCTTATCTCATTGAGAATGGGGCCATGATGCTAAATGACAGAGTGAGCAGTAAAGATGAGCACATGGTTTTTAAAAGCAAAACCAAGTCTAAACCTACAGGACTATGCATTGCACAGTTTTCTCATCTGCATTACAACTAATTCATAAGATGTAAAGTGAAAAAAACTGCCTCTTCATGAGACTCATTGCTCTGCAATAATAGGGCATCCTTTATGAAATGAAACTAGACAGAGTGATAATTACATGCTCTCAGAAACATTTTACATTAGGCTCAACAGCTGTGCTAGAGACATAAGGGAACGTACACTGATCCTGGCTCCACACTTGGACCACGAATAAAGAAAGGAACTCGAATATCAAAGTCATACGGCATTGACTTCCCCTTGACCAGTCCGAACTGCCCAATATGGTATCCATGGTCAGCAGTGTAAATAATGTAGGTATTCTCCAGTTCTCCCATCTCTGCAAGCATTTGGTGTAACTGCAACCCAGCACAGAGAGAACTTCGAGTTAAGTGTAGCAAAACATTTTTTGCGCAGAATCGTGTATAACCATCATTTATAACCCTTAAATACACAGCACCAAACAGGGCATCAATGACATTGTTGACACAGATTCTGGGGACTGGCATTTGTACATCTTGCCTTTACTGTGCTGTGAAAAAATCATTGCACCAGTTCAATGTCACACTTGACAGAGGGGACAATTAAACAGCTCCAGAAAATTAGAATAGAAAAAATATGGTAATGATGGGGTAGTTGCCTTAGTATGTCCAAAATTCATAGTGTACTCAAACACAGCTTGTGAAAAAAGTCTGCTACAGCTTTAGGGGAAAAGGTACTAAGATTTGATTTACTGTGCTAGTCTACAACTTTCTCATTCCTTACAGTTGTGGGCTTGGGAAAAAGCTGTAAATTTTTATTAAAGTTTAAAGAAATCTCTCTAGGGGAAGATCTTTGGTCATGGTGCTTGATTTTGGAACAAAAAGTCATACAAAGTAAACCTAATAGTTCATGTATCATGTTACCTATAATTAGCAGTACACTGCATTGCCTAAACTTCTGCAAACACTTGTAGACTGACACCTGAGTTGCTGTGATTTACCAGTTCCCAGATTTCAACTGAAGGACAAACTGTGAATGGAGTGTGTGAAATGAATAGAAGTTGTCATGTGTGCACCTGTGTCTATCCATGTGTACACACAGGTGATGCATCTTCTGTTAATACCAGGCTTTATTCCAGACCCAGTGACTCTTCCCTTTAAAAAAGCCCACTATTTTTTTGACCCAGCAATTGAAAGAAGAAAGCCAGGAGCTTGGCCTCATGTTGCAGAGAACCAGAATTCAATTCCACTGGGAAAAAGTGGAGTAATTCCTCACAGTACAATGACTTTCCCCAGAATGTGGTTGGTGAAGGTAAAGAAAGGATGAATTATTTTAATGTTGTTACTGACTAATAAGATTGTATTCACAGCAGTTTCTTGCACTCACTCTTTCCATAGAGTCGTCAACTGACATCAGGGTCTGAAGTCTTTTGCGCTGCAAGACGTTGGTGAACTCCATGTGGATTGGCAGCATGGGCCCCGTGTACTGCATAATCCAGTGCTTATCCATGTTTGGTGCATAGTTATAGCTGGGAGTGCTGGAGGAAAAGAATGAATCTGAAAAGTTGTGCAGCATGACAGGCATCAGAGGGAGGCGGGGAACTCCTCCAACACAGCAATAGCCAACAAACAGTTAAATCACAAATTCCATGTGGTATCTGACAAATATCAACAAACATCGCTTCAGTGGCTTCCCAGATTCACTGGGTCATGTATCACCTCCTCAAAATATTTTAACCACTTGCTTTCCAAGCTTTCTTTCAGACTCGAAGACCACTGCAAGTTCCACATTAATATTTGGGATTTGCCAAAATCTATTTCTCAAACAAAGCTGTAATCATTAAAAAGACTTATCTGAATGATGTATCCCATATAGATAAGAAAAATTAAGGAAGTCAGAGATGAAAAATGACTGCTTACTTAAGGTATATTGCCCTGATACTTCCAGTAGAGAAATTACCTTTAAATAAAAGTAAAAGAAAGGTATTTTCCAGTGGGACAAAGAAATTTAGTAGTCAGTAGAAAGAACACCACCAGTGTTACAGCTGGTTCTACACTAAATACTGTTGAGGTGTTACTTTCAAGGTGAATGCACAGCACAGTGCATTACAAGCATAAAATGAACCATGACAACGAAACGGAGCTAACACCGCTATTGACACTAGTACTAAGAAGAAATATGGTACAGAGTCCTATCTAAAGCAAAGAATGATGCTTTAGAAGTTTGCACAAACATCGAAAGAAATATTTAAGAGTTGTGCTCTCTCCACAGCTGGTGTATTTATGAAAGATATCCTATAAGAAACAAGAATACTTTCCCAGAGATATCACCTTGGGAGAAAATGTGTGGCAAAAAATGTGTCAAGTAAATTTTCTCTACAGAGAAACATGTTATAAAAGCTCTCCATTATTCTTGTTTTTGCCTAGCATACATGACAACTACAAGGTGAAGAGAAACCAAGCAAAATCCATGTCCCATAATGGTTTCACCTACATTTGAGCAGTTTCCTTCTCTAGAAGGAAGGAATCTAAGCTTTCTCATTTTCATTAAGTTCTTTGGGTTTTATTTTTCCCCTGTTTCTAGTACCCTGCAGTACATGATACATGAACAGCAGCATTACATTTGAAAATTTAACATAAAGAGAAAGTGAACAAAATACTGTTGGATAATTAGATTATTTGATTCTTTTTATTCTCTTTTCAGTTTACAAGAAAAAAATGCAATTAAATATTAACTTACTGTTTAAGTGCTGAAAATTATAACATGTGTGTTAACAAAAGGTAATGGAAATATGTATGTGTAGTTGTCTTTTCTTAAAATGAACAATATCAGAATACTGTATAACTTAGAGTCATGCATTTGACCAGTCCTTCACTTAGGTTTCATTTTTCTTTACATGGTTGTATATGATCCCAGAATGGTGGAAGCAGTTGATTTTTATATCAGTATCATATGTATAACCTTTAACTACATACTCTGAGGGCAAAAATCAGCTGAAAGGATAACATAGTAAACTGATAGTCAACTTCAGTAAATTTGTGGAGTTCACATTCTAACTGGAGAGCATTATTTGAGAAGTTAGGTAGAATTTGAGAAGTATTCCTTTAATACACACGGCAAGTTTTGACTAACCCACTTAATCATTAGTCTCAAGGGAAAAGAGAAGTGATGCAACAGTATCACAGGACTTTGATAGAGATTAAGAAATATGAAAAGGTTAGCTCCCTACTGAGCAAAGAAAAGCATAAATTAGAATTCCTTTTCTATTGAAAATCTTTTATTGAATGTTGAAAAGTCAAGGTTTTTGTAATTTCCCATGGTTGAAGTCTGATTTTTAAAATGAATACTGCCATAATATTAATAAGATTTATGTCAGGAGCACAGCCCTCTGTGTTGCTGGCAACCAGCAGTCCTAGCAGAGGGAGACCCTTGAAGAAGCAAGTCTAAGGAATTTTGTCACCTACCATTTATCAGTTACCATACAGAAAAGAAGGATACTTTCAGTGCAGTTTTTTCTCTGTTTCCTTGGAAGTTTGTCAGACAAGATGTTTTCCCATGAAAGAGTTCATTTTTGATTAATCAGCATTTCCTGGTAAAACCCTGGTTTTTTTTCCAGTGGGGTCCTGAGTGGCCCAGGCACAGAG
Organism: Peucedramus taeniatus; assembly: GCA_013400575.1. Classification (NCBI taxonomy): domain Eukaryota; kingdom Metazoa; phylum Chordata; class Aves; order Passeriformes; family Fringillidae; genus Peucedramus; species Peucedramus taeniatus. The sequence goes on along the minus strand of WBNO01015100.1, from coordinate 50,777 downwards.
GGATGAGGTGGCTGTGAGCTGCGCTCGGCCGGCGGCGGTGACAGCCTGCTGCTGTGCCAGGAAGGAGAGCCAGCTGCTGAGGCACGCTCAGGTCTTGTGTTCCCAGGCTATTGTGAGCAGCCTCCTCCACATAATGGATAGTTTTAAAAAGCAGCACTCAAGGGTTTAGCAGGGCAGTTAAAACCTTTCACAGACACTTTCCAAATGCGTTTTGAATTTTCTGGGTGAGAAATGCAGCAGGCAGAGAGGGAGCAGAATTTTCCTCCCAGGCAATTCAAGGAACAGGAACCTTCTGTGAAATATCCAGTGTCACTGGCTGATGGATAAATGTGAAACAGGAGTCCATAATGTTGGAGAAAGAGTACTAAGGAAGAGACAGAAAGGAATTCCAAAACCCTGCAGCTTGTATATGTTCCCTGTGTACCCTTGTTTGTTGGGCCTTTCAGAAATCCACCAGAATGGCACTGGTTACTAGGCACAAGATCTGACATTGCCCTCAAATCTATCTACCTTTTTTTTTTTTTTGGTATAAATGTAACGAACCAACCAACCAAACACTGCAGATGTAAATCTTAGAGACAATATTGCTGACTTCTGAAAACTTTTCCATGTAGACAGATCTCTTCCTGCTCAGTGATAATTTTTTATCATAACATTTTTTATTGAAGCAGCTGGAGATATCAGTTAAATGTTCAGCTGTTATAAGTCCTTGAAAGTCATTATGGCATGGTGTGTCACTGTTCCTATTCTTCCAGTTTTGGGAACAGCTTTGCTCTGTATTGACAAATCCTACTATAAAGTATCACTGACATCTACATTTCCTTGGTTCCTCTTTGCATTGGAAGTTTGAAGATGTGTGCCATGCCTTCCATGGCCTCCTCTCAGTCATGGAGTCCATCTTGTGCTGAGCACATTAGCTGATCCATGATCAGCAGACAGTGCCAGGTAGCCCATCATTTTCAGGTTACCCATGGCCTCTAAGTCTGGCAAGCTGCTACTGTAGTACTCATCATCCTGGCAGAATATACTAACTTGGGCAAATCTAGATTGCCCTGTTGCTCACTTTTATTTGTACTGTGAAGAACTTAATACATGGAGACCACTTGGCACTCCCTAAGAGATCTGTTCTGGCACTGGAAGACATTAGATTCATAAAATTTTGAATTGATACCCTCAGTTGAACTAACAAAAAAATACCCATTGTTGTGTAGCAATAACAAATGCTGAGCATAGGCACTTTCCTATAAACACACACTCATAATGAGAACATTTCACCCTGAGATTCTCTAATCAGTCACCTATGTGAATAAGTTTACAAAGAAAATTACAGTGATAATCAAGTGATCTAGAGACTACGGAAGAAATAAATATTTGTAAGCACTAGTGCATTTTTAAAGAAAGATTCTCCACAAAATCTATGGTTTATTTGTCTGTAAACATCAGCTTAAGTAGGTACTTATGTTGAGAAAAAATGTTGAGAGTATTAGCAGTCACTGCTGTAATCAAAAGGCCTCAGTAACTCTTTCTGACAACATATTTACTATATTCATATATTTAAATTTGAACTTCTAAATTAAGAATGCATCTTATTTGGCTTTTAAGGTACCACAATAACTTTAAGTTAGGCAAGAAACAATAAGAATACCCAACAACCCAAAAAATGGATGCTTGTATTTGAAGATTTATTAAAATGGGGTCCCCAAACAAATTATTCAGAAACAAATTTCACTAGCTTTTGCTAGTAACTGAACTGAATTGACATATTCAATGAAATAAATGGAATACAGCCTTTTTCCAAATAATTAATCCAAAAAGATATTTTACAGTTAAGAAAGGATTGGGAGAGTACAGCATGTTTTAAGAGCTTCAAGAATTTAGTACAGCTTTAAATTAACATTTGCTTTTTTAAAAAATTAATCTAAATATATACGTCTCTAACAGATGGGATAATGTGGAGAGAAACAAGTATGTTTCCAAACATTTGTTCAATTGCTCATAGTAAAAATCTGTGTTTGCCCCTATTTACAATCTCATAATTCCCTCCTGTTTCTACTCCACAAAAGAAATTATGTTCACAAAAATGCTGCCTAAAAATGTTGGGTTTGAATAATACTATAAAGTTCTCAGGGGGTTTTGTCCCAAAAGTGTTTGGCTAATCTTCTGTTTGGATTGTGAGTCCTCCAACTAGTGAAAATAATACAGTACTTAGATGCCTCAAGAACATTTTCATTTCATAGAAATGAAAGTCAACAACATTTTAAAATAATACCTTTGGTAAAACTGATTGAGAAAAATGAATAGTTTCTGTACAGAATTAGCACCTCTATTATTCTTTGAAATATGATTAGCAAACACGGCATAAGTGGTCATGTTTCTTCAAGTAAAAATAAACAAAGGAAGCAAATTCTTTGTTTCCAGGGAAAGTAGACTTCCAGGTTTAGACACTGTTCTTGGAAAGCAGGAAGCCTAGGTTCTGGGCAAAATTAAAAGTAAAAAAAAACCAAACCAAACTACAACCAGTGGCCATGGTCAGTATTAATGTGAAGTTGAATTTCACCACTCTGGGTCTCCTTTTTCTGCCTTTTAAAAAGGGATTCTTTTAAACTCAGTGATATTTACAGATCTGGGTATGTGGGGTATGAAAGTTTCACTCCCCAAGTGTAATGCAACTGCTATGTTTTAGAATAAAGAAGTGAAACTGTTGTTGCCTATAAAATTAATGAAAAAATGAAAATACCTTTTCATTTAGGAAAACTTATTAGTTGTTCCTGAAGAAGTTAATTGTGCAACTAGATTATCACTTACATTTCTATTTCACACCATTTCTTCTTGTCTTGTCTTTAAAATCACACTCACAATGACATGTGTGATGACTGTGATCACTCATCTCTAAGTCAGGAGTCCAAGCAGGCCTCGGGCAGTAGTGACACTGCACACTGACACAAGATTTATTACTGATGCAAATGCATGATCCCACTCTAATGGCCCCGTGTCCACATTACAAGAAGTGCAGTTGTTACTGACAGATGTTTGAGACTCAGCCTCAGTGACTCCAGATGCAGCCACCTCACACCCCAAATTCACACTGAAGACTGCTCTGGGGATCCAGAGCTACATCATTTCTTATGATGCTTCTCTACTGCAGACACTCCGCTACCTACACTCCTGGTATATCAGCACCCTTCATACAATCTTTAAAAGGAAATATAAACTTCTGCCTTTCATATCATCTGCCTTTTCCTAGCTTGTGAAGTTTTCTGATCTATTCCAAGATAGATCAAATTCCATTTCTATCTGCTCCTCCTAATGTTTCTAGCTTGGCAATAAGATTGTTCCAGGTAGTCATAAAATCTGGCTGTGAGTCCTCCTGTCAGCCCAAGTATTTTAACTCAGCACAGCCAGTAGTGGTTCAGATTTCCATTTTTTACATTCTTCAGTAAACCTGCCTCCTGCAGATTTTCGCTTCTAATGTTTGTTTACTTCACAGCTTATAAACAGCCTAGGTCTGATTCACAGTTCCCCTAAGACTGGTTCACACTGGAAGGTAAAGGGAAGTTAAAGTGCCAGGGGCCCTGAGCATAACAGATAATTCAGGCTTTCATCAGAGCATCCTTTGAGTCAAAGCTTTCCTGCTCAGCTGTCTGATGAAACAAAATTGTCCTGTAACATAACTTCATATTTAACAACAACATTTCCAAAGGTCTAACAACCCTGCTCCCTAACAGATGATGTTCATTACCACAGCAAAAATCCATGTATTGCTTTCATCTAGTACATCTTCTCTAGTCCCATTTTCTTTCACAGAAATAATGTCTGGGGATAGTTAGAGTATATACATTAGTATGATTTATTTTCAGAAAATATATCACTCATTACGGTGATAGCAGCCAGGATAAATCTTCAGAAATATTTTTAGATGCCAGAAATAGGACATACTTTATGGAGAAATGGGAGAGTGGGAGGGGAGAATGGATGCTTAAAACAATAAAGAGTCTGCTGCCTCCAGTACGATATAGTTTGTGTTTTATTTTAAACTGGAGTTAATAAGAATTAACAGGAACCACTTAATAAGTAAACAGTGCACACATCATTACTGTTCTTGTCTTTGTAAGACTTTCCATGCCACTCCAGAGCCTGTTTGAGCTGAGGAGGACAGGTCTGTAACATAATGACGGTATGCAATTCTTCATTTTCTTTTTGTCTTTGATGTATTTTTCATAAATCTTAAGGACTTTGCTGCTGCATTCATTTGATTTTATTCTTGCCATGCTGATAAGCGAGGAAATGAGACCAATAGACGCCCACACTCGAGGGCAGAGCTCTCCCTGAACTGGAGTATTTCCTGCCATAGCCACTCCCTTCTTTATATGTGCCAGTGGAAAACTTCTTCTAAAAAAACTTTTGGGCTGGTTTTTTGATGTTGGTTTTGTTTTGTTTTGTTTTGTTTTAATTTATAGAGGTAGCATTTCAATCTTTAGCAGGCACTTTACCAGCAAAGAAACATCATGTAATTTAAGGGCCTGCTTCAGCTACTGTTCTTTTAAGCAAAACTTCTTCCATGTGGTTGACAGGCTATCTTAATCCTTGGTTTGTAGGTATAACCTTCCATCTCAGTTTGTTAAGCCAGCAAGCAGCTTTTGACCTGGTTTCCCTTCTTTGTTGGAGGTAGGCGTTACAGTAACATGATACAGCAACTACATTTTTAAAAACAAAATCCAAGGTCAGATGGCTGTCACCCAAGGTCAGAACGAAAGAGATTCAAATGGTGCTTGACCACCAAGGAAGAAAACCTAAGGGTTAAATGTTCAAATTACACAAACCTTGGCAGGAGGGATTTTATTGTTCTTGTTCTGTTTTCATAGGGAACACAGAATATTTCTCTGAGAACTGAACTTCTCATATCTTTTAGAGCCCGTTGCTCATATTTTTGATAGAGAAATCAGTCGGAATCTTCAGCCACCCAAACCCAAATTAGCAGTTTATCTTCAATTTGTCTCATTTCTCAGTCTGCAAACTGAACTTTAACACATGCAGTCAGTCAGTGCAATAAGAAACACAAAACAAGCCAGCAAGGATCTCTTGAGGTCATTGGAGAAAAAACTCTTTGCAAGAATCTTGCCAAGAAATCAAGTACACCAAAAGAAACGAAGCACAGCTAAGCGCTCTCACAGCACTATCTAGCAGAGCAAGATATTTAGACCCCAGGAGTCCACACAAATAAAAATTAATTTTAGTTAGGATTTTGCTTAATCTTCACAGGTAACATGTAACCTGTATATAAGGTGGAGAGGCAGTTAAAAATTTGGAGACTAACTAAAGCCTTTTGTTCTGCCAGCACAAGCTAGAAAACAAGCAGGCTGAAAACACCAAGCAGTAGAAAGTGTCAAGAGCATGATAAAACAAAGCAAGTTCCTACAAGCACTTGTCAGAAGGGAGCAAGGAGCCTAAAATGAGTTGCTTTGGCCTGGGGAGAGGTAGGGTGAGATGCAATGATTCAGTGCATTTCTCCTGGACACTGTCCCCACAGCTAAGAGGAAGCAGTTTGGATCCTGCCCTCCTGTATGATGGATAGTCCCTCAGCAGGCAGGATGGCTTGCCTGAGGCCAGGCAGTCTGTGCCACTAAATGGGAGGCAATCTGTTGAATGGAGTGAGAACAAATAGATATAACTCTCTTGCAATGAAAAGCAGCAATTGAAAGGAGACATGGGAGAAATCCTTTCAATTTGATATAGTGACTATTCATTATTCTTCACAGAATGGGAATCAGGGGACACAGGTGGCATAACCAAGCTCTAGGTTTAGAGGGAAAGAAAAAGTAACCCTTTGTCCCCAGTGCACAGTGACACGGTAGAACTTGTTGCCACAGGATGGTGGGGCTGCCACCAGAGTTCAAAAGAGAATATTCTCTCAAAAGAGAATCCCTCATCAGAGATTAAACCAATGCAGAGAGAATAGGGTACACTGACCTGGATGCTTCACCTAAACTCATGTTTTTCAGAAGCTAGAAAAACAGGGGAAAAAAGTTTGTGGTTTTACTTTTTCCCTCACTCCATCATTGTTCCCTGCTACTTTCTGCTGGAGCACATAATTCAGGACTGAGAATGTTCTTTCATACAACCCAATACAACAGGTTTCATGTATTTGTGTCTACCTTATTTACCAACTAAAATCTTAACTTCATTAGTTCCCTATATAGGTAGAAGCTACTCTGAATATCTAAGTAACTACAAAATATTACTGACTGGCTTGCATTACTTGCAAAGTCTGGTCTCAGGAATGTGGGATCATGGAGAATATAAGATTAGAAGGTCAGGGAAACTGGCACATCTAGAAAGTAGCAGCCAGTAAGAGGATAACAGATGCTAAACAACAAAAATGTAACCATGTGCCATGAACAGCAAATCTCTTTCTGGCCCCAACCAGTGATCAGTTTATCCATGCAGTTCATGCAGTAACTATTACTCCCAGAAATTTTAGAGTATTTGATGTAAGTTGAAAAACCATTTTGGTATGTAAACTATTGCAGTGTCAAAAATACAGTTTTTAGACCAAGGAGCTTTCTCATTGTCTAATGAAATTGATTTATCCTCATTTTGAGAAGATAAATGTACAATCCAGCTGAAATATTTTGTAAAGATGGTTTTTGTGATTATTTTTTTGGTCATTTTTCTGTTGTTTTTTAAAAGATGTGCAAATACATTGTTTCAGAACAAATGGAAACACTGGTCTACAAACCCATGGGAGTCACAAGTGCAATGAAAATCTTCCATAGCCTCTCACTATTATGAAAAGGACCCAGAATATTCAAGGTAAGAAGCAAGATGAGGAATCCACAGATGTGGACTCTCCACAGATTTTTTTACCTGAATTTGCTTTCTCTTCTAGAAACAAAATGAAGGGTTGGGGTTTTTTGTTATAGTTTAATCACCAGAAAAGATTAAGCGTGCTATTTAAAAGTGCAGTCTGATAGGCTATTTTGGGAATCTGCCAGTATCTAGTCTATAAACAAATCTGGTGCACTCAAAAGCTTCAAAAGGGTGTTTTTACTCTCAATGCATTCAGTTATTTAGAGCCCAGGAAGCGCATATCTTAGAGGGAAACGAAGGAAGTAATATCTTTCCAACAGATCCTGACCTGTGTCTACATATTTTCAGGGTATTGTAAGGAGCTGCCCTTACAAAGCCAAATACTGACCTTTTAATCTCCCACAACTTCCCAGGAGGAAAAGAGCTTCTCTCTGCTTTAATAATGGTCAGAGCTGTCACTCTCCCCCGCAAAGGGAACAAGCACAGCAAAAGAAACAAGCAAACATTCTCTGCTTACATGAGTGTGTTATATTTGAATTCCCTGTTCCTGTGCTGTCTCCATAAACAAATCCCTCGCAGAAGCAGATAGGAGGAGCGGGTCTGGCAGTGTGTGAGTTTCACTTACATGTGCTGGGAAGCGTTGGGGTAGAGCTCTGAGAACTGCGGTGCAGAATCCTCGGGGCCATGGGGTGCAGCGTGGCTGATGACCATCATTATGGGCCTATGGGGATATATCCTCTTAGACATTCTGAAGTAATTAATGCTCTCATTAGTGATTAGGTCTGTGAAGTAGTCCTGGAACATACGATTAACACAAAGCAAAAGTTACAAAGTGCATGATTAATTAGATCACATACTATCATGTTATTATTTTTCAAGTCCTCATTAAAGCTCAGATCAGGAAGTAAAAGCATGCCATCAAAGAGATGTATGATTTGAGGGAGCATAGGGGAGACTGAGCAGTAATTACTTTCTTAAGCAGGCAATGCCACATAAAATGAGACAGTATTTTGCAAATCAGATACAACAGAAAGTACTAAGTAAATTTGATTACCAGATTGGGTAACATAATGCTTGTTAACATTTAAAATGGCAGACTGATAATGGTACTGATAAAGATATGTTTTTTAAATTTCATCGATAAAGCACTTCACAAGGTAATGGCTCCCAAATTACATTGAATCTTAATCTGGTTTTATGTTTACATAAACCTTTGTTGCACACTCTTTATTCAGACTGTATTTTGCATATGTACAAAGTGGAAGATAGCTACAACAGGCAACAGATTGCAAAAAAATCTTAATCAAAGAAATTGCAAATGAGAATGCAGGGAGCAGTTGAATTCCTGCGGGCTCTGTTCATTTAATTGTGCAACTTTAAGCAGTGCAGCTGCTGAGATTAAGGTTGTGACTCGCTAATAAACTGGCTTAACCCACAGCTAAGGTGGCAAATGGAAGCCTACAAGGAAAAGGGAGGAAATGGAACTAAGAAAAAAGATGAAAACTTAAATTAAACCACCTGCCACCTTGGAGTATTCACTGTTGGCCTGGAGGTCTAGCTCGAGCTTCATTGAGAAAGTGCTGAGACAATGTTTGTAATTTCAAGCACTTCCAGGCATGACTAATCTTATGTTGTGGATTCGAGGCCCTGAACAGCTGCAAAAGCAGAGCCTGAGGGACAGGGTCTGTGTCGCATGTCAGTGCTAGGACAAGCCAACCAGCTGTGACCTCCTCGCTCACCCGCTCCCTGTCCCCTGCCCCTTCCCCTCTCCTGCAGCACACTTGGAACATGCACAGTAGCCTGGCTGCTACAAATCCTGCAAGCATATGGATGAGATAGAGAGTGATCCTTTAGTTTACAAAATGGATAATGAGTGTGAGGCACCAGGGCTGTGATAATTTCTGGGTTTGTGGCCTGTTTGAGTGAAATGCCTGTATGACTGCTCTCCCAATCTACTCCTCTCCTGTTTCCCTGTTTATTCTAGCTTCATACACAGGGTGTGTAAGGAATGTATAACTAACCAGTATTCTATATTTCCTTTTTTTTTTTTTTTACTCTGTATAAATATATAATCAGTATAATGTAATTTCTATGGATGGGAAAATCAGAAACAGGCATCACTAGCTTCCAATAAAAACTCATTACATGGGTCAGAAACCACAGCTGCAACATCTGTATCATCTTCCTTGAACTACAATTTGAGGAAATTCCAGATTGCTTTCTGCAGGCTGGACTGTCTGAGTTCTGCCCTCCTAAGTCTTTCCAAGAAGCTTCATGGCAGTGGGCAGGTCCCCTTGGCATACTTTCCACACTTTGTCAAGAGCACAAACAAGCTCTGATCTTTTCCAATGGCCGTGTTCTTGCCCTTATCTACTCTCATACTCATATCCGGAGTCTGACACCACAGGCATACAGCCTTTCTTTGGTGTGCACTCTATAATGGAAAACAACATTAACCAAGGCTCTTCTGTGGGTAATAGCTGACAACACTCAGCAAACTTTAAAGCTCAGTAGCGCAAGGGGCACAATTCTTTTCGGGAAAGGCTTTTATTTACTGTTTGCTTCTGCCACCACAACATCACATTCTGTCAGGGAGAGGGAGGGAGGGGAGGAAGGAGGGAGGAATCACCAGGCTCCACTGAAGAGCCTTGGGAACATTCTTCTGTTGAGTGATTAATATTCTCAGGTGGAAATTGATTTGAAATGCCCTGGAGAGAAAATGACATCTCAATTTCATGGTTGTAGTTGTTTAATTAATTAATTATTTGGTTAATTAATTATCTGAAAGTTATTTTTATATGGATTAATCATGTGGCATTTATGTGTCTGGAAAATACCTTTGCATAATCAAATCCGTGCTTCTCTTTGTTACCATTGCGAGAAATGGTGTAATTATAGAAGCGAGAGTTCTTCACTAATCCAACCCACTCTCTCCACCCAGGAGGGATGTAGCTGCCATTGTATTCATTGAGGTATTTCCCAAAAAAAGCTGTGAAGTAAAAAAAAAAAAAAAAACACACACGCATGAAGCTTTGCAATCCAAGTCTTTTAGTGTGAGTCAAAAGAACGTATGAATGAAGAGAAAATGTGTTAGAATGAGTCAGAGTTGCTTTACCAAAAATCTTCCTTTTATAGCTTAGAGGGTTTTGAAATTAAAATAAGTTATTTCCAGAGTTTTATGAGAGTTGAAAGCCTTCGTGACTCTATGTTTTATTCTTAATCTTTTGGAATCTAGTGATCATGTGAAATATTTTCAGGGTTTCTTTTAGAAAGAATATGTTCCTCTTGGTTTCCACTTGAATATGAAATAAAAGCTCAGTGCCCAGAGGAAACATCTGAGAAACACCTTGCGGTTTTAAGCAAGTCCTGTGATGTTTTGGAGTTTGGCTTCTGACTTTTTGAAAGTTCAGGCTTGCTATCCTGGCTACATTTGCTGGTTTGATAAAATGTCTGGGAAGCACAGATCTCTATCCTATTAGGACATGTTCAGGTAGATCAAGAAGGGATCCCCACCCTGCTTTGCTGCCACATCGTCTCTAAGGCAAATCTTACAAAGGGGCAAAGGCTTGGAGGTCAAAGTCCTCTAGCTGGCCTGCCAAACTCCATGTATGTTTTCCCATTAGCTCAAGGTTTCAAGTCAGTACCCACTCAGACTGAAAATTTCAGCCTTTGCCCTAGGTTTATAGGTGCTCCTGCCAATTCCTCTGCAAGGAAGTGGGAAGCAAAGCAGTCTCACAATGCAGTGGGCTCCCAGCTATCTGGGAGTTGTGGATTGCCCATGGCAAAGATACACAGACACCAAAACCAGCCAGCTGCCCTTGGAAGGGAGCATTAATGTTGGCATGGGACCCTGGCAAATGCAGCCACTTTGCTTCTAGGGAGAGAGGGGTATGGGAAGTCTTTGGCTGCCTGTCTATGGTCTGTGGCCTGGATTGAGTATCAGTTCAGATGGGTCCATTCTGCTTTTTCACTGCCTGGGAACTGCAGTGACAAAACACCTGATCAGGTCTGTAATGTGGGCTTTTTTGGGATTTATTATCTCCAGTTCAGTTCCAGCAATCTACTGGGGTGTCTCAGTATCTTCACTGTTCCCCCTTTTAATTTTCCTGAGGTTTACAAGCCCCTGGAGGGTCACCTGTGCCAGCAGTTCTACTGTGTCCCCGGCAATCTGCACACAGGTACTGCTGCTGCTCACAAAATCAGACACCACTGAGGAGGAGGGAAGGCCAGAGACCTCTCCCTTTCCAGGGACAGAGCTCTTCTGGGTGCTGGCTGTCCCCTTCCCTGCACTCCTCACAGTGCCCAGCCCCTGTCCCTGCTGCCAGCCCCAGCTCAGCAGTCAGGCCAGTCTGCAGAGAGCTGCTGCCCAGAGCTGCTGTCCCTCAGCTGGGCTGTGGGACATACCTTGAATCCCTGTACTTGTTTCCTACTAGGAAATGAAGTCACATTGGAAAGCCTCACATCCAACCTAGACACATTCAATCTAACCAAAAAAAGCACATTTGTGGAAGGGCTCAGATAATTGAGATCTGATTGATGTGGGCATGGTGAACTTCTTGGGAAAACTGGTGGAAAAATCAAAATGTGCATAATTAAGACTTGTGTGAGGCAACATAAATATGATGCAATTCAATCAGGGAACTGCCAAATGCCAAATGTAACTGGAGATTACAGTCATATATAATGTTACTTTCCAGTACCACGTGGAATGTGATATATAAACAAGTCCTACAGACACTAGACCAGGCTTCCAGCTCTTCTTCCCACAGCAACCAAGAAAGCAATCCAACCTGTCTCCTTTTTTATCCTGAGGTCTACCAGAAATCAAGAACTATGAGGTGAAAAGGGTGACAGTGGGCAGGGAATACATGCCCAGCACTGTTGTCTCCTGGAATAGAAACCCTAACTCTCATCTAAGGCAGCCAAACTGGTTTAAACTCTCAGTCAGATATCATGGGAAAGTATATGGGTAGAGGCTGAACTTCTGTGAGAAGGGAAATCAAGGAAAGAGGAGAAGGGGAAGAGAAGTCAGAGAGAGACAACAGTGAAGAAAAGTACAGGAGAGTGATGTAACTGAGAGAGAGGAAGCATTGTTGAGCTGAGCAAAACCAAAGGCAGTCAGTGGTTACATGGGAAATCTGAGGTCAGCCCTTCCAAGTGCCATCCCAGGTCTACCAGCAGCTGCTGTATGATTTTGGGGAACCTCTGTGTGCTGTGCTCACCAGTAAAGGGCTCTACTGCCAACCTGTCTCTCACAAATATCAGAAGCTTTCAAACTGTGAAATGAAAGTTATGACAATTTATCATATAGGATGGTTTGACTGCCCCATGTGTTATAGGATTGACTCACTTAGAGACCTGGACTCTGCTATTTACAGTCTTGCCAAACTTTAATCATTAGTGGTGATAGTTTCCATGCTATCTGACTCAGGCTGTATTTTGCTCTATGGAACCTTTTAGCTAAACAGTTCAGTAATTTCCAAGAAAAAGACTGAGGAAAAAGAAATGCTTTCACCCATTTAAAAATAATTGTCAAACTTTTCTCTAAAAAGCTCTAATGTCTGTAGGTTTTGATGCAGGGCCTTTATAAATAACAGAGGTGGCTATGAAAATCCATCTCAAAATGACCAAGCTCAGAACAACTGTAGCACACAGATGATTACTCCACCTTCTTACTTTAGTGTCACAATGGAGTGTTCCTTTATGGATTTGAGAATGTTCCCAGAATTTAATTTTTGGCATTAAAACAAAAAACCATCAGTTTCCCTCCCTCCTGACTCTCTCTTTTGGTATTCATTACCTGAGAGGAAGCCACCAGCATAAAATGAAGAGAAGAAATGACCTGGGGCATAAGGACGAGAATAGATAAACTGAATTTGGAAAAGAAAGGATGGCTTGGAGCTGGGGAGGGCCAATTCATCCTGGAGTTTCCTTGCTTTAGATTACTTAATTTTCTAAGTTTAATAATGTTTTGTTATATACCTTTTGGCCCCCTGAACCCCATATTTCAGTTCATATTATGAGACCTCAGATTGACAGCCTGAACCATTCACCTTTGTGTTGGCAGTGATTTAGTATTTTATCATAAAAATAATCTCAGTGCTGTCAAATTTTAAGCAGCTCCCTGAGTGACAGTTTGCAGAAATAGATGTTTCCCCCTGTTGCTGTGTAAAGCAATTCTCATGTCAAATGTGTAGCAAAGACCTGAATACTAGAAGAAACAGTGGCTGTGACAATGGATCATATTTGCTAAAATGCTTTAACCAAAGATGACTTATTGGTCATAAACTCAAGAGGATATGAGTAATTAGACAGAAGAAGGGAAAAGCCAGGCTTTTACTGAATTACCAGTGTTCAGTCCTTGCACCGTGTGGTCTTTTGAGTACTACTGAGAATAGGACAGGGCAGGTGAGTCAGAACTGGGGCCCAGCACCAGCAGTTAGTCTCTGGCCCTTCAGGCTCTGAATGAAGACAAGTGCCAGAGTAATAGGAAAGCACAGGAGTGTCCATGGGACCAAATAACCATCAGCAAGTAATCACCATGGGTGTCCTAGTTGTTTTTTGTTTAGCCAGAGGATTGTTAACAAGTAAAGCTCTATGGAATATGTCAAAGAACTGCCCAGGAACTGACACTGTGATGTGCAGATGTCTTTGCTGGGTCTTCACATGCTTGGCTTGTAGATTCAACGCCCATCTTTAGCTTAGCTGTAGCCCAACATTTGCTGAATTGCCCAAGTCTGAGAACCAACTGGGAAGCCTCAGCTTCAGAAGCCACTTGGACTCAGGAGTTTGGGTTAAGGAAGGGTTTAGGAAGCCATTTCTGCTTGTAATTAGTAAAATGGAGATTATGACTCAGTGGGTAAAAGGCTCATTAAAAAGTAATGCCATTTCAAGGGACATCTTTTCATTATTATGTGTAATGGCCCCCAAAGGGATAGCAGCAAAGATAAATGCTTACTTTTGCATTTTAATAAGACAGTTTTTATCTGCATTCTGGCAGTTTTGCTAACTGTTCCCAGGACACATTGTTATTTTCTAATCACATGTAGTGTAGCTTTGTATATCAGAATAATTGTATTCTGTATTAGTATGTTCAATTATGTTTATGCAAACAACAACACATGGCATGGTGAACAGTTTTACAGACATCTATGTGTCTCTGGAGGGGCTGCAGAATATACATGTCTGGTACCTGACATGAACAGATGCCTTAAGACAGGGTTTTGTTTTCCCTTTTACAATTGGCTAATGATTTCTGTACTGGACTGAGAGATCAGAGGGTTGCAAAGGGTGCAAGACAAATATAATTTGATCCAGGGGATCTCTAATACTTACAGCTGAGCGTGATTCAAATTCTCGTAATTCCCAAGACTTCTTTCCCCAGCACTTTTTACAAGCAATTATGACTAATGTTTACAGTATTACAAAATAGAGTTAGTCCTCTAAATTCTGTCAGCATTAGTGGATTAGTGCACAGGTGAACTGAGGTACATCTACTAGTGAGACATCTCTGCACTTCCATGGATCAAAGGACATACATTATGTCCTACACCCTTGTTGTTTGTTGAGGCATACAGGAACGTTTCCGAGTTAAACGCAGAGCTTTAAAAAGCCACACTGCAGAAAGGTTTAGTCACCATGACCCAGACAAGAGCTTTAAGTAGACAGCCCACTTCCTTTAACAAAGTCAGGAAACCATTTACAGGAGTTGCAAGGCACAGTTTATGCGACATCTCAGGACTCAAACACAGTGATTCTATGCTTCTGTGGACAGAACCCAACATAACTGCAGCTTCCGAATCATTCCAGTAAATTCCTCCTTGCTTTCTTCCCTTTATGCAAGCCATAGACTCAAACCTGAGAAGTCTGATTTTTCCCTTCTGTTGGAATATTGCAGAGGATTAGTGTACCACGTCACTGGAGCACAGAAAGCCAGCTCAGTATGCCAGCACCACCTAGGAAATGAAATAAGCATTGTCCCAAAAAATATGGTGAGGAAACTGAGGCACCAAGAGGTTAACCTTCAGCTAGACCCGAGTCACGCAGGAAACCTGTGGTATTGCCAAGAATATAATTCAGATTTCACAGTTCCTGGTCTTGTAACTTAAACAGGGTAGAAAACCTCAGGTTTTCTACTTTTTCTCCAGCTTTGTGGGTCTTTCCCAGTTGCTGCCAGGTTTACCATTGCAACCAAAAAGATCATTAAGGATTTTATAACTCAGCAGTTGCAAAAGGCATTAGCCTATAACTTGATATAGCAATTGTTAGCCTTGTTGATGTCTTTAACAAAGCCTGTATTATGGGCCAAGCTGGTAGCACTTTCCAATATTGATGTTGTCTGACACTTCTCATTATAAGACCCTGTTTTCAGCTGCTTATAACTCCCTTATACTTGGACTTAAATTTTCCGCACTGGATGTCTGCCTCAGGCTGAATTTTTTGAAACTTTTTAGCCCAAACAGTAGCCATCTTTGAGAACCGCAGTAATGGAAAAGGAATTAGGCTTAACATCTGAAAAAAATTATGTGAGATTTCATTTGATAGCACTTACATGCTCTGCACCAAGAGCAGGAACTCTGTGAAAGGCATGATGGACTCTCTGTCAAGGAGGCATCTATTAGAATCATTTGAATAAAACCCTGCAATTTGCATGTGCTGGAGATCTGGACACCTCAGGACATTTATTCCCTGTCCACCTGTGAGTGGTGTTGGTAGGAGCGAGAAAGTTGATTGAAATGCAGAGGGCAGGAGGTGACCCGATAAGAACAAGCAGTCTGGGGAACGGCAGGAAATCCAGCAAGGGAGCTGAGGGGGGGAAGAAGCAGTGGGGGCTGGGGGCCCCAGAACTGGCAATGTCAACCAAGATCTGGGACAATGAGGGCAGAAAGGAGAAAGAAGCTGATTGACAAGGCGGGCGGGAGAAGCAGATTTGCTGATCAGGCTGGAAAAGGAGATCGTTAATGGTAAGCAGAGGGAACAGGACATGTCTGTCAAGAACTGACTGGACCTGAGAGAGGAGGGGGAGAGAGGGAGAGAGGGAATGACTTGAGGACAGACAAGCACAGGGACAAGGCTCAGAGCAGAGGCCAAGGTGATGTCTTGCAGGGCCAGAAAACTGAGTGGACACTGCACTGCCTAATGGGGAAGGATGGAGGAAGTCAGAAGGGCTTTTGGTCAGAGTGGAGGACACAGCAATGTCTGAAAGGACTCCTGAGTCTCACTGGTTCCTGCCTTTCCTAAGACATCTAAAAACCTATAGCAGCATGCCCAGCCCCATGTATGTGATAAAACCCCACTTTGCTAAGTTTCTCAGCAAGTGAGCAGTGGAATGTGGCAGATGGGACATGAGACCCCTGATCCTTGCTGATGTGGATGCCAGCACTGTGTCCTTTGATAGAACTAGTCTATCTTTTCAAATGGAGGAAATTTTGCCCCCCCATAAAGTGATATGTTTTTATGTAGTCAAAGACTATAATTTGGCCATGTGAACAACAGATGAAATGGTTGCACATACAATGGTCTATCCAGATTTTCCTAAATTAAGAACTTGAATACATAAACTTGTTAAAAATCTTTTAGTGTATGGTTTTCTGCGTGATATTTAATAGCACAGAATTCTGCTTTAAGCATAAGTAGGCAGATATACTGTGGTTTTTGATGAGGTCCTGGACAGAAACCAAAAAAGCTTTACTTCACATGATACCATAGAACTAAAAAATCCTGCATGTTATTCTTTTGGCCTTTTTCCTCTTCTACATTTCACTTTCTGTGGACTATGTGCATACATTCAGCATATTTCACTTTCATTTATACATTTTTTCATAGACAGAAAGTGTAAATTATTCTGAAAAGTGAGACATTTTAAATAATTTAAAATATTTACAGATTAAATTATGTTTGCTGTTTCCCAGAATATTTCATACCAATTGAGAAAGAACCTGAAAACTCAGAGTTCTCTCTCTCTCCTTATTTTCACTTCAGAAATAATCTGAAAACCAGGACTTATCCTTTGCTCACTCATTCCCACCCCTGTATCATATTGTGCCACCCTCTCTGCTTTGAAAGGGTGCATGAGGCAGGATACAAATTAGGTCACTGAAATGATGCAGATTAAAAATAGCAAGTGCTGGCAGTGATTTGTACTGCGAGGCTGTGAACAGGAAACACACTGGCTTTGCCTCCAGAGGAAACTTATTGTCTGCCCACACCTTCAGGAGGCACAGCTTTTGCTCTCTTTATGAAAGATTAACATGTCCCTGTGTGTCAGAAGGGAAAGGTGCACAGTTAAAATACTCCTTAGCTTTCAGCTTCCTGTCATCTCAGTGCTTTATTAGTTCTTTGCTCATTACACTAAGAAATGTACCCATAAGTGACAGATGTCAATGGGCACACTGACACGTGCTGTTGAACACATTAGCCAGTTGTCAACCAAGTGACCATTTCTGTTCATCACTGCACAGAAGTCTGTGACTAATGTCAAAACATGCCAGATAGGGGCATCTTGGTGTCACTTCTTGAGTTTGGAGTTTTACAAATGAGGTCATTTAAGAGTTAACATTTGAGCTGCTTAACTTTGCATGTTACTGTTTTTGTCCCACAGATGACATCAGAACACTCCCATGCATGAATCTTGAATATTATTCTAATCAGTAGATACATCTAGGCAAGAAATAAAATACTGGGAAATACATCTTCCCAAAGATAATTCCAAAAATTGCAAGCAAATAATTGCCTAATTTGGTGGTCCCCGTTCTTTCAGGTGGGATTCCATGAAGGGAGAGCCTGGCCCTGTGTTTGGCTCGGTGCTGTGAGACTGTCAGCAGCAGCTGAGCCAAGGCAGAGTCCCACTCTCTCCTGCACAGTTACACTGGCTGTGAAGGGCTAAGAGGAAAGAGGATTAGAGAGCAATAATTCTACAAAGTAACATTAAGCAGAGAGGGTTTAGAGTGTGTAGGTGTGTTAAGTCAGGGTAAGAATTTTAAACTTATACTTCTTTTCATATTTGTAAAGGGATGAAACTTCAGCTGGTAAAAATGTAAAATCCTGCAGTATGCAAAGTATGACCCACTACTTAAAAAGAAAATGCTTATTTTATTTATATCTTCTGATTGTTGGCTGCTCTCATGTGATGGTTTGTCTTCTAAAATACCAAGATTATGCTTGGCTGCTGCTCAGTTATTAAGATGTGGCAGAATCCCCCTTTCCTACTAATGAAGCCAAGGGTGCACTTCTGGAGTTTTCCTTTGTGTAGGTGAATGACAAAGGGAACCAGCAACAGCAGAGGGCACATCTGAGAGGCAAGACTATGTGCTGTAGGACTGGGATAGAGCAGCAGAAGACAAAGAAATCATGAGACTGAAAGAACAGCAAATGACCAGCCAATACTTTGGAAAGCACAAAGCAAAATCTCTAACTCCTGCAGTTAATAAATTTATGAATTAAACTTCTAAATCTAAATAGCTGAAGGAATATATACTGACATTAAAAACTATAAGGTGAAAGAAAACTTCTCAAGCTTTTCTTACAATTTCCAAAAAATTTGAAAGTGAAGGACCCTTTCTCCTCTCTATTGTGAGTGCCTGGAACCTATGTAATTAAAACAAATGTCATCACTGAAACTCTCCAGAGCTGCTTTGTTTTCTCTTTCTACCTCTTTACTGTGTGCCTTCCCTGCTATATCCTACAAATTCAAATTTAGTATTACCAGTTTTGTGGACAATTAAGAACCTGTGCAGTTGGTTCATTGCTGCATTAACATACAGCTTGTGAATAAGGGAAACTGTAAACATTGAAACATCCTTAATAGTTTTGGAAAATTATAATTAGAAGCAAAAGTGATTTTGGTTTGGCAGTGTTATTTCTGAACATTTTCTGCCCTGCTACTGCCCAGTATTGTTTCTGAATGCTGCCTGCCTTGCTAGTGTCTGCCTATGATTTAGCACTGACATACAATATTCAGAAAGGGACGTTTCCATGAAATGCAACGTAGCCCTTAGGTCACATCAGAGTAGAAGAATAAAATAGAAAAAGGAAAGAAAAAAACATTCTGTCCTTTGCCAGGTTTCCCCAGTGGGCTCTAATTATAACCACAGTTTATTAGAGCACGTTTCAGACCTCTCTTTAAAGGGCCTGCTGTGCTTGTGTGGAGTCCTCGTGGCTTCAGCAGAACTCCCCTCATAACAGTCTGCCCACATGTGATCAATTGCAATACAAGGGGCTCAGTAAAGGCTGCTGCAGGTTTAGACAATGGATGCTTTATAGATGTTGAAAACTATTTGGAGCAAACAGAAGTGAGGACATTATAGAAACACTCTCCCACCCCTATATTTCCATTGACATGTATTAATTTGATCCTATGCAAAAAATGCATTAATTCTCATTACTACAGAGTACCAGGTTGGAGGTATTGTACATTGTCTCATCCAGACTGAAGATGAGACAGGTGCCTTATCAGGATTGACCTCTGGTCAGGTGCCTTATCAGGATTGTCACCAAACTGTGACTGGCCTGAGTCATTCACTTCTCTTTCTGTGTCTCAGTTTCCCATTGAGCAGGTTACTGATTTACTGTCAAAACACGTAGCAATGCACAGGGTAAGTATCTATAACATCTGCAACCTCTCCCCACAGTTTCCTCATTTGCACTCCCAATTATTCTTGACTCCCAGGTATTTTTGAGTCATTATAATTTTACTAAACTTTTTATCTGTGAAGTGTAAATTATTACTTGGCTAGCAGACTTTTGGTGACTTTTTAATAAGACAACGCTATCCTTGAGAAATGTATTGTAAGATCTGCTGTTAATTAAGCTACCACCTCAAAAAATAATTGTGGCTTAATTAGAAGGTAGGCTCATCTTACAAGGAGTAAAAAGTTAAATCTTTGCAGCCATAGTAATGTAGGATTGAACAATGTAACTCAGTCAGAATTGGAGATTCATGCAGGTATTTCCATTTGTTTCCATTTTCTACTCTTTTCTGTCCTTTGTTAAAACTCACCTATCCTGACAGTTTTAGGACTGATGTTTTGTTTGCCTGCCTTTGAAAAAGTACTTTTTTCCTGTTCCTTTCCTTTTGACCCCTTTTTCCTTTCTATGTGATAGGGTCAGGTCTGCATTTAGTAAGCCTCTCCACATGTCTTCATAACACAAGGCAGTGCAGAAGATATGCTCAAAGCTGTTTACCCTCAGAGGGGCAGAAAGGGCTAGTGACAGAGCTGTCCTATTTTTGTGTGAAGCATTTAGTTGTGCAAATCATGGATGACAAACCAATAGGACATTGATTTTTTAAGAACACTAAAGCCAGGTCCCACATGAAGCAGTCATACATCAAGCAGAAAGGATTTCTGAGATGTAAGTCATGAGATAAAGCTTATATTTTAGGTCAAATTCAGCACCTTTTCTAACAGTGATGGTCAACTTGCTCTTCGTTCCTTTTCTCCTCCAAAGCCTTGATGCTGACCCCTACTCAGGCTTAGCAGTGTTCTACTCAGATGGCAACTTCACTGAGACCAGCTTAATAGAAACTGAAGCTCATGTGTCAGAGCCAACACTAAGCTCAAAAAAGTTAAAAGATTTGTCTGGTTTTGTTTTCAATACAGGAAGCAGAAGTTCTCCAGAACTAGAGATGCAGAGAGACAGAAGAAAAAAGACCGAACCGTCTGTGTGGTGAAGAAAAGATAGCACAGAGGCAGATAAACTTGAGGCATTGGAGGTAGCAGCTTTAAGAGATTCAGGACTAGCAGACAGCATGGAGACATTTGCCAGCTCTATGTTTTGAAAGCAATCCCTCCTTGTGAATAAGCTGCTGATAGAAACAAGTTTCTTTGCTGCCAGTTACATTGTAAGGAAGGCAGCTGGCAGGAGATCTGTGCCTCCTTGCTCTCTAAAGGGGAGTCTTTGTAGCTGAAGGACACTTCTGGACAAATTGCACTCTGACGACCTCGCACAACTCTGGTACCTTGAGAAGGGGAAGCCAGGCTGGAGCCTAACGTGTCTACAGATTCAATCTTTGGGCATAGGTGATGCAGAAATGAATTGACTTTTACATCAAGTTGAAGCACAGATGAGAGGAATAAGAAGAGTTCTTTGTAGACAGGAAAGGAACCTCCTGACTACGGAAAACCACCAGGAATTTACAAGAAAACTATCAAATCTTATTGGTGCACAGTAGAACAATCCTTCTTAAAGGCAAGTTTCTATTCCTTTTCAGAAAATGCAAATGAAATATCACCCCACAGCAAAGTTTAAATTATACCGTTCACCTTGTTTTGCTCCCATGACAGTCCCTCCACTCCTGTGAGGTCTTTGGCACCAGTTCCCAGCCCGGCCCTTACATCTTCTTCTGTAACTGCTAGCAGCTGTCCACAAGCAGGACGTAATACTGACCATAATCACGTCTGGAACTGCCAGTTCAGACCCACAATGCCACTAAAATGCACCTCTTTCACTGTAGGTGCAACTGCCAAACTGTCCCAATTTCCCACCTGGGACATCCAAATGTGAAAATATGCTGCCTCACTACCAGTGGGTTTCTTTACCTGGCTGTTACTGCAGATGTGACCAGCAGGCAGTATTACACTCCCTCTCCATAATATTCAACCTCTGCCCTGCACAGCCAGTTTGGGACAGCAGTTGCTCCTGTTGTGGTTTAACCCCAGTCAGAAACTAAGTACCACTCAGTTCTCTCTCACTCCCCACCCCCTGCCCCAGTGGGATGGGGAGGAGAATAGGAAAGAAGGTAAAATCCACGGCTTGAGATAAGAACAGTTTAACAACTTAAATGAAATTGAAGAAGAAGAAGGAGAAGGAGAAGAAGAAGAAGAAGAAGAAGAAGAAGAAGAAGAAGAAGAAGAAGAAGAAGAAGAAGAAGAAGAATATGGGAGACAACAAAAGAGAAGGAAAAGTAAACCCCACAAAAAACTCCCAAAACCCCCAAGTAATGCACAATAGAACTGTTCACCACTCATTTACCAATACCCAATCAGTAGCAGCACCCGCTGGCCAGCTTTTCCCCAGTTTATGTACAGAGCATGATGCCCTGTGGTATGGAATATCCCACTGGCTGGTTTAGATCAGCTGTTCCAGATGTGTCCCCTCCCCAATTCTTGTGCCCCTCCAAGCTTCTTGCTGTCAGGGCATGAGACATTGAAAAGTTTTGACTTAGTATATGCACTGCTTAGCAACAACTAAAAACTTTGTTGTGTTATCAAGATTATTCTCATGCTAAACCAAAACACAACACTACAGCATCTGCTAGGAAGGAAACGAACTCCATCACAGCCAAGAACAGTTTCATTTCAGGCAGTGATTTAAGAGAGATTGCTGAATATGCCATCTTCACTTCAAAGGAAGAACTTTGCTTTGTCTCTTACCTGTTCTGTAGCCAGTGTTATTGAGATACACGGCGAAGGTGCGAGGCTCGTGAGTAGCCTGCCATGAGGGAGAAGAGCAGTTTTCGTTGTTGGTGTAAATGTTGTGGTTGTGCACATACTTCCCCGTCAGCATCGAGGAACGGGATGGGCAGCACATGGGGGTAGTTACAAAGGCATTGATGAAAGAGGCCCCTCCATTCTCCATAATCCTCCTGGTTTTATTCATCACCTGCAAGGACCCTGCAATAAGAGGTACTGATCATCACTGTGCTGTAAATGATAGTTTGAATATATTGGCTGTTATTATGTTTTTAAAACAAAAGTGTTAGTGATTAGCTTGCCTCTGAACATCAGTGTGCTTCACTCTGTAGCTTTGGTAATTTTAGGCGAAAAGATCACATTTTTACTACACCAACAGAGGTGCAGTAAGGATTGCAGAAAGACGGATTTTTTTTTTCTCGGACTTCAAAACTAATTTAAAGTATGGACTAATCTAGAAATAGTGTCAAATCTGTATCAAATTTATAGGTCAATAGTTCTTCAAATGCAGCTGTAGAAAAGCAGTATGCTACACAGACTGAATTATTAGTCAGTATACCAGCAAAATACATAAAATACGGAGGTTACAGATGAAAAACTTAATACTCTTTCCATTTTATCAGAGGGCAGAAGAAAGAAACAGAGAAGAAGGAAGTAAAGGAGGGAGTGAGAGATGGAAGAAGGAAGGAGAGAATTCAGTAGCAATTTTTCTAAAGGAAAGTTTCTGTGGACACAAGATCAGCATGTCTGGCTCTGATACTAAAGCACTGTGCTCAAAATAATGTACCCTGTAAAAATGTGTGCAAAAATGCAGCATCTTTCTCAAGAAATTACATTGATATTGTTTAAAGAACAAAGACATTTTTTGCATCCTTCAAAGCATCTTCATGAACTGCAAGGTGAGAGAGGCAGAGCTTGCAGATTTCTGATTGCAGAAAGGCTGAGCAGCCCTGGATAGTCTGTCAGTATTTGCTGACAGCTGTCAAAGTTTGTTCTTTATGTTATTCAACAGAGCAGAGATTGAAGGGTGGGGGTGAACTGTGGATATGTCAGTATGTGCCCAGGAAACAAGTTTGTGAATTGCAGTACTTGCACAATGTTGGTGGTAAAAAAAGGNTTTTTTTTTTTTTTTTTTTTTTTTTTTTTTTTGCACAGTTGACTGTCTTTTACATTTAAATCTCTTGATTTCTCTGATGCAACAAGAATTTTTCTTGATGGTTTTATGTTGTTTGAAAGTTAAAATAAAATAAGTTCTCAAGCAATTGCAAACCTGCCTGGAAAACCATAAAACTCCTAAGGAGACTCAACTTTAAATGCTAGCAGTAAAGTCTTAAAAATTATCTTACTAGTTAAAGTTAAGCATGTTCTGTTTTGGTTTTAGGCTAATGAGTCAATGCTGAATATGAACACTTTTGTGCAAAAAAATTGTTAAAAAAGGGAAGAGGGAGTAGGGTCTTCAGCATCTCATTAAAAATGCCAGGGTCTCTGTCCTTAAGGATATATTTTATACTGTGTATGAAAGTCACCATCACTTTGGACTCTTTGTCTTTCATAACCCTTATTTTCTAAATGCAGAACGCCTGCATTTGTGCCTTCCTGAGCCCCATGTGCTCAGGGGTATAGAAAAGAAGAAGAGTAACTGAGAGGTCCCTGAACACAAAAGGTCTCCATTTGCATGAGTAGGAGCATTTCATTGAATTGTTAAGTAAAAGACAAGTGAGAGATCATCCTCATTCCACATGTCTTTATCTTGGACCTCAGCCTGACTTTTTAGTTTTTGGTTTGTTTTGTTTTGTTTCCACCAGAGCTTTTCCATTTTTGAAAAGTCACAGCTTTTTCCTGAGAACTCAGCTGTAAAGTGCTTCGAGGTGCTCCGATAGAAAGTGGGCTATTCAGGTACCCTAATGCACAGTAACTGCAGCAGAGCTGATCTGCACTTTCCTGCCTCCATGTATTATAAATGAGTAGCTGTTAGAGTGCTTCCTCATTCTTCCAGCTGGTCAGCCCTCTGCTCTTGCAAACCTGCTGTTTATGACTAAGTTTTCCCTCCAGGTATGCACTTACTGACACTGATAATAGATTAAGCCCCTCTGGAAATTCTGGAACAGGCACTTCAAAGCAGGTGAGACTTCCTCATTTGGAAAACAAAACACAAGCAGGAGATAAAACTTGCTGATATAAGTTATAATCCTTTGCTGTCTGTGGCTGTCCTCACAGCTTGTGTTTTTTACCATCTGGCCCACAGTCTTCAGGGCACATGTACTCAGGCACTGTCTGTCAGCAGGACACTTGCGCTCTACATGACCGGTTGGGGAGCACCTGAGGGCAACCAGATAACTGGAAATGGCCACTTTGGACACAAAAGTTAGTGAGTTTTGTCAGACAAGAAGTTCAGTGTCACTTTTCAGTCCATTCTCATACCTCAAGAAATAGGTTTGCCAACCAAGGTATCAGGTCTTAAAGTTGCTATGGATTTTCATCAAGGGTGGGCATCTCTACAGGGGGATGTCTAGGAGCCACCCTGTCTTTATAGGGGTTGTATGCAAGGCCCCAGGAAGGTAATAGACTTTTTCAGATCTCAGCACATATCCCCATTTTTTCAGCTTATGCTTTTTAGTGCTTTAGCTCTAGGGAAGATGGAAAGCACACCAGGCAAATTATGCCTGATGTGATGCACTTAGATGATGCTGTGAACTCTTTACCCAGTGCTCTATTCAGTAGTTGGTTTATAGAGATTTTACTGGGTGGTGCATTAGGCTGTAAAAAAGGGTCAAAAACACTGTAACTACCAGATGGTAGTTTTTACTCCTATCTGACATTACGCAAGATATTTTTTTACATTGAGGACTATAAGAACGATTGGGGTGTACTATTTGGAGGCACTGATGGGTACAGATACTAGAGAATTGGGAGGACAGGGAAAGAAACCAAAAAGTAAGCAAAATGTTGGACTGAAGAGGATATGGGTCTGACCCCAGTGGGAGCTGAGGCCACTGCCCTGAAGAGCCACAGCATATTGCCTGCAGGAGGGAAGAAGTTCTGGGTTCTGGGAGCTGGTGCTTTGCCTTGAGCAAGATGCCCCTTCATTGGGCAGTGAGTCCTCTACCCTCAGGATCTGGGTAGGGGAAAGACAGTGCACAGTGGCACCATTTAAGTAAAATACCTTTTGAGCCCAAGTATTTGCTGTGTTTCTTCAAGAGCTGTGGGCTAGGCTGCTTCACACAGCTTAAGCTGCAATCCACCAGCTGATGTAGAATATTCTTTTTCCTTGCATAAATAGAAAGTGGCTGGAGCTCTGAGGCAATTTGTTGGTTTTATCTATTAAATTGAATGAGACAGCAACTCTGCTGAATTTCTTTGCACTCAAAAGGCAAAACTTGGGGGATGGTGCAGATCAATAGGAAAATGTGCATACCCCTATGGCTTGAGCACTAACTAAATACAAACTCCCTGCCTCTTGAAAATTTTACTTTGGAAGACTCATCTATATATCAGTTGCACTCAGTCAGATGAATATTTTGGTTCAATGACTATAAAAGCTCTGGTGACAAATCCTTCCTTATTGAAGTCTATAATGCACCTTATATGCTTTTATGTTACAGCATTCATTTAGAATAGCTTTTAGAAATGTTCGTGCTGGGAATACAATAGCAAATAATCCATATTCAGCAGCTTTCAGTCTTGTGATTTTTGGATACCAATGCCTAAGTTTTATTCTGTTTGTGGCAGAAAGTGTTACTTCCCACTGACCTTTGAGAAATTTAAGACTTTTCTCAGGAATCAATGAAGAGCAAGAGGAAAATTCACACATGGAAAACAGTTTGGCTTTATTTTTCAAATAAGCAGAATGATTTATTAGCAGAAGTGCGAATAATGCAGTACAGTAAATCTTGGGGCTGAATGCTGTTTCCTGTGAAATGATCTATGAAAAGGGGAAACCTGTGTGTTCATTCAAGGCAGTGGGAATGCACACACACCCAGGCTATTGCTCAGCTGCCTGCTAATAGGAGCCAGAGTGCCCTGTGAATGTTCAGAGCAGCTTTCAAAGAGAAGAGCTCCACAGTATGAACAAAGTGACTCGCCACATCCTTCCTCCTTTTTCACCACTCGCAAACCTTCTCGTAAGACTGAAGACAGCAAGTTGGTAACACTGTGTTCAGAGATGTGTGTCTGCTGACCTACCTTCCCCAGTGCCCTGAGTGCCCTGGAGAGAGTAGACTCTTTCAGACCACAAAAAGGAAGACTTGACTTGACCCTTTTAACAAAATTTTTCAGAACGACTCCACCAAGAAGAAATGCACTCCCATTGTAAGAGCTGTATTTTAGACCAAAAATAGAGCTGGGAACAGCTATTCATTATGCAGCATAGCTAAACAGAGCAGAGGTTTGAAAAAGTGAAAAATGAAAAAGATAAGAATCGCTCAGATCTAAAGGCCTGTGTTTGGAGCTCTGCCGCATAAAAGCACCAACCTTCAGTCATGAAATATAGTTTATTAATTATCTTCTCAGAACCCTGAAGGACCATGAAATTATTATTGCATCATGGCAATACAAAAATGCTAACAAGCAAAGAAATGCTTTTAGATGCAGACCATATTTTGTCTACAATCTTCTGTCTGAAAGTGTGCGATTTTAGAACAAATGAAGTTTTCTGGAATGAAGCATTTTTTATTTTTCAATGTCATATGGCATTTTGTCTAGAAATTCCCTATACTTCTATTAAAAATATGTCTCTCATAAAAAAAAAAAAAAGCTAAGAATGCAAGATTTCATTTCAACTTAATTTGCCATTTTTTCACCTTTTTGATCTCACAACCCAAAATATTTGCTTGGGGGTAACCTAAAATGATCCTCTTTCTCTCCTTGATTTTTCATTTTGGGCAGTGAACCAAAAAATCAGTTATATGCATAACTACCATTAATATCTTTCTAGCTTACTTAATGGAAAACATTCAAATACCTCCTGGAACATCATCTAAGTGTTTTAACTTTTTCCACCCTAAGAAAAATATGTGAAAATAACGTCTGACTGGTATGTGCTCAGATATTTAGTATACTTGTGAAAGCAAAACTACTGTGCTTTTATACATACAGCATAGTTCTTAAAGCAGATGGATTTTAAACACTTCAGTGATTCATACAAATATTAAGATTACTAAATCCTATAACTAGACCATGTAACTGTGTGGATAAGTATGTCAGACAACATACATCCCTGTGACAAATATGTGGAGATATAGACACCTATACAGTACTGAGGCAAATGCTGGCCTCATAAGGCTCCAATTTCTAAATGCTACAAAAAGTCATAGAGTGAGAAAAAGCTTTTGATGGAAGTTTTTTACACATATGTCCTTGCATGCATTATTAAATTATTTTGTTGTACTGATTAAAGCTTCCTATGGTGGATTTTGATAAGCATATATTTCCTAAAGTCTGTAATTAGATGCGATGAATGCCATTAAATAATACTCATTTTCCAAACTTGTCCCACATTCTGATACTATTCCAGGATCAGCAACTTCCCTGAATTTAAAGCTCTTTCTGCTTGGCATAAACTACTGAAAGACACATTACAAAATGTAGTAGCAAACAACAATTATTTCTCACCTAGCTCCACATCTTGATCATCTGTGAGTACAAGGATGATATTTGGTCTGATATTTTTTCGCTCCTGCTGCACACGTCCTCTGAACCTCGGTGACTTGATGGTGGAACAGTGACTTGTTAGCATTTCAGTACTGAGCACTGCCAACATGAGTGCAAACCAAGAAGGCTTCATAGTAATTCCAGTATTTCAATGAAAAGACTGATCCAGAAGTCCCTGAACTCTAGTTTTCAAAACCTGTAAGGAGGAAAAGAGATTCTATTCAAGCAATAAATAAACTTCCAGCCATACATTGAAAGGATGACACTTAGGGAAGTCAAGCCTGACACATACCATTTAACATGATTATAAGCCATATTGTTGAATGAGAGCTTTATTCTGTCATTTTCTAAGAATAAACTCGGTCATTCTGCAACTATGCTCTCTCAAATAATTTTTGCTTGAAGTCATGCCTGCATTTTGTATAGACATGACTTCTGGTAAATTCCTCACAGTGCTCCTTCTCCTACACCCCACGCTTCTTTTTATGCAGCTTGGTTCTTTACATTCAGTACCTGGGTGCAGTAAAATATTGCCGGGATGCAGACGTGTTCAGAACATCTGTAGGAGGAGCCCTGTGAGAAGGAGAAAGCAGAAGGCTTGTTAGTCAGAGACCTCAGTACTGTGGCTGTGCTTCAAAGTCTCCAGAACTGTTTGTTACAGCTTCTTTCTCTGTCCTGAAAGAAAAGACAGAAAAAAAAAATGCATTCTCCATGGCTCCCCTTCTTAATTTAATACCATACCTACGCAGGGGATGGATGACACCTTGGCTGCTAGAGATAAAGGACATGTACCTCACATCATCAGACACAGGTGCTTTTCCAATATTTATAGTTAGATTTATAGTGAGATTCTGAGAACAACCATTAATTCCAGCATGTGACACCTGGCAAGCACTAACACTGTTTTAGCTTAACCCACCTGCATGAGAGACTAAACCCTTAAAAAGCGGAGGGAAGGGCATGGCCGTCAATCGCAATCTGCATGGGATCACTCTGTGAAAAGTCTTCTTCCCACTGACAAGAAAGCTCATATTAAATGACAGTCCATATGATCTTACCCAGCATTGTGAAAGAGCACAACCGTCCCTCAATCAATCAGCAGCAGAGCTGAGTGCCTCATCCATAATGCACAGTACCTCTGCCACAGCCTCGTCCTTGATAGTCCGCTTCCAGACTCGTCTCAGCGCCTTATCAGAACCCCCTCTCCGTGCCTGTCAGTCAAACAGCCTTGCTTTTGTAAGACCTGCTGCAAGCACAGAGGCTTGGCTTTGCTGCAGCACATTTAAACCGGTGACTGAAAATGACTGATTGGTCTGGAGAGGAAGGGGTAGCCACTTACACTTTGACATTTTTGGCATTACTGACTGAAGCTCTGCAAAACCCGTCTATAACACAAGGGAAGGGAGGGAATATCTGGGGGCAAAAAGGAAGGGGGTGGGAAAGAAACTACAGAGTCATGCCTGTTCCCTCCAGGGTATTGACCTGCCACATACGTTTCTTCTTGTTTTATTCTGGGACTGTGGATAAAAGCACGGTGATATTGGTCAATTAAAAAAAACTCACAAAACCACCCAAGCCCAAGAACAATCAAGAAGTTTGCCCAAGGGGAAGACCGCATGGGAACTGGGGTGCGCCTTATATAATTAGACTGGTACATAAATCATGAGATCTGTGCACCCACACCTGAGACTTCAGACATGCAACATGAGCCACAAACAGATTAATAAACAGAAATAATGAGAGCAACACAGAAGACAAAAGGGGCCTCTAATCACTCACCTAAAAATGCGTTAATAGGGAGATGCTCTAAATTTCAGGGGAAGAAGCCACAGCAGAGGGAGGGGATGGGACTTGGTGCTGGACTGCTAGAAAAAGGATCGTGTTCTTGTTTCCACATACACCTTTTATTTTAAGCTTCACAAGCTAAACAGTTTCATGCTCCTCACTCTGGCAGGCTGTAATTACACCAGAAGAGTGTGAACGTCTTTAAAAGGAAAATCCAAGCGTCTGTAGCAGAGAAATCCTGTCTTTCATTGTCTCTGCACCAACCAACACTCCAGCCTTCCACTAACATTACAGCACTGCAGAGTCAATACAGGGGATCGCCATTGAACAGCAGATGCTATTTCAGTGATTACACAACGTTCAGATAAGTAACTGGAAGTCTGTAAATACTTCCAGTTATTTAAAAAATAGTTCAATTTCCATGTATATGTTCTTAAGTCACATAAAACCTGACAAGAGCCCCAAAGACCAGGGTTACCAGGGAAGTCAGCTTTCTTCTGACACACACCAGATACATGCTCTTGGTGCAAAAGCAGAAATACAATGTCTCTAGATGTCTGATCTTTAAATAGCGAAACTTTGACTCACATCACAAAGCACGAAAGGCTATATGAAGTGAGACTCAATGTTTAGTTTCTTACCTCAGTTGTACAGCAAACTTTTTCAGACAATGTTGACCCAGAAAGTGCAGTCATCCTGACTGCGCTGAGCAAACATTGGCACCAACGTGTTTGAATAATCCCCCCCCGTACGAAACTGCAAGTTCCTGACAATTACACCTCAGTGCTAATAAAATTTACACTAATCCAAATGGACATTAACAAGTATTCTTCATTTCAACCTGTCTGGTCTGTATTAGTTTTTAAAAAATCCCTTTCCTCTAGCATGTTTGAGGCACCTTAGGCAGGTCTTTGCTACAAATAAGAGTATGAAAGTTTCTCTTCCCACTCTAACTTTTTTATTCTTGATGGATAAAGGAAAATATAAGGACACATATATTTATACATATAAATTTAATTATCCAAGTTTTCTTGAATGGTTCTTATTCAAGAGCACAGTAATACCATGTTTTGTTGCATATGGCAAATCCTTATTAAAAGGTGATCTTTGACAACTTTTCCTTTTACACCTGTTTCCCAGTCCTAGAAGGAAATGAAGTAAAGAAAACTGTCAAAATGCAGGGTTAATAGGGAAGACAAGGCTGCAATGTTTGTGTTGGATATTGGCTGGTAGCATGTAAGTGCCCCGGCAGATACCGCAATTTGTGTTAAGAAACAGACAAAAATAGGAGAAATTCTAAAAAAGACCTTTCCAAAGTTACATGGGGAAGCAAACTGTAATTTTTTCTGTGTTAAGAAACCAAGATGGTACTGCAAAATGCTTTTTTTTCTAGCCAAATAAACAAGTGCTGATCTAACTTCAATATGGGAGTTTTAGAGTATATTCTTCTTATAGAAGATACCTATGATAACCAAACTGTAGTTAGTAAATAAATGAAACCAGAAGAATCTGAAGAAACTATTTTTTTTCCACAGGAGCAGAAATGCATAGTTTGCAATCACCTTTCAAGGAATAAAATCTGAAAACTTGCATCTTTAGTAGTTTCTATGCAGCTGGTATTACAACATGCAGTTCAGGGACTTATTGGCGTGGAGAATTAATTACCCATGAAACTTGAATTACACTGGCAGAGCACTGCAAAGAAGAGCTACAGTGCCACTTTGTGTGGTGTGGCATAAAAAATGATGAGGACTTTATTTCTAGGTCTCTTAGGAGAGTATCTTTCAGTGACTTAGAAGAAAAACAAAAGGCAGAACAGTATCCTTTGAAAGTCTGTAGACTTGTTACTCATTTTGATCCAGAACTGTTCAAGATTTTTCATGGCACTGACTGAAAGTGCTTAGTTTGGAACATAACAAAAGGCAGCCAGTATTCAAAAAAGAGCATTTGCCACTTTGTTCTTATGTCCACATTTTCACTCGGTTCACTTAAAATGGCATTTCACTTAAAATGCCATTTTGTGTTTGGCCATTAAAAATCTGTCCAGAGTCATGCACTTTGTTTATGAAACAGGGCACTGAGTATGCACATGATTATGCCATCATAAGTTTTAAAGGTATATGAACTTATTAATATTTAATATTCTACATATATTTCTTCCACATACCATTGCACTGAGAACTTGGCTTATATGAACACATTCCCTGTCTGTAAATCTGACACAAAATGTGAGGATAGTGAGTAATGATACTGGACATATGTCCATCTCCAGTACCATGTGCTATGCAATGCCCCACATCAGCAATTCATGACCAAGGGGTAACAAAGGGCAAATAACTTTATCTTCTCTGCATTAATGGTATTTTTTTTGAGCATGAACATTGAGACATTATATTATCCAAAGCCATAGGTTTAGGCCCACTGTTCTAGTGGCCTTTCCTTTGAAACAAAAATGGATCAGGCAATAAAGGAAACAGTGGTAATAAAACAATAATACTAGTAATAATGTGCACTGTAACTGTGGAGTTTAAGAATCACAGAATCATTACGGTTGGAAGGGAACTCTGGAGATCATCTAGTCCAAATCTTCTGCCATGGCAGCACAGCCCTCAAGTGTATCAGTCACTACTCCCAGTTTTGTACCATCAGCAAATATGAGAGTGAGAATTCTGGCTTCTGTTCCCCAGGTATTAGTAGAAAATATGCCCAGTGAATTGAGAATGTAAAGTATCACAGGGTTACAGGGTTCTTAAATCAATAAACTTCTAATGCAGCCTCTATTTGTGTTGTGATCCTCATTACTATCCAGTATCCTACAGATTTCATCTCTGTAGTTAGATTTCCCTATCTCCATAAATTGACATAGTTGTATGCAATTAAGATATAGTCCACAAACAAATGTTTTGCAACTTAAGGCATTTTTAAAATTCTCCGACAAGTGCAAGGAACTTGCACAAAAATACATCAAATGCTAGGAAAAGAAGCAGAAGGCCTTGTTATTGCAAGTGTTCAGTTGCGTCGTTTTCTTTATGCAAATGATAATCTTGAATAACTTTTTCTTAAAGGTTTCTCCGATAAATAAATGGATAAAACTTCTCAAAAAAACAAATCCTTGGATATCAATCATCACAAGAAAATGAGCTTTCTTTCTTCACCTCAAGCAGAAGAGCATCTTCCGATGTACCTTACCTCTGACCCGCCGACTTGACAGTTTTGGCCTTAATGAGCTTTTTTTTTACAG
This sequence comes from Peucedramus taeniatus, assembly GCA_013400575.1. Classification (NCBI taxonomy): domain Eukaryota; kingdom Metazoa; phylum Chordata; class Aves; order Passeriformes; family Fringillidae; genus Peucedramus; species Peucedramus taeniatus. Next base: position 17,885 of record WBNO01015100.1, on the reverse strand, counting down.
GAATATGAACTCAGTGATCTCTGTCTCCTTAAAATCTGACTTTCAATAAGAAAAAGAAAAAGGAAAAGGACAACTAGAAAAACTTTAGTTCGGAGTCAGGATTCTGCTACTGTCAGTGCTTTCTAATTTCTAGTATGACCATGGAGATTGGTCACTTTGCTGGGCATCTACTCAGCATAATTTCAAAAACCTGCCAGTCTGCCTGTAGTGCTAGAAATCACTGCCAGTGGCATCATGTAAACTGGAGATGGCTTCATCCATCCATGACCCTACAAATGTCAGATTCAGGGTTTACACCTACCATTATAAGTTGTATGCTTTAAATTGAGATGTGCCCACCTGACCTTGCTGCTGTATTTGAGAACATTTTGCATACACAGAAACTCCAGGGTGAAAGAAGGTAAAAGGAGTTTCCAGAGCCACACAAATACAGCTTCTGTGAATCTTTAATGTTTGTGTCACAGGGTGGATGGACCTCTCCAAGTCTCATGTGGTCTATGCTGTGAATCATAACAAGTGTGTGGTTTGAGACTCAACAAAATTAGCAACTTCATAAGATTAGTAATTGCATGAAGATTGTGCAGACAGATTGAAACTGCATAATAGAAGGTCAGGGAGGCGAGATGTTCACTTGCACCCAGCAACCTAGCAGTTCAGAGGTCTTAAATCTCTCCCTTAAATCATATTGCCTTGACGACTAGAGGGTTGTAACACTCTACAACAACAATAGCAACTCTCACTTTCACTAATACAGTGAAGCCCTTCGGTGGAAAAAGCTGTTGACAGATGACTGTTTTAAGTTTAGCAATGTTAAAGATCTTCTCACATCTTACTCTTCTATCTCCTATTTAAAGGCAAACACTGCAATTTCAGACTGCCAGGCACGCCCGCGTAAATCCGCAGGTCAGTTTCCTGTGGGAATATTGAGCCTGCAGCCATGGGAAACACATTTACAGTACAACAGAAGTCAGGAAAAAGCAAGATTTACCATTTTGTCTTAAAGGTTAATCCCCTAATCTAGGCTGTAAAGTACAGGATTTACAGTGAACACAAAGAATGTAGTTCCTATCTGGGTCTAATCTAATCATTATCTATTGGATTTCCAACACACTTAACTAATCAATCAGATATCTTCTCCCCTTTCAAATGTAATCCGTGTATTCTAATGATGGATCCTCAGTGCCTCAGGCTAGATTAATTTAAAGTAACTATAATTTAAAGTAATTGCAGGTAGGGAGAATCATAACCTTATATTACGTTTTTACATTGTAATTTTGCAAACAGTTACCAACAGGAAAGGAAAAAGCTTGCAGTGACTTGAAAGTGTAATGCAGGCTTGCTAACCCACTTTTATAACTTTGTACAGGTTAAGGGATATTCTTAGTAGGTAGAAGTTTCCAACACTTCATCTGTTAGGGTGAAACAACAAACTCCAATAACATTTTAAAAATATACAAGTGTAGGAGAAATGATCTACCTTTGAGAAAAGAAAAATGTGTATTTCATTTTAATGCTGCTAATATAGCTGAACAAAACATTAAAGAAAATTAATGTTTTTATACTAGCTTCAAATCTGTGGAAGTTTCAAAACAAAATTCCCACATATTTTTCAGTAAGAAGAATGCCCACTGTTAAGTTACAAACTTCTAATAATATACAGTTACCTAAATTTATTTCTCACCATCTGATTTACTTTGTTTTAGAATTTCATATTTCAACACAGCCAAGGAGTGCACTTGTCATACAAAAGAGCCTGGTATAATTGAGCCAGATGATGTGCCCCACAAGTAAAATCAGCCATTCATGAAAGCTGGTCACCAGAGGCCATTTCAAACAATGCACATTTCAAAGTAATCTAAAGTAATCCCTTTTTTCTACTGATTTGGTTTCCAGGCAGTCTTAAGCACATGTGTGCAGCAAACAGGAGGCTTATTAAAACCTCATGTTATATTGGAGGCTATAATGCCATTGCCTTGTGATTGAATTCCATGTCTGTTAGTCTTCAAAGAGAAGGAAAAAAATAAATTAAATTTATATGCTTATTATACATGAGTGTCATGATACGTGCAGTTTATTAGCACTTGCTAAATAATTAAGACTGAGAGAGATAATTAGATGTGTGCTAGGCTCCAAACAGGCTTCTGATATCAGATTTTTTTTATCTTTAAAGGAAGTGGCTTTCCAGCTAGAAGGTAATATAATTACTAAAAGACTCCAATTATTTTTCAAATATAAAAACTAAATTCTGCATATGAGGGAATCTCAGGTAATTTTAAAATTCCATTTTAAACTCACATATTTTTTGCTATGAATAGCATAATGCCCCGCTTTCCCACTTCAGCAGTGTGGGGCATTATGAAAATATCCAACACAATAACACACTGACAATTCAGTAAGGAGTCTCGCACTGGGAGATCACATCACAGAGGCAAACAGCAGCAGCACAGCTTGCCTGTTTCTTAAAATTCCTGTTTAAATTCACTGGCTTTAGAAACCATGCAAGACCATAGCTTTCCACTTCTCCTCTGGAGAAAAAGCTCTTCATTTGAAAAGTTTCCTCTCTCGACATGTTTACTTGCCCCCAAATGTCTGTTGTCACAGGGAGGGGCTGGGTGGGTGCTGCCGTCATGGGGGTGGGTGGTCTTGAGAGGAAGCTGAGCCTAACCCGTGGCTGCTCTGGCCACTCTCCTTGCTGACTGCCCAGGGGAAGCAACAGCAGCTCGTGGGCACCAGAGGAGGTTATGTAAGGGCTGAAGGGGGAGGAATTGCCTGTATGAATCCACACAAGTGCATGTATGTAAACAGGGAACATCACCTGTATTTCTAGGAGAGGAACTCAAATATATTTTTAGTTGCATTGTCAGAGCATGGATTACTCAGAAACACCATAGGAATTTAGATAGATGCCATCCCCTGGATAGCCAGGGGAGCCAGGAAGTTCTAAGTGCTTTTGGAAAACTTCCTCTATTATACTACAGTGTAAAAAGTAAATTTATTCTTCACGCCAGCACTTTGTGTGCTTACGTATAGTGAACATGCTCTTGTGCACCTAGGTCCATTACAGATTGCATGTGGTGCCTGTTGATTTTTTCTTTCACTTTTGGGTCTGGACTTCTAGCCTAATAATTTTTTTTTTATATAATCCCATTATATTCTAATGAGTTTTACTTTCCCTAAGTTCAAACTGAATTTAATAGGGCTACTAAGATATGCACCAATGCCTCAGGTCCTGAGTTCTGTTTTTAAAGCAAGATCTCTCTTACTACACTACTTTTTGTCAAGCAGTTTTTCCAGTCCTGGCACAGTTTAAATTCTGCCTTCACTGATATACATGTAAAAGGTCCTTGACAGGCCAAGAAATGTGTTTTCAAATAAACTCCTCCCTGACAAACCTGTACTATGGAGAAACCAGCCTATTATTAATAGTAAACAGACAGACCAAACAAAACAATCTGTTACAAAATAAAACCCCAACCAACCAAACAAAACCAAACCATGTTTCATATCCTGTTCCATAAAGACAAGTCAGCAAGGAAGATGCATTGACTCGAGGCACTGCTCAGAACAACACCAACCCTCCATCAACCTTTCTTTTAAGCTCCTTTGTAATCAGGAAGCCCTTGGAGTTCCCCAAGCTCCATTTCCTTGTGGCACACAAGGTAGAATCCCAGCTACCAGGAACATGGGGGACTAGTGTCTGCTATCACAGTAATCCTCTCAGTCCTCTCGCCTCCCCTCACCTCACTGTCCCATGGTCCCCACTCAAGAACACAGCTGAGTGTGCTCAGGGAGATTTGCAGAGTGACCTGTGACTGACCCACCATGGGAAAACTCAGAAAGTCATCTACACATCGTCCTGTCCTATCAGGTGAAAATGTTTTAGTACAGGAATGGCAGCAAGTATGAGCTAGGAGTACAACTGGTGGATTTTACTGCCAACTCAGGTGTCTAAGACTGACTTAACCTCTGATATATGTCCTGCTGTGCAAATGAAATAAGTCTCTTGTAGTCAACAGGACTGCTCAGCTCCTTAAAACAACTTCCTGCAGGCTCTTCATTCCTGGTGCAACAATATTTTAAGATCTATGGTATCTTTATTTCAGAAAACATCTAAGCATCAATGGTACGTGAAAAAAGGCCAAAATGTACAAAGCATGAGAATACTGGCTTTCATCTGAAAACTCATGTCAAAAAAGCCTGAAATTAGAGTCACATTTGCCTGGTTAAGGACAGAATATACCATATACAGCGTTTTTGTCTGAGGAATACCAATTATTCCAACCTGAGTTCTGAAAATCCATTCTCAAAGGGCTGTTTGAAAATAATCTTCAGTCTGAGATCTAAAAAAACTCAAGAATGACTTGCTGAAATTATTCTGTGAACAACTTTATCTCAAAAAACATTTTGAAGGGATAGAACATATAAATGCACCTTCATTTTCCTAGTGAAAATGCCTGGGGAAGCACTTTCTTCATCTTTCAATACAGGTATTTCAATTTCACAGTACTGCCTTCTGTAGATGGGAGAACAGTTTTGAAGCATGGAAGATGAAGCTGAATATATTGAGGCAAACATTTTTTTGTTTCCAATGAACTTCTTATTAAGCACGGTTTCTATTTAGCAATGAAGAGACGATTTTATACTGTCTTTATTTTTTTATAAATATAGATGACTGTATATATTTATACATCTTTAGTTGTAAGCCTGCTCATGAGCCAAGATTCTACTCAGGTGCTCAGCACATACTGAATTATTTTTTCTAGGAGTGGAGCAGGCAGCCCATCTTACATCACAACACAGGACTGTGCATTATGCACAGAGAAGTGAAGATGGGAACAGAAACTGGCAATCATTAGGCAGAAGCTTCTGAATAATGCAGCATGGATCAGGAATGTCAAGGACTAGGATGTATAGGAAGTCTGTCCCAGAAAATTAAGAGGAGTTACAAAGGCAAAGAACAAAAACATAGCGTTTTTCTTCATTTTGTGTAGGAAGGAATTTGAGAGGCATCTCATTTTACAGTGATTATCAAACATCAATGTTTGCTTTACTGGATGGTTGGGATTTTTTTCCCTAAATGTAGATAAAATGTTCTTATATGAAAGGTGTCTCATAAACTGTGTCAATGCCCCAATTCAGGAATGTTTAGACCAATAGAGAATCCACTCCTCTGTCCTTAGACGGCTCAGCTGTGAGGTCAGACCAGGCTGCTCAGGGCTTTACCAAGTCATGTCTGAAAACCCCAAGGGTGGACATTGCCCAGATGCTCTGGGGCCCTATTCCACTGCTTAACTGTTCTGAGGGTGATTTTTTTTTCTTTAGACCCAGTCTGAACGTGTTATATTTCAAGTTATGTCCATTGCCTTCTTGCCTTGTCCTCTCTTGTCCTCCATGCATGACTGTCTCTCTTATCAGTGACTTCTTTCTAGCTGGACCCCACAAAGCTTCTCTTTCTCCAGGCTGAACAACCCTTCTCCTCTAACTCCTTCAGCTGGGACAAGGACTGTAGCTCCCAAGCATCTTGATGGCATCTGCCAAACACACTCCACTTTATTGAAGTCTTTCCCATATTGGCAACCTAGAGCTGGACATACTATTTAAGACAATCCTAGAATTTAGTATATAGTAGCATCAAGGAGCAACGTCTGTGTCTGTCATTGCCCACAAGTCTGAGACCCTTTCTACTGGGTTTCTGTTCCACCTATTTCATCACTGTACACAGTTTATAAGAAATTACTGATATTAGTCCCCCTATTTGGAATTTTTAAATGCTAAAGGCTAAATTTTGTTTCTCAGTCAAAGGAACTAGCCAGAATTTCAGGTTTTATCCTTGTCCTTTGAAATGGGGAAAAGTCTTCCAATTATTTCAGTGGTCATTTCTTCACCAGAAATGAAAGCTGGTTTAAAAAAATTTTTTGGGCTTTTTTTTCTCTTCTTCATAAAAAAGTTAAAGCAGTTGGGACTTGGAAAGAAAGCATAACTTTATGTATGAGAAAAGAGAGGTTTGAAATACCCAGGCCCCATGTAAACGCAAAGAGCACAGTTGGAATGAAACAAATGATCTCACTGGTTTCTGATGAGCTGGGTGGTGCAAATGTTTCACACTAACCACACTGCACACTCATAATACAGGAGCTAATTCATCTGCCATGAATACATTCCTGTATATGTTTTCCTTTAAAATAAACAAGCAAAAATGAGTAATTTATTGAGTTAAACGAATAATTTTCCAGAGGGACCTCTTATGTCCCATATGACTGATTTTAAAGTCTAAATGAAGGCAGCTTAAATGCTACATCCTCTGTCTCACTATGTGAAACAGATACTGCTTTAAAATATGGAATTTCAATTTTTAACACTGTCAACAAGTTCCAATTGTTCCTTAAAATATCGTTTGGACTGCTTATTCATTTCTTGGAAGACTGCAACACTCTAAACACAGGGCTGCAGATGGTGAATCATGACAATTTTCCAAAGTCTTTATTGCATTGCATTTGCAAAATATGTTTATTTCTAGAGTTAATTTAAGAAATTTTGATGGAAAATTTATAGCTACAATAAAGCAGTTTTATAGTAAAAGTCTCCTAAAAAAGAAGTCAAATCATAACCAGCTCTGCATGCATTAAATTTTACAAACCCTTTTCATATGTCAATATCTTAAAATTTATACTAAAAAAAATATTATTGAGATGTCATTATGATCTGTTAACGACACAATGATTAATGTGTTTCCCAGAGTGTTTCTACCCTAGAAATGAAGTTATTAATTTGCATTTGTTCTCATAGAATCTTCCCAAAAGTACAGGTTACTCACGGAGGCAAGCTCTGATCATAAGGTCTTACTAGTAGATGGTCTGAGACTGAGGGTCACAGGTTTCTTAGATTAATACAGACTCCAAACAACTTCCCTCCAAAATTGAAGGTGCTTTCCATGGCTTGCAGTGAAGAGCAAACAACACCCCTTGAACAGAAGTTTCTGAAAAAGTCTACAAGGAGGCCATGGCATAATCCCCACTGTTTTCTGCACAAACATTTTCCTTCATGGCAGAAGAATTCAGAACTGAACATTAACACAGTAAAAATTTCAGGACTGAAAATACTCTGTAATTCATATTTATTGTCCTCATGCATATCTGGAGATGGCAATTTGCACATAAAGAAAAGCATCAACACTATTTGAGAAAACCACTTACTGTGGTGCTGGTGGTATGCAGAGAGGCACTGCAAAAGAATTCCACATGCAGAAAAGATGATGCCCTGATAATACAGCATCTTCATATGTTTGTTCTTTTATTCAAGTTTATGATGTGTTTTTATAAAATTGGTGGCTCTCCTTAGCACCTCCTTTAAAATCAAGGCGGTTTTGAACACACAACACACCCTAAATCCCCTCCCAACTTTGATGATGTGGGTGACAGCACCCACAGTGCACAGAGCATAACCCACACTTGGTCCCCTGCTTGCGTTATGCCACCTTCTTGTTTTTCCATTTTATTGAAAGCTCCTAGAAACTTATCTTTTCCCCAGCCTGGTATAATATGGTCAGATTATATACATGTTTTAATTTGGTCAAAAATATACCAAACATTTCAGGGTATGAAGAAGGAGAAAGAATATAAAATGAAAAATGCATTGTGCTAAAGTATTGTATGGCACCAGCTTATGTTTCCATTATCTTCTACATTTAAAAAGCTCTGTTGACCTCTGTCAGAGGCATTTATGTTAACATTGCAATGATTTGTTAAACTCTTGCACATTTCCTCACTTTATTTTCCTTACCAAAATAGGCCTTTATTACAATATTGAGTTACATATTCCACTTTTCACAGGGTAGAGCTGGGAAAGAGATATGACAAAACGTCTGAGTGTTGGCATCTGTTTCCTACACCTGCTAATGCAATTTTTATATATCTGCAAATGAAATCCTCCTGTGTTTCCAGCAACACCTATGAGCACATTTTCAGGACACTGCGTGGGCCCTGTGGGCCATGGCCAGGAGCAGCCAGGCAGGATCTTGGCAGCCTGTCCCATCCAGGCCACAGCCAGCAGCAGGGAGTCAGGAGGGCACAGCAGCATCCCCAGCTCCCTGGGCACAGGCCGTGCTGGGAAATGCCTGGGGGGAGCCTAGGGGGCTGAAATGGAGTCCTGTACTGTGGGCAGAGCCCTGCAGGGCTGAAGCAGGGTCCTAGGCCATGGGCAGGGAGGTGAAGGCACTGGAGGGTGGGCAGGGACAGGCAGAGCCAGCGGTGCCTCATGGCTGTGACACACACAGGCAGCAACAGGATCAGTTGTAAGCGGCTGAACAAGGATTTGTCTGGCTGAATGAGAATCAAAACCATCGTTTATAACTTCAGGAAACTTTCCCTAAAAGTTGTAGTGGGCAACTACATTTCACCAGGAAATTGTGACAGGTAAAACGATTAACTTAGCTAGTGTGTGTGCAGTGGTGTAAACAACAACAACCAAGACCTGTGATACAGTAGAATGTGACAAATCACCTTTACCAGCAGGATAAAGAGGAGCCTATTTATTATAAATTACCCTATCTTCTATGGTTTAACATTCAGTTCAGCAACTATGCAAAATATATATCCATTGTTAACAGTCAAATGATAGAGGTTTTAGCTTACAGGTGAGGACACAGTGGGAAGGCAATTTTAGGAAGCAAATAGCTGTAACCAAATAGCAAAGAGCTATTGCTAATACATTTTCTTTTTAGCGTGAAATTGCTTAAAACCAAGGCAGCTGATTGACTAGTGTGAATCAGATGGATCTCCTAGACTGCATGATGAATGCCACAAGTTAGCATCTAATACCTGCCTAAGGCTTGAAAAACTACTCCTCATGCCATCTGTTATGGAAATATCCTGTTGAATAGGAGTTTTGGACAAATTTTTATTCTGTCATTCACTGTTTGTAAATGATACATGTAATATAACACTTCCAGTATTTTTTCATGTTTTCTTACATAACATTCATAAAAATTATGTAAGAAACTCCATAAAAGTTCCTTGATTTACCATGCAAAGAATTAGTTGATTGATTATCACTGGTATCAACACAATACCCCTGAAGTTAAAATGAAGAAGGATGAGCTTGACTACCCTGACTCTGGACTAAGCTTTTTGCTTACTCCCAAATGTGAGACTCAGATAAAAAGCCTTTACTTTTCAATCTGAAAATAAATTTCAATATAATTTCATGCTATGAAAAAAAAAAAACAAAACCAAAAAACATTGGAATCCTTGAAAGCTAAACTGTCATCCTCTGGCCATCTTTACCCTTAATCAAAGATATAATGCAGATCATACATCCCTATAATATTAAATTACAGGAGTCATAAGTACAAGGCCTGCCTTAAAATCCATTGATATTATGACTGAGGATGTTATACCACACAGACATTCCAAAATCAACACCATTCGTTAACTTATTTTGGATGATGACATGTCAAGCTAGACTGGACCATGGACTTGGATCCTTGATGATCATTCAGGTAAAACTCCTTGATGGTGTATTCCTGAACTCCCATTCATCAACCTTGCACTTGAGCTGATACTGTCTTACACTTAATTCATCTCTTTACTTGTAAAATGATCACACACTATTCAGAAATTATGAAGAGAAATGATAGGCTGACAATGCCATATTTGAGTCAACGTTCAAAGCAAAAGCATAATTTCACTTACTGCTCTATGCTGTAGTAATGTGAGACAGACTGGGTGTCTTGGTTTCTTCTGGGGTAGAGTTTGTTTTTTTCCTAGTAGCTGGTATAGTGTCATGTCTTGGGATTAGTACCAGAACAATGTTGAGAGCACGTTGCATGTTTTCAGCTGTTGCTAAGTAATGTTTATAGCAAGTCAAGGGCTTTTCAGCTCCTTATGCTGAAGACACTGAGAAGGCTGGAGTGGCACAAGAAGTTGGGAGGGGACACAGCCTGGACAGCTGACCCCAGCTGACCCAAGGGATATTTCATAACATATGGCATCATGCTCAGTATATAAACTGGGGGGAAAGCTGCTGCATGGTAACTGGCTGGATACTGGTCATTGAGTGGTGAGCAATTGCATTGTCCATCACTTGTTTGTGTATTCTAACTCTATTAGTATGAGTGTTAGTGGTATTATTATCCTTCTTTACACAGTCATTAACTCTCCCTATCTCAAACCACAGGTTTTCTCCATTTTGCCACTTCTATTCTCTCCCCCATTCTGATGGGTGGGAGTGACTGAGCAGCTCCATGGGGCTTAAGAACTGGCAGGACTCAAATCATGACCTTCAGTAATGTAAGGTGTGCATTACCTTAGGAGCTAAATAAGGGAACTTAAAAAGATTTACTGATATTTACCTATCTACTAATACAGAATTTTCAAACAGGTTTATTTTGTAAACTTCAGCTGTGTTATGGTTTTCTGCCATGTATAAATATACAGCCATCAAACCTTCTACATTTAAATCCTCAACACTCTCTTTAAGACAAAGTGATTTTAAATTGCATGATCTACAGGGCATTCAGACTTCAGTAATGACAATAACAGTGAGGACTAAAATATGCTTGCTGCTGTGTTGTGGGTTATCTTGGTAGCTGCATCATATTAAATGAGCATGTCACCTGTTGCAGCAACTCCAGCACATCTTGAACAACTGCAAGTTAGCACAGCTATGCTAGATGAATTTGCTGATCCCATAACCAGGTTATAGGTATTACTTAGCTACTTTGTTCACAGGTTCCTAGACTACAAGCTGCCACAGAGAAAAGTTCTCACAACAGGCTTGCACCTCAAGGAGAAACACTTGCTGGCGTTTGAACAGTAGTCACCATCTGTTGAGTTTTTTGGTTCATTACTGGCACAAGCACAGGTGAGATGTCCTCTTCCATTCCACCATTGTATTTGAGTCTAGCTAACAATATCAACTCACATCTCAAACCTAATTTTTCTCAAGCATCTTTTCCCTGCCCTGGAGCAGGAAAGGAGTGTAAAATGACCCTCAGCATAGAAGCAGGGTTCCTTACCAGAAAGAAAGCAGTATCTCACATGGTAAGAACCAGGAATGGCTATTCCAGTGAAAATGTTTGTCAAGTATCATTTTTCCAAGTCTTATCTGTACATGTAACACACCAAAAAGTCAGTAAAAGGAAACTTTTATGATTAAGTAACCAAAGTTTTCTCTACTTCCACAGCCAACTATTACTGATGTTGTCATCTGTGCTGACAGTGTAGCATCTCCTTCACAGTTTGGGAATTATTCTGTCTTGAACTAAGCAGTGGTTATGATTCTCATTACTTTTCTTACTCTTTTTACTAATCAGCCTTCTAGGAGATTACATTGACAGCTGAAGATGGGATACTTGCATTAGTTAACATGCAGCCTTCTTTATTTATGAAGGTTTCTTCAATTCTGCAATTTTCCTTGGATGCTAGGTGGTTATGTATTCAGTGAATAATTCCTGCCTTTTCCTCCAAGAAAATCACATAATGTATGCACATCAAAGCTGTTGTCGATAAGGAATTAGCAAGGGATCACCCTGTGGAGGGTCTCTCAGTCTATGAATACTACTAATAAGGTAATAAGTATGAGAGTTTCCTCAATATGTAATTGCTTACTCTTCATCTCAGCAGGTTTTTCTATACCTAATCATCAGCAAAATAACCCATGTAAATCACAGAATAGTCTAGTTGTTTGATCAGTCCCTTTCTTTGTGTTAGCCCTTTGATATTTAACCTCCCATTTCAGCCAGCCTTACAAGGATGTTTTCCAGAGAAACAGTATGTCTCATTTGATGCTATATTAATCATTTGGAGAGAAGGTGCATGTTGCTAGGCTGGCAGTAAGTGTATGCATGTGAAACAGGGGCAGTCGTGAGCCACAATGAGTTTCTTCTGCAACAGACCAAGAGCCCTTCATCTTTATTGACCTAGGGAGCAGGTCAGATATGATGGCTGCTATAACAAAGACATTTCTTCAATGCAAAAATGCCTTTGCAGTCACACCAGCTAATCAGTCTGAAAATCTCAATTTTATTTGTCTTTAAAATACTTCAAGATAACAGTGCAATATGACTGACATGCTAGGGGAAAGGCTAAAAGTCTTTTCCAAGCTATGACAGACATGCAAATTAAATCTTACTGGAGATTGTAAGCCTTTTGGCAAACTCTTAAGTAACTTTTCACCTACAAACTAAAGCAACAGCTAGTTCCAGAAGAAAGTAACTTCACCAGATAAATAAAACACTCTGTCTCTATTACAAAAAAAAAAAAAAAAAAAAAAAAAAAAAAAAAAAAAAAAACCAAAAAAAAAAAAAAAAAAAAAAAAAAAAAAAAAAAAAAAAAAAAAAAGCCACAAAAAAACCCAACCAAACAAAAACCCAAGAAAACCCCAAACAACTAGAAAAAGTTGTTGTGGTAAGCAATGGGCTTATAGTGTCTCTTTTTACTCTGCAAACAATTTTTTTTTCACCCAGCTTGTGAGAGACCAAGCACACTGCATACTAACTATAGCACATATCCCTGTTATTTTCTGTGATCAAGCACATGACAGTGAATTGTGTGCAAGTGAAGGCTGAAAAGTAGTAACTTAGGATCAATTTGGATTCAGGTAAAGGATAAAAACTTTCATGTGAACCACAACAAAAGAAGAATAATACTTTCCCTATTTTACTATCCTAGGGCACTTTCTCCAGCCTCACCTGAACAATAAAACTTCTAAGGTCACCATAATGGAAAATTAATACCCTGCCACTTATGTATGTGTTACGTTGGACGCAGAAACTTAATGCTTAAAAAAATTAAACTTGAATGTTATATGACAATTTCAAAGAAGAAAAATCTCAGATAATTAATGAACTTTTCAACAACAGAAAAGCTCATACCCACAGAGATACATGACACTGTAAAACTACTCAGAGATTAGGGTTTGTAAGTTGTGTGGCAAATATAGGGATCTTAGTTTATATCCTGTTTCATGGGATGAAAAGGAGCGTTTAACTGCTTGGCTCCTGCTGTTTTTGAATGAAAATCCAATGCTTCATTAATATTTATCCCTTTTTATTCTAACCCTACTATACATGCTCTCTTTTGGGAGTTTCAGGAAAACCAGCAATTATCACATCAAAGGTCATCAGTCCACCAGGGAAACTTCAATCCTTAACTGGTGGAGAATTGCTGCAGCTTTTGCAAACATCTCAGATCAGGCGAGCAAGTGTTTTTCCTCCTCCTTTCCCTCCTGTGACTCTTGTTGGTTTTATTTAATCAGCTTAGAAGACCTCCTTAGTTTTCCTGTGATGCCATACACTATCCTAGACATCAAAAAGATTTTTACACCGCCGTTATATTTATACAGAGGGAATAAAAGAATAACAATGATGATTTAACCACGCTGCACAAGAGGTCCAGTCTGACACAGTCTGAAAGACTCTGCTTAGATTTCCCAAAATATTGTTAAGGATCTAACTTAAGGGCAGTTAAGGTCTGTTCTGAAATTATTTGCAACACTTTTGCTTACTTCAATAGCGACAGTAGCATTAAAGAAAGAAGATGGTCCATCTGGATGAAAATGACAGAGATGTTCAATTTACTGCACAGCAGAAATCAGAAGAACCACTGAGAAATGAAGACTCTACTCCTGCCAACAGCAAGTGTTAAATAAAAAAGATGTCAGTCAAATGCCCAAGATAAATCAAGAAACCGTTTCCAAAATAACACTCTTTAAAAAAATATTAAATTCCGTGTTCATGTTACTTATCTTTTGGCTTCCTAGCCCAAAGATTGTGCATTTTGAAACTATTTTTGGCAATCCTAGGTACTAAAATATGTTTATTTCTTTCTTTCAAATGAAAGATAAGTTTTCCTAGAATCATATGATGCCAAAAATTGAGATGTCTGATAAAGGAAAATGAGCTGGCAGTGCTAAAAATGTGCTTTCTTCAGGACTGAGGAAGACAGATCTGATGACACACAATGGGAAGGGCACCACATTCATCTGTGTTTTCAACCTCACTGGAGAATGGATAACCAAACATCATTAATTCTGAGTATTACTTTTTTGGACTCTCATATGTTTGCACAATGAATTGATTTAGGTCAGTAGGAGTCTTGATGTTAATCAAAACATGACTTCACTGTCATGTAGCCTGCTAGCTCGGGCAGCTTACCTCCACTAAAACAAAGCATCATTCAGTGCTCAAAAAATAATAAAAATAAATTTTAAAAAGTCAATCAACAAAACTGTCAGGGACTATTGCTTCCCTTTGATTGAAGTATTATTTCTTTCTGACTACTGTTTCTGCCTCTGATTCTTTGTACAAATCCTGTAGTAAAGTCACTTTAAGTAAGTCTTTTCTACTTTTTATGTGAAGCTGTGCAGGAAATTTGTTTTCAAGATACTGTCAAGCAAATCTGAATAATTTTATCCACTTCCTTTTTAAATGTAATTAGTTAGTTGGTTTAAGTTAAAAATTTAATCCATGCTCCTCAGTGCCTCCTTTAATGACAGAGAATCCAAGGGAACACTCCCATGTACCAAGCCAAACCAGCTGTATGTTTCTAAGCATGGTTTTCACTTTGATAGAATTAAAAGGTTTTAATTCCATGTTTCTTTATCTTCCAATAAAAGCTAATCTCACATCTAAGAGAGTGGGAAGCCACATAAGAAGCCACAGAACCATATGAGTCTGAAATTTCAGCCCTTCTCTGCTTTGTAGCCATCTTATCAAGATATGAGCTGGTATGTACCTCCTGCATGAGACAGTTCCCTCTTCATGAAACTCTTTTGGTTAGGATCCTGTCCTTGTACTCATTTTGCTAGAGCAGAAGGGGAGGAGTGGAAAACAGGCAGAAGAATTGTTTCTTCTCCCAGACAAAAGAAAGCTGCTGTCTTACTGTGTGCTGTCAAGGCTGGGAAGAATGGTATTGCTACTACAGCTTTACATCACATAATTGCCTTAAGTTCCTTGGACACCTTGCTAATGCAGGGCCTCCTCTACAATTAATGTACTTAAGGTGAATACAGTGATATGTTTTTACTGTACTTTTGTATTACTGCACCTAGTCCTGGGGTATTTAAGGGTTCAGTGAGGCTGACACTGTGGTTGGCACAAAGAAAGTAAACTAACAAAGAATTAGCTAGCAGCATTTTTTTGTATATAAAATGGACTTTGTTAAAAAGTGACATGAAATGTTAAACATTTGGTTTGTTCAAATATCTAAATGACTAAACATTTGGACTCGACTTCAGAACATGAATATTTTCACAGCAAAATATAGTGTGCTGAGGAATTTTGCCTATGGCTATGGTATGAATGAACTAAATCATCCCATAAAAAAGACACATTTCTTCCATCTTCCACTGAGCATGTAAAATAAGGAATTCGTATAGTATAGCAAGCAAGCTTTTATTCAAGCAGTGAAATTTTATTGTTTTGTTTTATGATTAGTACATTTGGCCACACTGGTATTATCAGCTTCTTAATTCCTAGTTACTGCTCTGTTTTTAGCTCTGCTAACTTGGGTATAGTTCAGACAGATTTGACAAACAATGTAAAAAGAAGCTGCAGAAGCAGCTGAAAGAGTTTCACTCCAGCATACTGAAAGTTCAGTCAGGTGAACTGAAAGGAGATTTCCAGATAGGAAACCATTGGATAGAGAGATAAGGGACACACCAAGGGTCTGTCAAGTGAATGCTAAATATGCTAAACTGCCCTTAAGTTAGATCCTTAAAGCTGAAAACGACAAAGGCCTTTTAAAAAGGTTTCTGCTGTTAAAACAGAGACATGATTCCTCTTGTATAAAAGTCCACTACGGATATAAAACTCTTGTCCCATCAAAGCTCAGCTGCAGCACTGTATCACAGGTGGCTATGAGTTGTTAGGAACACACTGAGGCTCTGAAGCTGCTGCAGAACATTCAGCTCCAGGAGAGCTACAGGGCAGAAAGGATGTGCTAACAAAAGCTGCTCTAGATGCTGTGATAAGCACTGAATTTCATCTACAAAGAAATGGTTCTGAGCATTGTACCCAACAGATTATCTGTTTGCTGAATTATCTGAATTACAGCTCTGCAACAGGGGCAATTTGAAGACAGATTAGTTTGCTAGTTACATACATACACTTAAAACTTCTGAAGCTTTAGGGAAAGATATGTTTTCATGAAAGAAGCTTTCTTTTTCCAACAGGCTGAGGAAATTAAATTGAAGAATACAGTATCTGGATTACATCAATGTAAGGGCAAACAGTAAGGACACTGTAAGGACAAAGTACACTGGGTTTTGCATTTTAATCAAGTTATAGTGTGTCTATACACTACCACAATCACAGTGAAATAAAAGCTTCATGTGAAATACAGTATTTTTACTTGTTGGCCCCAGGTACTGCATATTGCAAGACTGCTGCTTGTTTAGACACAAGGCCAGGACTGATGATTAATTAGCTTAACTTATACTCTCATCAAATTCATTACTTTCCTAAGTAATTTCTTAAATGACTTAGCTCATGTAGGCAAACTTGGGCAATTATTGACATAGTTCAAATTATTAAACACTTGTAGCTGAAAAGCTCAAAGAAATACAATCAAACTGAAGTCTTACCAAATGTGAAATTTTCTCTGGGGTCACAGGCAACAGATTTTTGTGGCTCCACAGAGCTTTCAGAATCTGTTCCACATGGTGTGTCTTTGGTCCTTGTTTTGATAAGGGAAGATTGAGGGACTTACCCAGGCAATTAGCAAGGCATGGTTGGAACTACCTGTATTTATGGCAGTTCCCAATGCATTTAGCAGACAATACTGACACTAATTCCCTTCTCAGTTTAAGCAGTGTCTTAATTCTGCCACTGCTTACATTAAATGCTAGGAAGTTTGGATCAAAATCTTGACTACAGTTATGATCTAGAAATACTTTCTGTATGTGATTGTTACCATCTGGGTTAACAGCTTTGTATTTTGTCAAATATCAATCACAAGTTGATCAGACTGTACTCCAGTGAAAAACAGGACCATCCCAATATAACTCTTATTCACTTTTGAAATTGTGAGACTCAATTAATTAATATTTTTTATTTAAAAATATTTTTAGAAATTTCTTGATGATAAGTTGCTATAGAAATCAAAAATATTTGCAGCCCATATAAATGTTTTCTTCAGCACAATTAAGATATTTTTCTTGTTACATTTTCTCTAGTTATGTCTCAGTCTTGTCCATGTATTTCTTTTCCATTGTCTAACAGAATGTTTGAGGTTTCTGGTGTCATTTATAGACAAGCTGACATTATAGTTTTAGAACCTCCGCTACTTGAAATAGGACCTTTGAAGGGAAAAGTAAAAATATAGAAATTAACAAAAAGTCATAAAGAATCTTATTGAATTATCCAAAAGTTTATTGTTCAGAATTCTCTACTCTTGACAAAATGGAATGAAGGGCCTCTAGGAATAAGTTTATTGGAAGTGTCTCCATCAGATATGGAAGCATCATGCTTTAACTGAGCAACTTTCACAGCACCATAAACGCTAAGACTTTACAAAGTCTGAGCCTGGGCTTTCAAGTTTACTCTAGAACATATGTGTCTCACTGTCATGTGAAGAAACTACATATGAACGAGTGTTAAAAGTTTGGAGAAACTTAAAAATTAGTGCTGGAGTGCTATTTTATACCATAGGCTTTCAAGAGCACTCCGGGTCACAGTGTCAGCCTAGG
>WBNO01015099.1:14535-38292 GCA_013400575.1 Peucedramus taeniatus | reverse complement strand
CCCCCTCATTTTCTGCCTTTGAAATGAAAGCACAAAATAAAGTAGGAAACACAATAAAACAAAACTAAAGCAATTTCCCTGACAGCAAGCCATGATAGTTTCTCCTTTGCCATCTATCATGTTTGATCAGAAAATTCAGGTTTTTTTCCTTCTATTTTAGTCTCTTTAGGCTCTTATACTGTTCTCATCAATGCAGCAAGTTTTTAATTTACTGATTAAACTGAGTTTATCTGTACCTGATCTTCCAAAATTTTCTGTGTTCTGCCATTCATCAGCTTCAGCATGCATTCTATATAGTTGTATCTATCACTCTTTTTTTTTTTTTTAATTTCCTATTAGAGATATAATTTCTTTGTGGTCACCACCTTTCTCCATAGAGATTACAGGCTTTTACAAGTGCAAGGGCAGTTGTTTGTTTTTCCTAAAGTGCTTCCAGGAAGCCAAGGCATTTCAAAATCTGATTCTTTCTGTAGGAAACTTTCTTACTTTTTCATCTGTAGAGAGAAAACATAATGATTTACATAATTTAGAAAGAAAATGCTTGCTATGTAAAGGACAGTTCTTTCATATGTTAAGCAAGATCAGTCCATTTATATAATATTTTTCGTTCCATAAAATCACAGCACTGTCTTTGAGGAATTCTTTGCAAGTGGAGATACAGGAATAACGAGAGCCCCCTCCACAGCTGCTGCTTGTCAATAGCATTGCTGTATCAGCACCATGCTTAAACAATCTGGGATGACAGGAATGCTATTTCCTTTCTCTCTCCAGGTGGGAGCCACTCCCCACTCTTTCCATGATTAAAGAGAGTGACCCCAATGTCAGCTGCCTGGGCTTCAGGAAATATACCACCTTTTTGTAATGACAGTTTTGGGATTCCAGGTTTTGGTACATGAAAGTAGATTGTTTGTTGTGGTTTGGGTTGGGGTTTTTCTTGTGAGGGGCAAGAGGGACAGTGGAGATAGAGGAAGGGAGAGCTGGTTTATGTAATCACTTTGCTCACTGGGATAACACTTACCTTGTTTTTAACTGAGAAGAAGTATATAGAAATGTGCTAGCTCAGTTATGAACTGCACTGGCAAAGGACTTTTCAAGTGCTTTTCACAAGTAATGCCTTCGTGCACATCCCTCATAACACACATGGGTCTGCTCACTAGCATTCTTTCAAACACAGTTTTATATCTCCAAAATTGCAAGAGCTACAACAGGTAAAGGATAAGTTTAAAAAACAAAGCAGACAACAGACCCACAATTGAGTAAAATCATGCTAACTTCATTCTTCTGACTTACTGATGACAAGGAAGTTCCATGGGGGGGGTTACACAAGTCACATACTGACACACATTTTACCACAAGCATATTGTAGCTGTCCATTGAAAACTTTCTCCTCAGACCTTGATATGGGGTGAATTAGACTCAGAAAGTTTCATCTCCATAATTTGTATTAAGTTTTCCCAGAGAAACTTGTATTTTACAAAGTACAACTTGGATTTTTTAGATACACTTAAAAGAAGTGGGGGAGAGAGCTGCATTATGTTTATAGTAGAAAATAATGCAACTTGCTAGTAGTAAATAAGCAAAGCAAAGCAGCCTTTCTGAGGACCGAGTGCCCATCCTATACATGATTCTGGAGGGATTACTTCGGAATCATCTAGTTTGGTTGTGTAACTTTAATGTTCATTAACTGCTAAGGACCACAGAGATGTCAGAAATCTGACTTAGATGCCTGAAATAGACCCCTTATGAGTGCATAAGGTCCCTCTGAAAACCTTCAAAGCATCCATCCCTTGCTAACTCTAGGATCAAATGCTAGAGTATTTGATTATACAAAATGCAGAAGCTTTATTTAGAAGGACTTGTTCACTAGGCTTTTCAAAATAGTTGGAATTCACATGGAAAAATTTTGTTGGCTAGATTTTGTGGCAAAAGTGGTGTGAAAATATTTTGCAAATGAAGTCAGAAATGTAGCCTAAAAGCCTTAGTCTATTTTTTATTTATAAATTTCATTTGCTAGTTATCACTTGGAAAAAGGACTGAAAATTGACATTGCAAAATACAGAGCACTAAATTGTAGATAGATGCAAAATATATGTCAAATACTTAGAAAAGCCATGTAGAATTTAGCAAGTGAATAGAAAGCAACTCAAATGATTAGCAGAATGAAATGTTTCCTTACTGAAGAAAAGAGATTTTCTGCTTGAGAAATAGATATGAATACTTGATGTTATCCCACCCCAATTGACAAGCCAATTACCTCTATACTCATAGAAAGAAGGAAAAAATCCAACATTGATTAGATTTCTAATCTTGTAAACACCTACCTACTAAGATCTCAGAATTTTTTCTTCTCTTTGAGAATAAATCTTTTGAAGATTAGAAAGAATAAAGCAGGCCACTGGACTTGATAAATGTTTCCAAATTAGTGTCCTATACTAGACCATTATTCTGTCATTGAGTGTTTTCCCATAACTGTAGTGTTACGAAACAAGAAGTGTATTTACAGCACAATCTAGAAGGACCAAAATGAGATACAACTATTCTTTTGAAGATTATCTTTGCAAACTAATTGCAAATGTAATATCTGCAAGATCAAACAAAAAATAAACTCAGTTTCTCAACTGTTACCCTTTCATTTCAGTATCACTGGACTAGATTCAGGCTTTAATGAATTGGTACATGCCTGCTACAGAAGTTGGACTAGCAGCCTCACTCTTGCAGCAGCAGAAGAAAGGGTTGCCATGTAACTAATTACAGCTATCAGCAGTGGTTCTGTTTTAAACGGTGTGTGAATTAGGCAGTCTCCTAGAAGCACACACAAGTGAATTTGCCATTAACAATGAGCAGCTCTGTGAAAAGAGCGCAGTATAAATTTACTTGGTCCATCCTGGGATTAGGCAGACAGCTCTACACTTATTTGGCCTCTGAAGTAAATTTCAGTGGAAAACTTAAGAGGCTTTTCTCCTGCAAAATGAATTTTGCCACATACTTGGTGCCTTATTGCAATACGGACCGTATTCCAATTCCAATTACACTAATGCAAGCTGTGAGTAAGTTCATTGTGCTCACTGGAATTACTCTAGATTTACAACAGTGTTATCTGAGATTTACACCTCTATAAATTAATCTGAAATGTGGCCACATGGTCTAGGTGGTTGTTAGCTTAATAGGAAAAATATAGTTGCATAAATAGTTGATATCTTTCATACTAATTTGGGACCTCCTCAGGGCTGCTTACTTACCCATTTGTATTAATTTACTACACCAGAAACATGTCCAATTAATGAGAAAGGTAATTCACTCACTGTTCATGATTAGCAAAACTTTTTCTTTGCCATTACACCTATCCCTACATAATATTTATCTCCCTGAAATGTTTGGTACTGTTCTTAAAATCTTAAGGATGGTGGAGTTTTGTTGTGTCATGGCAACCTATGTCAAAGGCTGTTGAAGTAGCCAGCTTTTTTCATAGTGATAACCAAACAAATCTGAGCTGTGGATTAGAATTGATCTAGCAGGAAAATCACAAATTTTGCATTTTCAAGAAACTTGAGTAGCAGAAAGACTGTAATAGTAATTAAAACTGTCACATAGGTCTCTCAGTCATTCTAGATTTCATTTAAAATCTTATTTCTGGTTAGATTCTAGAATTTTTGCAGCTATAGGAACAACTAGGAAAAATAATATTTTCTTTTACATAAATTTGATTGCTTCTAAACCTTCATGGAAATTAGATATGCCCTCTATCTCTCTTGTTGCACTGTCCAGTGGGGTTTTTACTAGCTCTTTCACAGGAGATTTTTATATAATAGAAGTTGCAGAAGAAAAATCTTGCAAATTATGATTGCACTAAATTAGGCTGTTCTCAGCTCTGTTAGTGAGCTAAGGCCGGGTTGAGTTGATTCCCAGAGGCCTCATTGTTCACTCTTCTAGGCAATAAAATAGTTGCTCCAGAGTCATTACTGTATATGAGACAAGTAGCTGCAGCTCCCCTCAATGAGGAACCTGACCCAAGGACTTCACAGCAACAAATCATCCAGTTTCTACACAGATAATTTAACTCTTGCTCTTCTCAGTCCAACAGAGTAAAACAACAGTTATGTTACTGTAAACAAGTGCTTTTCTAATCTTTCTGTGGTGAAAATGTCCCTTCTAAGAGATGACATTCATGCCACCATATGGGAGTATTAGTGTGTCAGACTATACATTCTGGTTTATTATACTTTAAACTAAATATTCCAAAATAAAGAAGCAATGTGCACCAAACTCCAGGCCTACCTTGGGAAAAAAAGGATGAATAAAGAAAAAAACAATAGAAAAAAGAAAGAAAAAAATCAGTTCCAAAGGAAATGTTAAACAGGAAATGCAGATTACTTGTCATCACCTTGAACACTGTATAATTACTTGCACTTGTACGAAGTTGAGGTTTAATGTTACAACTTAGATTTCTAGCAATATAGCACTTTGTGTAGTCATAAAATAATTATATTGTGAAGCAGAAAAATAAAATATTCAGTAGCTATAAATTCCTGAAATTTTGAATTTTGAACATTTTTATAATTTCTTTCTTAAATTGAATGAAATATTGAAATACAATGGAGTAAAGAAAGATCTCTTGCTCTGATGCTTTGAGTGTTGCTACAAAATATATTTAATTTTATGATCCCTAGAGACAGAAAAGTATGATAAGCTACCAGTTAACTTCTATTTTGTCTTTCTGTCAGTGGAAACAAAAAAAAAGTTTTATTTGTCTCAAATATACATGTGCAAACCCAGAAATATACCTATTTAAGTAAGTTAATTTCTTAATCATTCCTTTTTTACCCTGAGGTAAGATGTCTAGAAGATAGAACGGAGAAATATTATTTTTTTCCCTTTTATACTTGCTGAAGAAAAAGATGTAGAGAGAGTTCAAGGATTGAAAATTACTTTTGAGTTATACTGTATTTCTGCACATTATTCTAATCTGGAGATCATAAGACTGTTCTCATTGCTACTTTTTTCATCATTATTTTTGTTACTATTATTATTAATAATAATAATAATTTTTATTTTTATCCTGTTGCTTAGTTTCCAAGGTCAGCCCCACATATCTATATACATACCGATATATAGTGTTGGGGCTTTTCCCTGCTTTTCATACTGTTTTGCAAAAATGCTAAGATGGCTACATTCAAACCGCTCCAGAAAACAAGAATTGGCAAGCACCTAGCCAATGTACTGTAACCAAATGCTTAGTCTGCTTGCATATTGTAAAGCTTCCACCAATTTCCAAAACACAGACAAACTAAAACCTTAGTCCTGGCTATTCATTGGAAAAGTGACAAGTCCTGGAGGAAAAATTGTAATTGAAGTTAAACAAATGGGGCAAACAAAAGCAATTGCAAAAATTACCAAGGGCCACATAGACACTCTCAAGATAGCTCTGGGATGTTGCAATTCTGAACAAATCACTACTATGCCACCTCATGAAAATAAACAAAACACACTGTGGCTCTTGTACCTTAATCAGGTGGGAAAGAGTTGGTACTAGACAATTAAAAAAAACACATTTGCTTGTTAAGTTATAATGGTACTTACTCCAGCTTAGATGTCATCCCTCGGGTAGCAAGGATTTAATTTGACTGCATAGCTTTTGTTGGTTAACCTGATAGAATAAACTGTGCCAGAAAAAAAGGTGTTCTCTTTATTTAGTGAGTATAAATATGCACATTTTTTGAAAAAAAAAATCATGTATATTATATCAGAAAGGGTTTGTGATATAAGATGTGGTGCAAGCACTTGTAAAGAACTTGAAAATATTTAGAAAAAACAAAGTTTGAACATAATTTTTATATTGTTATTTAAATTGTAATGTCCAACATCCATTATGACTCTGGTTTTCTACTAGAGTTATTATTTTATTTGTACAATTGCTTTCTCCCCGTCTCCACAAGAATGTTAACTGAATACTAAACAAGTCTGCAGACAATACAAAACTGGGAGGAGCTGATGGCTCCCTTGAAAGCAGGGGGGCCCTGCAGAGAGACCTTGATAAATTAGAGGGCCAGGCAATCACCAACCATATGAAATTCAGCAAGGAAAAGGGCTGGATTCTGCCCCTGGGTTGGGGCAGCCCTGGATGTACAGTACAGACTGGGGAATGAGAGGCTGGAAAGCAGTGCCATGGAAAGGGACCTGGAGATCCTGGTTGACAGGAAGTTGAATGTGAGTCAGCAGTGCCCTGGCAGTCAGGAGGGCCCCCATGTCCTGGGGAGCATCAGGCACAGCAGCACCAGCTGGGCAAGGGAGGGGATTGTCCCACTCTGATCTGCACATGGGTGGCCTCACCTTGAATATTGTGTGCAGTTTTGGGTGCCACAATGGAAGATATTAAGCTGTCAGAGAGTGCCCAAAAGATGACAACAAAGGTGGTGAAGAGGAGAAGCCATATGGGGAGAAGCCAGATGAGGAGCTGCTGAGGTCACTTGGTCTCTTCATCGTGGAGAAGAGGAGACTGAGGGGACACCTCATTGCTGTCTACAACTTCTCATGAGGGGAAGAGGAGGGGCAGGCACTGATCTTTTCTTTCTCATGATCAGTGACAGATGCATTGAAATGGTGTGAAATTGTGTCAAGGGTGGTTTTGGCTGAATATTAGAAAAATGTTCTTCCCCCAGAGTGTAATTTGGCACTGGAACAGGCTCCCTAGAGAAATGGTCACAGCACAAGCCTGACAGATGTATTTGGACAATGGTCTCAGGCACATGGTGTGGCCCCTGGGGATGGTCCTGTGCAGGGCCAAGAGTTGGAGTCCGTGATCCTTGTGAGTCCCTTCCAACTCAGTTTTTCTGTGATTCTGTGAATTCTTGAAAAAAGTAATATTTATTTATTTCTCTATTTAAGTCACATTCCTCAGAAAAGAAAAAAAATAATTAACAAAAAATGCTTAATTTTCAAATGTAATTTTTTTAAGTAGTAGTACTTTTTTGTTTGTTTGTTTGTTTTAATCTGTGTTAGTTTATATATTGAAAATATAATAGCATAGCTAGAGCCTTATTCCTGCAGATGAACAAGATTCAAGCTATGCATTCAAATACAGGTGAAAAACCACTACTAGTAACACTGGAACAAGCTTCCCAGTGAAGTGGTCATAGCACTATCTTGACAAAGTTCAAGAAGCCTTTGGATAATGCTCTTGGCCTCATGGTGTGACTTTTGGGGTGTCCTGTGCAGGGCCAAAAGTAAGACTTGATGATCCTTTTGGGTCCCTTCCAACTCAGCATATTCTGTGGTTTTTTGAATATTCCACAAATAATGTGTTGCTATCATACTACCTATGGGCAAGGAGTTGATATTCAGAGGATGTGAGAGGTGGATTTATCATACATCACAGCTGTCTAGTTATGAAACACAGTGCAAACTTCAGATGCAACATGTACTTGATTGCTATTTGTTGCATATTTAAGGGCCTTAAGTCCTTGGTATTAAAATTTTCCAAGCATCCAAAAAGTGTATTTCTTGGCATGTCCGGAAGTCTTGCCAGTGCTTAAAAAGTTGATGGATTACCTTATGCTCAAGGTTCCTAAGGAGCTACAAACTAAATATTTCTCTTCCTATCTTGTCCATGTACTTGCTCTAGTAGATGTTCCCAGAATAAGCCTACTAAACCACACTGTGTGCAAGAAACAGATGCCAGCTGTAGTGCCATCACTATCTCCTAAGAAGGCAATAAGAGCAAAGCTGTCATTCATACATGAGAAATTATATTTAATTTCCTCTCCCCACCAGGGCCTCTGAAACACTGGACTATCCAATAGCATGCAGCATAAAATATGCAGTAGATTCAGATGGGATATTTCGTATTTTCAAATTTAATTCAATTTATACAGAAGAACTAGAAAGAATAGAAGAAGGAAGTTACATCATGAATACAGGAGTGGGTGCAAACAGGCTTAAACACAGAATGGCTTGACAGCATGGGCATGCTGCTGTTGTGCTTTGTCCCCATAATCCCTAGACTCATGCTGGCTCAACACAGCTGCCACAGGGCACAGTAGAGCTACCTTGACAGAAATTGTTTTTGTTGTTATAAATTGGTGCTTATTATACTTGCTAGAGGGGCTACCTCACTGTCTAGTATTTCCTTAAATCAGAATATATTTTTGAGAATTAAGGAATAGATCTAAGTCTTAAGGTTACAGACCATTTTGGACTGTCCAAAAGGAAGTTCTTTGCTTTTTTATTTGTATCTGGAGAAGAAAGATACTGAAAATTGTGAGTAGATGAACTATGTTTTCTTTAGAGTTATGAAAATGTCAAAGCTGATATGTTTAGCCACAAAGTAAACAAGAGCAAGTATCAAAAGGAGAAAATATACATCACAAGTTCAGGAGTCACTGTAAAAATCAAGTTCACAGGGAGGATTACTTTCATTAAGATAGATGTTGCCAAGCATGTTACAGAATAAGAATTCACTGCAGACCATGAGAACTTTCTGAGATTTCTCAGATCCCAGCATGTGCCAAGTGCTTTCCTAGCACACACTAAGATGCAGGTTCTAGTGCACTTTCATCAGGAGGGGGAAAGAATGACCTACTTTTGGAAACATGGAATACCAGTCACTTAGAACTTGAGTAAACTGATCCAGCTGACCGTCTCTACATATAATTGTCCTTCAGCACTGATAACTAAAGCTCTTATTCCAGTGGGGAAAGAACTCACTTGAAAATCTAGACATGGGCTTTTAAAATGTCAAAATGTAAAGCTAAAAAAGCCAAAGCCAAACAAAAAGAAGTGAGCTTGCAAATGCTGTTTTTGCTGACAACTTTAAAGAAGACTAACAGTCCTTTTGACCTTGACAATTATCAGTTCCTTATCTGACTTTTCTTTTTTTTTGTGTGTGTGTTTTGCCAGGTTTTACAAAGTTTCGACACTAAGGAAGATAAACGACAGTGAATGGTATCAGGTGTCCTGCAATGCCCAAGGGTTCCACTTGGTTTTAGTATGCTCAGCACAGAGATGGGCTATACTAAGCATTTTATTGAATTTGTAGACAAGGTGTTGGTGCAATTATCATATGTGTAATTTGCCTTCTGGGACAAAATTTCTTAGCCAAATATCCCCTCTTAATTCTTTTTTAGTAAAGCTGAGTAGCTGTGACAGAAAGCTCCTCATTTCAATGAAAAAAAAAATCAAAGTAGTTATCAAGAAGAATAATTAATGAGAATGTTTTTCAATATTCCTGTCTGAGAAAAAAAAATCAAAACAAAAACCCCCAGAAATATTAAAACTGTAAAAATAATAAACTAGAAAAATGTATCAGATTCAATGAGAGGCTGAAATGCATACATCAGCCAATAATTTACTCAAGAAGTTTTGTTGATATCTTAAACCGTAAAAATAAGATTGAAAAAATAAAGCAAATAAATAAAGCAGATCTTCTGAGGATCTGAAATATCTTTAATGTTATGGGAACAAAGCATTTCATGGAGGTTGGGTCTCCGTATTTCATAGTATATGTTCTTTTATAGATAATTTGTAGTGCTGTGTTTTCTCAAGTAACTTCTAACTTCATCTTAAAAAGCTTTGATCTCCTATTTAACCCAGAGATCGTGTCCTGCCATAGTGCAGTATATGCAATGTAAGGGCAGAGTTTTATGGTGTAAAAATATAACTGTCATTACAGGTTTGGAATTGTTACAAACAACTTGAACTGAAATAAATGAACAAAAAAAGACTACTTATGATTATGAAATTATTTGAGTGATACATATATAAATAAGAGAAGAAGCAAATTCAAGGGCCATATTGTATGGACAGAGCTGTCCATACAATAATTCTTAGAGCGATCTAGCAGAATGGATGCAAACCAATCTAAATATCACTGGTTTCATCATCCTTGTCCCAAACTGATAAATTTGGTAGTGTTGATGCAAATGCTTCTCTCTTAAGCTGATTTCTCTTCTATATAGATATTTCATCTGATGTTTACCTCAGTTTATCTGAAGTGAAAAACTCAGAATCCTTTCCTGCAAGCAAGAATTTAATTCATTATTTAAAAAAAAAACAAACTAACCTTGACTCTTTTCTGTAAAAAGATAAACTGTGCTTATGTTTTATTTAAGACTATTTAATTCAGAAGTGGAGGGTCAGGATTAACTGCTGTCCTGAAACTGCTGGAGATCTCCCACAGAACTGCTTTATCAAACCAAATGCTTGATAGGTCTGAAGGTAGAAGAACTTCCATTCTTTCCTATATTGTGGACCAAAAAAATTGTAGAACTGGTTAGTCAGAAAACAAGTACAACAACTATCTGAAGGAACAGAGAATAAGAAAAAACTTTTATTTTTCAGCCAAAGTGCGGAAATTAGTAGACAAATATGTACTGACCTCTTGAGAGGAGGGGAAATACATTGCTCCACTCACCATGCTCTAAGAAGGTCACCATGTGCACCCCCTATGAGATGGCAAAACTTGACAATATGAGTCCCAGGCTAGACGGGGCTTTGGAAGAAAGCTGGGTTTATTGTCTACTGTTTATTTACCTGTTGTAGGTAGGAACTAATGACTAAGTTTCTCAAATAAGAGAAACTCTAACAGGTATGAAAAAAGAAGATAGATAGGAAATTCTGAAGGCAATATGGGAATGGTTGCAGTCGTGAGTGTCTCAATTCTGTATTAGTTTCACTAAATCTTTTACTGTTTTTAGGAACAGTGATAGTTTATGTGTTAATATCTGATATTTATTTGATTGCAAGAAGCTAAAACCACAGTCAGTTTCAGCATCTGTAGTACAAAATTCACATTCTGTCTTTCACAGACATGAGCTAGGCTCACGCCTCACTTGAAGTCATGACTATGTGAGCTCTGAGTCACATTATGTGGTAAGACTACTGTTCAAGTCAGTAGAGCTGGGATTCATCTCACCTAACTTCTGGAATGTGATTAATCTGCCCTGGGTTGGTTGCCAGCTTCAGCATGAGATGAATCACCTTGTAGTTATGACTGTTTTTCTTCACTAACTGCAAAAGAACTCTTGATAACTTTTGCAGGTGCAGATTTCTACACTATGGATGACTAAAGTTCGGTGAGATAAACCGATAAATCTCAGTTGAGTTTCAGTAAAAGCTATGGTCAAATGAAGTACAGGCAGCAGAGGGTAGAAAGACTATCTTTTTGCTTCCTTAGTCTTTGACAAAATTAGAAGTTTTATTAATATATCTTCTAGCTAGATTTTTGAAAGAGGTACTGGGAAGTTTCTTTAAAAAAAAAAAACAACAAGATATAATAATAATAATAGAATACAATCCCTGTGTGCAGTAATGGTTGGGTTTTTTCCCAGAACATTGTCAACCTTAAGTAACTGTCATCAAGGGCTTAGAGTTCTGAAGGAGGATCAAAGAGAGCTGGCATATTGCTATTGCTTAAATGTGTGTGTTTCTAATACATCATAAGCATTCAAATTGTAGGGATCACAACATATTTAGTGCCTTACCAAGACATGCAATAGGTGTTAAGTTAGACCATTTGGTTTCATTTTGGGGTTTTGATTTAGAACATTCCAGTTCAGGCATTGCCATGATGATCATTCGTTTCAAATCTAGTTGAATTGCTTTATTCATCACACTGTATGTAATTCTGTTTTTCCTACTGTACTTTGACCTACAGTGGGACCTTACTGAAAAAATAAAAGTTGAAGGGATTGAAGGATTCTCAATCAATTGACAGATTGCCATCACCTTCACAGTAATTTTCAATTCTTATGCATGAATCTCATGTCAGAGCATAAATATATTTATCACAAAAAATGTAATATAAATTCATTGCTAGGAGAACGCATGCATAATGGCTTTGAAATTTTGTAATATATAGAAGTTGTTGCCTAGAGAAAAATGCTTTGTATATAGTGTGTGTAGCTATGCATATGTATACATATATACACATGCATACATATGTTTATATGACTGAAGGATGGAAGGAAACAGAGACATTTGCTATGAATTACAAATGAATGTTTAATCTTGACAAGGCTTTACTTGCTTGAGAATCAAATCCCGGTTCCTCAAAAAGCAAATTATCAGAAAAATTCTCTTTCACTCCTGTCATTAACAGATAGACACTGAAGACAGTTTAGCTTGGTTTCAGCATCGCTCTTGGGCCACAGCTGCTTACCAGGCAATCTAAGTGCCACTTGAACGCTCAGTTGCAGATTGACCTTGTGGTAATTGAGGTTATGAAAAGGCTCTTGTTCTCTAAAATCTCAAATGAACACCTCTCCCTCTGGGAGACAGCAGGATATTCAGCAATAGCAGTGCTGCTGAACCTGCGAGATTCTTTCTGCCTCTCTGGTCAGTGCTGAGGTCAGGATGAGAAACAAATGCCTGTGACGGGGTATAAAGAATGTAATGGAGTAGCAAGTCAAAATGAAATTATCTGGGCTGCAATTATTTTCCTGTAATTGTGCCCCATTCTGCCACCCCAAAAAAGGCCTGCTAAGTATTTGAAAACATATTTTTAACACTTTTCTCACTGCTATCAGGAATATTTTGTGTTCTTATTCTTTATATGGTCCATACTAAAAAAAAAAAAAGAAAAAAAGAAAAGAAAAAAGTAAAATAATGACATGTTAATATCTCATTTTTTTAAAGCAGAGAACTGTCTGCTGAAGTTATCAATTACTTCACTTTGCAGCATAAGCCAGCATCTGAACATCTCTGCCCCTGCCAGTAATTAACATTACAGTCAATGGGAATTAATGTTGAGGCTTTCAGAGGAAATGGGGATAATTAAACTAATCACAAGAAGTACACAACAATTATTGTTATAATTTTAAATCTCAAGCCAATTAGCTATGCTAGCCACTCTCTTTGGCAAAAGCTCACTGTTTATGGTAGCTAAATATAAGATTAAAATTAGTGATGGCAGAACATCTTTTAGCTACTCAACTTAGGTCAGGACTTTTTGTTTTGATTTAAATGCTGTATACAAAATTAAGGAAAGACTCTCTGGTGGCAAAACCCTTTTAAACAACCTATTAATACTTATTGGGCCTGAATATCCTGCTGGAAATACAGAACAAGTTTAACTCCAAAGGAACTGAAGGCAGGCATGGATCCTCCACATCAAAAACTGAAGAATGAACAACATGATTTTAACAGAATGTCTTGTCTAAAGATTTTGATCCATGTAACAAGTGTATTAATATGCATTAATAAGTCTTAGACAGGTGAAATTGTCAATGTAGAGAACCAGAGCTAAGCATATTTTGTCTCAAGTATTCTGAGTGCTGCTTCAGGAAAGGTGTGATCAGAGGGGAGGGTCCTGTGGGGCTGAGGCAGTGCTGTGCTGAGCAACTTCCTGCTCCACATTGAGACTTTCCTGGAGGAGGGCTGGCTGTGCTTGCAGGACCAAAAAAGTGCAAAAAATCTAGTTCACATAAGAGACATGCACCAGGTTAACTACAAAAGGGAGCAGATCAGGCCCCCTCACATTCTTTTTCCTCTTTTTTACTCTCATTGCTTGTCCCAGCTCCACGCAACAGGATCAAGGTGGGATTTAGGGACTGGTCATGTTCTTTGTCTTTTCACTCCATTTTCTTGTTCTCTACCCTTGCTTTGTATAGGCAAAGCACAGCAATCATATTGGCTTGCTAGACAAAACCTTTCCAGTCTGAATAGCAGGCTGGTGGCTGGAACTAAGGAAACTATACAATAAAAGCATAAGAGTTCCCTGACATGTGTTGTGGTGCTCTCATTGTTTTACAGGAATGTGAACTTCATGTGCCCTGCAAACGGATCATGATGATCACTAGATGAGTTTAACTAATGGCTTATTTAACATCATTTATCTTAAATGAAGGTGTGACAAAATTTTGTTGTGAATGATAATTTCATTAACCTGCCTTACCCTCTAGATTATATTTTCAGGCAGTCTTATGTCATAACTTTAACAAATATTTGCTTGGAAGTATATATTATTATTCCATTTAAAGCAAAATAAAACACAATCATTAGCAAAACAAGAATGTAAAAATCAGAGCAGTTGGATATCATGGTGCCTGGGATACAGAGAAAATAGTTGTCTTTCCATTACTGAATCTGCCTCCATGCAGGAAAAATATTTAGAATTTCTTTTTTGCAAAATATTGCCCCAGTAACTTTGACCACAATAAGAAATGACCAGCTGACTTCCTTGCATTGCCCTTGCATCAGACCTTGGAGTATGCAACTTCCTTTGTCTTCTGATTTTAAAAAGAAAACAGATACTACAAACATCATCTTCTTTCCTCTGCCCACCTTCTCTCATATTTTCAGTTAATCTTTTGTGAAAAGTTGCTCTGGGCAGAAGTTTCTCTAAATAGAGAGCACTTCCTTGGTACACCTGTGTGCATGCATTCATGTATGAAATAACACCAAAATATTTCAAGAGAATCACCACTTTCTTTAGTCAACAAAAGAATTTTTGTTTTTACATCATACTCCATATGCCGATCTTAAGAGAACTGATATTAAATCTATTCCAAATCCACTGACAGAGGATAGATGCCCCTTGTTTTTCTGGATGTGGCCTGAGATCAGGGTTTGAATTTTTTAAAGTGTAAATAGGCTTATTGTACCTTAATGTCAGATATAAAGATAATGAAGTTATTTTTATCCATAAAGATAAATTATTCTTTTTTTTTTTATTTTTAAGTGAAAGGGCATGTTACACAAAGGGGATACTTTTTTTAGAAAAATAATAATAATATGGTTGGGTTTTTTAAAATATTTCTTCATAAAAGTTAATTTTTTCTTCTTTCTTTTTTACTGGCTCATGTTTTCAAAAAGACTTTTATTCATTTTCTGTGAAAAAATGGACATATTATGACACATTTCATGTGCTAGCTTTTACTTTTCTTCCTGCACTGCTGCTTCCCTAAACCTTAGAGAAACTCTAACATTGCCTTTCTAAAAAAATTAAATGTTATTTTTTCCAAGATAGCATCTATTTTCCATGTAAAATTTTGCTAGCTTTCTGTCAAATTTTGCTGAAATACAGCAAACAGAATACATATTCTAGTTCTGTTCTAAAATATAGCCAGGCAACTATTATCTATGAAGTGCAAAAATTACACTTTATTGTGTTGATTAGAATCCAGCCTTAATTTCTTACATTTAAAATCCCTCCCTCCCACCTCCAAAGAATGCATTCTATCTCAGATCACAGAATAAACACCTTTCAAAATAAACATTCTTTTGCCTTTTTTTGTTTGCTTCTACCATGTTCTACATCAACCTATGAAAGGGTCAACAACATTTAGTTCTGAAGTGAAGAAGGAAAATGGCCTTGTTCATTATTACAAAAAATAGTAAAAGGTTCCTCCACCACATGGTCATGTTATCAGTTTACACACTGAAGCATGTTGCAGGAAATTATGAATGAAAAGATAATAAAATGGTTTTTGAATGTCTCAGTAAAACATGCATGCTGCCAACATTTTTGTCATCAATAATTCTCTCATAAACATGGGGCTCTTCTTTCATTATGCAGGCTGTCATGCTTTATTGAACCACATAATTTCACCTAATTAAAATAAGCAGTGTGTAGTTTCCTCCCCCTTCTGTTTTTCTTAGCTGGATGAGTGCCAGTAACGATGTTTAGAGTATCCTAAGTGGACATCCTATTAAATATTCATTTTTATGCACCTCTTTGCAGTTAAAAGTACAGTAACTGCTGCTGATTTCCTTTGTGAATACTACGATGTTCTCTATTTGTCTTTATTTAATTTAGTATATGATAAACAATCTAGGACTTGCAGTTAAGGAGGCTGGAAAAGGTTTAAGTTTGTTAAAATGGGCAAAAGGATGGGAGACTATGCAAAACAGTTTACTGATATCAAGCCAGCAACATAAATTGTTCAGTCTCTCATAAGTAATTATGCTGCAAATCACTACATAATCACTCATCTGCTGTTGCAGCAGGTTTCTGTTTGGGCAACTCATCTCAGACAAAGTTTGTTTTTTCCTTCCAAAAAAAAAAAAAAAGATGGCTGCATAACCTCATGCACACAGACAATTCAAACTAGAATTATATTTTATCTGCCATATACCATTCAGAGCAGATATAAATCTGATCCAGCCATGGTGGCAGTCACCAGTCTACATTTTGCAATATAGACATCAGTGGGTGCTTGCAACAACAGATGCTTTTCATTCTAAGCCGTGATATTTTTTGTTCATTTTATTTCATTAAAGTGTCTTTAGGCAAAAATACGGGACAGAGATGTTTCCATGAAAAGAAAATCAAAAGTGGAAAAATGATTAATAAAAGAATGAAGGGATTGTTGAACTAGTGAACAAAAGGAAAGACAAGTATAGTCTAAGTTTTCAAAAGGGCTTACAGTCATGACTAACATTTTCATCATAAAACTGCTTTGCTTTACACACACAACCATGAAAAAAATGGCAATAATGTATGCTAATACTTTGTCACATCCTGCTATGAGTCACTTTTCTGAAGTTTTCTTTATAAATAATGTCAAAAATGTGCCATATGACAATCATAAGAGTCATAAGTTTTATTCATGCTTAGGTAGGATACTATTATTCAGGAATGAAAGGGAGCTCAGATTTACCACATTGTCACCTTTTCCCCCATTTGTTCACATCCATTAACAGCTTTTAACTCGTAACTGAATTTCATTTTCAGAAAGATTAAAACATAGATGGATAATCAGAAAGGGAAAGCTCAGGAATATCAGAAGAATCTCTCTTTAGAATGTCAGTTATGACATGATTATCACAAGTCCTGAAGTATAGGAATTTAGGGGGTTTTGAATCCAAAAGAGGATTGCTTTAATTCAGTTTCATAAAAAAATTACTTACATCTTATGTTTATACCAGCAACTTCTGTTGAGGTTTGGTCCTGTAGGAATTAAAATTACTGAAAACATTCACTTGTCTTCCATAGTAGTGATGGACTTATGTAGATGATTAGAGTTCAGCATCTGCTCAGAGGATTTGAAAGACTTTTTTTAAATGGGACAGCAATACTTCCCTTGCATAGCTCCTATTCTCATACTGAACACCTTAAGATGATTAAAACCTAACTTCTCAAGAAAATTCACTGATAGATGCTAATGCTTTCACTGCCATTTTACTGGACAGATGAAAAGCAGAATTATATTGCCCAAAGCAACATAAGACCTCTCCAAAATGTACTTAGTCCTCAGTTTACTGTATTCTGTTACACATTTACAAGAACTTTGGGTGAATTATGTTTGAGTTCCTTCCCTACCTATGATACATTAAATAGGAACATTATATATATGGTTTGCTCTGATAGTACCTATGAACCCTATTAAACCAAAATATAACTAATTCTGGCTCTTCCTACATTTAAAAAATGCAGAAAGATTATGATAATTTGCCAGTGAGAAAATCTGTGAAAATTAATGACTGCCTACTGAAGCATGGGTGCCATACTGTTAATCTCTAAATTACCTTTCATTATGGAATGACATGATATTAATTTTTTTCCTGTATCAAAGAAGGAATAAAGTACAAATTAATTTGGAAGCATGTTCCAATATTATCTATTGATGGATTTGTCCTGTTTGAGATTAAAGCTCTTTCACAAACTAAAGATTATAGAAGAGATAAATAAATTGCTCTCTGTATGTTTATGCATGTAGTCACTATGCAAGTAAATGACCATTATATAGCTATATATAATTATATAGCTATAATTTCATTAACAATAGTCAATCTGTTTTCAACAGATTAACTCCGTCAAAATATTATGCAATTGTTGCCTTATTTTTCTAACTTGTTTCAATGATAATATTTTGTAATTTCTTTATAGATTTTAGACTTAGATAAATAATAGAAAAATGACTGCAAAACCGTATTTGAAACATTGTAAGTTATGCTATGATTTTTTGCTACAAATTTTATTTAATTAATAGGAAATCTAAGTTTAATCTCTCCATCACAATGGAGAAGGATTCCTTTCTACAATGAAGTAATTTGAACGCCTCATATAGTTTTAAAAGCAGTATAAGGATATCATTAAGCATATGAATCAAAGCCCAGAAATGAAAAGAACCTTCGGATCATGCCTTGCATTAGGAAAGTTCCTTTACCAGAGCTCACAGAGTAAAAGATCTTGGGTTTTTACAGCTTGCTTGTTTATTTATTTAATTGCTTACTTACTTATTTTGACTTTTGTGTTTTATTTTGCTATTTTTTAAATTATCATAAATAACTCATTTAAATTATGAAAATACTTCCAGAAAAATGTGTCTATTTATGTAATTTTCATTACCCCCTATAGTACATATATAAATTTTCTAGTTAACACCTTAAAGTAAAAAGCTCTTGAAAAAAAAAAACAGAATAAAAATCAATAAGGCTTTTTATATTAAAAGAAATATTCAGAAATGAATGCAAAATAAAGACTAGTAATGCCAACAGTGAAAATTTAATAATATTCTTTCTTTTGACCAAGAATGATATAATCAAAAAAGCTGTGAGAGAATACGGACACAGAAAAATTGAGTCCTTAAACAATTTCTCTCTGCTTTTGAACTCAACAAATTAATCCTGGTCAAGCAATACCTATGATTCAATTACTATTTTCTTGATCCTCTGCACCCTACTGAAAGGGGGGGTTTAATGCCATTCAGCTTCCTCTTAAGCCTCCTCCATTTTCTATCAGCACTTGATTTAACAATCATTCTTCAAAAATATTTTTTCAAAGCTCTCTCTAGGAGTTTTAACCTTGCCTCTTGGGTGAAATGTTGGAATAAGAGTAATGATGTCTTATTAAAGCTAGTCCTAATAAGAACAGCTCATCCTCGCCCTGTGATGCCCTTCAGAAATACAATGCTAATGTAAGAGAGAGGCTCTTCCTAGCATGTGATGCTAACTTGAGTGTTCCCAGACAGTCTCCTGTTTATTTTCTCATTAAGAAATATTCCTTTATTTTAATTTTTTTTTTTAAATTCTTCTTAAATATTTGCTTGTTTATTTCTTTTCCCTTGGGTAAAAGGACAAAAGTGACTCAGATGTTGTCACAGATGCAAAATAAAGATGACAGTATGTTTTACAAGGATGCATTTGGATTATAAAAAGTAGCATCAATATGTAAGGAAGGAGTTTCATTTCCTGTATTGTGTGGCAAAATGGCAATGTGATTTTTTCCTCACATTATATTGCATGCAATTTTTTGTAATTCAAAATTATAAAAACCACAGCATGACGCATTTTTGATACTTTTTTTTGTGCTGCACAAACATATCTGTGAAAAAAAGCTTACCTAACTACTAGATGTGTTGATAACATTGATTAACACGCCTAAATACAGCTATTTTATTGCAGAAGGCTTTGAGGTCGGCCAGGTGTAATTATCCCTTCATAAATCCATGATTATCACCCCTAGTCACTTTCTCGTCCTTAAGAATTTTGGAAATGGTTTCCAGGATTATTTATTCCATCACTTTTACAGGAATTGAGGGGATAGTGACCAGTAGAACTGAGGAAAAAAACAATGGAGCTTCCATAAGCTTGACCCTTGTCCTCAGGACCATGTTGTCACAAGTAATCCATCCCCGGTCTCCTGTAGCTGCATTGTTGATGCCCATACAGAGGAGCGGCAGGGGGTAGTAGAATCATGGAATTATTTCAGCTGGAAGAGACTTTCAAAGGCCATCTTGTTCCAGCTTCCATGGATGGGTCACAAATTCTGTAGGTAACCCGTTCCAATGTTTCACCAGGCCTATCATAAAAAGTTTCTTCCTACTGTCCAGTCTGAGCCTAATCTCTTTCAATTTAGAAATATCTCCCCTTCTCCTGTCACTATGGGTCTCTATAGCCCACTTTACACACTGAAAGGCTGCAACAAGGTCTCTGTTGCTTTCCCTCCTCCGGGCTGAACAAACCCAACTCTCTAAGCCTTTCTGCATAGAAGAGGTGCTCCATCCACCAGATTATTTTTGTGGCCTTCTCTGCACCTGCTCTAACAGATCCATTCCTTTCTTATACTGGGAACCCCAGAGCTAGGTACTGGACTCATGGCAGACTGGGACCTCCATGTCTCCACCCTCCTATCCTCCTATCCTCCTATCCTCCTATCCTCCTACTATCTACTGCAATCCATCGTGTCTTTCTCCTGGAGCTGCTGTGTTGCTCAGACTCAACCTGCTCTGGTTCTTTATTGAATGCAGCTCCCATCCCAACATCTGCTACCAGGGTACTGACCAGGCATTTCTTTGTTGTGCTCTAGGTCTCTTCCCAGCACCTACTAAACAGATGTTTGACCCTGCCTAATCAAGTGTCAGGTTGGGAAAAAAAAACTCAAAGCATTTTTTGATCAAGAGAAGTTATCAGTTCTTTAAGAGCAACTAGTTTTTTCTAGAAGCCTCAGCCTTCTGTGACAATACCCTTTTCTGAGATTTCTCCAGGAATCTGATGATCCCAAAAGATATTCTCAAAAAATCTCTAAGATGTGTCCAGAAACTGCTGTGTAAACTGCTGCACCTGCTGGTTGCCCTTGATAGCTGCCACCTCTGATATAGGAGTGAAATGATAGAAGACACGGAGTTCATTAAAACTAGTGAGATATTGAATACTGAGAAAGTCTGAAGGAAACACGGCTTAAAAAATTAGATCCCTGCTGGCTTCCCCCTATGTTTATGGACTAGTAAGTGCCATTAAAATTTCTTGAGTTCTGATTTAGCTTGAACATTGACACTGGTGCTTTAGGCCCTCAAATTTATTATATACTGGGTACATGGCAGTGATGTATAGTTGCTTTTGAGCATTAGATTTAATATAATATCCCATGCACCAAAAATATGTTATTATGGTACCTGTCATAGGCAATTGAACACTGAGATTTGGTATAAAGAGAGTTCAGATAGTCAAAGATAGAAGTTTCATTTTGTCTCAGCTCTGAATCTTGCTATAGCTTCCCTACAGAAGAGTTAGAGTGTGGGTCCAACATTTTTCCAGGCTTTTGAATCTGGATAAGTTCCTATAGCCACACTTGTTTAAGACACTTGTCTTTGTTGTAGTTTGACTTAGAGGTACACAATCTTACCTGGACTGTTGTTCATGTCTTGGCTGAAACTGTTGGTGACAGAAGTATCATCCAGGTACTATTGTCTATTCTATTAAAAAAAAAAATAAATCTTAGTGTGTTTTTTGACTTCATTAAGCCTAATGTTTGGGTTCATTCTTAATTTTTTTTCTTACTCTATATTTTTATTTCCCTTTAAAAGCATTTTATATAATGGGCAGACCATCTAAGCTAAATGTTTTGTTACTGCAAACATTTTTTAATATACAGTTTTATTCAATAAATTTCCTATCTCTTCCCTTCCTTCCTCCAGTTTTTAAAAAGATAAATACACAAAAGTTTCAAAAAATACTATCTTGATATGTAGATTCAAAATTCATTCCTGTATATGTTTGCAGTGTGTGATAAACCTGTCTTTTGTAAGCTCCCTAGGTAACTTGAATGTGTTTCTTTTTTTTTTCATGTCCTGTGTTAGATTTAAGATTCTATGGAATGCTAGCAGACGGAGTTAACACGTGTTTTGACACTTCTTTTATTGGGGATTTATGAACTATTAATGCCTAAAATTGTGTCAAATTATGTTAATTAAACTGAAATGCTGTTCCCCAGAGTAGTGCTTACAGCACAGAGGACAGAGTTCAAGAAGTGTTTGGATAATGCATCTGGGCACATGGTCTGACTCGGGATGGTGCTGTGCAGGGCCAGGAGTTGCACTCAGTAATCCTTGTGGGTGCCTCACTTGGCTTTATCTGTGATTCTGTGACTTCTTGGAAAAAGTAATTGTTGTTTACTTCTTTATTCAAACCACATTATTCATAAAAGAAAAAAATAATTAACAAACAATGCTTAATTTTCAAACACAATTATTTGAGTTGTACTTTTTCTGTTTGATTTTTTTTTTAATCCATGTTGTTTTAAATATTGAAAACATAAATAGCATAACTAGAGCTTTATTCCTGCAGGTGAACAGTATTCAAACTATGCATTCAAAGACAGTTGAACAACTGCTCCTCGTGACAGAGTTTTAACAATAATTATTATACTCAACTCCACAACAACATGGCTATTTCAGTGTATACTGTCATCGGTTCAGTCACATAAGTTTCTTCTGAATGACAGAAAAGATATATGAGTGGCAGCAAAGAGGTGTGATCACATTTTGACATCATCCTTTCAGGTCATTCAGCTTGATCTCTTGGTTAAATTGACTCAAATAAAACTAGCTCTAGTTATCTGTAATCACAATTCTCCTTGCACTTCTTGCACAGCTGCCCTTGTGTAGCTCCCTGAGAATGAGGAAGCCAGTCTGACTAGTTAAGAGCAGCTGGCCTCTGCTCTCAAATACCTTATGTAAAGTGCTCTTCCTTCCTTATTATCAAGCTGGAGGAAAGAAAGGTCAAGCCCTGGAAAGCCTGACTACTCTGGCAAAAGAATATTTTGTAGTCTTTTTATACAAAAATCTTTTTTTCTCAGAAGAAGCAAAATTACTTTGTTGGTAATAACTGATTTGCCAGAAGATGTTTTCTTTCCAAAAAACTACAAAGTAAAAATTCAAAGAAGAAATAATTGATTAGGTTATACAGAAAAAAAAATCTACGAACTGGTTAACCAGCAGCTAAGGTTTCTTACTGCTGCAGAAGCCAGTCTGGCAAAGTAAAGTCATGTTCACATCCAGAAGACCACAGAACAGTCTAAAATACAACCGAAGAAGAATTTTGGCATCCAAGTTTAAAACCAAAAAAAAAAAAAAAGGAGAAATATTCAGCTTTACTCAGTTTATGCTGTTTATCTGTACAACCCCATTTGTGGTCAAAAATGTGAACATACATAGAATTTTTCCTCCTTAGGAGTTTTATCTGCTTAACTCTTGCCAAAATTCCTTAGGGTATGAAGATGAAACTGGTGTGGGAATATTCTCTTGCCCTGAGACTGCAGATGTAGGT
Organism: Peucedramus taeniatus; assembly: GCA_013400575.1. NCBI lineage: Eukaryota > Metazoa > Chordata > Aves > Passeriformes > Fringillidae > Peucedramus > Peucedramus taeniatus. The sequence goes on along the minus strand of WBNO01015099.1, from coordinate 15,312 downwards.
CTGACCAGTTCTGAAGGACACTGCCAGGACTAACCATCCCAAAAAGGGTTTATTTCTATTATAGAAGATTGGCAAAAGGCTACTGTCATCCAGACCTGGATGTTCTGCTCTCCCTCGACTGAAGAGAATTCTCAACTTCCTTTTAACTAATCTAGAAAGAGGACTTCAATCAACAGATAACAATTTATGCAGGATTAATCACAAATGTGAAGAATTTCACTACCTTTCTAAAAGTATGGCTTTGTCTTATTTTTTTTCTTCTGTGCTGTTATTCAGAATTCAATCCTTCCTACATAGGGATGGAAGGGGAGTGAACAGGTGTTGTGCATTACTTTGCTAAGTTATTAGGACTCTCACTATAGTTTCTGCTTCGAACTTCATTTCTATTTTCAGTGTCTAATTTCATTCCTACTGAGAAGAACACTAAAAATGCAGACTTAATCACTAAAAACTGTGTTGCTAATCTGCTAGACATTTTCGTGAACCTTAATTATTAAACTGAATTGTGTGGCACGTGGATACCAAGCTCCATAGAGGAAGGGAGAGCAGTGGGTTTATATGTATTTAAAGTCCTGATGACCTGAAGCTGCTGTGCTTACTTAAATGAGGAATAGTGTCCTGCTTCCCTTGAAAAGCTGTTGTGCATCACTGAAAGTCATGGTCCTGTAGGTCTTGAGTCTTTATTTTTTCTTCAGCATGTTCCAGCTTTCTGCAGGTGGTTTTACCAGGCATTCTCTATAACATGAGATGTCTGTATTTTAATAAGCTCAGCCCCAT
>WBNO01015099.1:0-14506 GCA_013400575.1 Peucedramus taeniatus | reverse complement strand
GTATTCTTGCTGTAACTAGCAGCATTTTTAAATGCTCCTGCTGTTGGAATGTTCAAAAAATGGTTGATCTGCACAGACCTATAAATCATATGAATGTAATATCTCTCATACCAAAGACTACTGATCATCTACAAAGTCTATGACCTGTACTAAGCAACTCTGATATGTCTGAGTAAGAGTAATTTATCTGTCTGAGACTGTACTGAATTTCAACATTTAAAATTGTCAGTCATAACAAATGTAGGGTAAAGAGATATGTCCAGTGATTAGGACACTTATGCCAAGTGAAGGATGACAGTCTGGATGCCTTCAAATTAAGAAGTATGTTGAGACCTGTTCAATATTTTTCTGCAAAAGTTTTTTAAGAACTATTAAAAAAAAAGGAAGGAAGTGGTGTAATGTCTTTAGTAGATGCTAAGTCAGCCTTTTGAAGGGATATTCTGAATAAGCAGTGAAGAAAATTCTCTTCAACTCCATGAGTGCTGCTGGGATTTGGAAAGGAACGGCTTTTCCTGTATAACTCTATGGCAAACACCTGTAAGAGCTAAAAAAACTATGGATGATATTGCATATATCCTGTTGAAACACCTATGGAAATAACTGTGTCCAGCCTTTATATAAGGTCTAGAGACACCCAAGGGGCTTTTGATCACACTGAAGGACTTAGGTTCCACTATGGCTATTATGTAAATAAAATATACATTTTGTCTTTTATGACTATCTGGACCTGCATCCTCTAAATTCTAGAGAACTTAAATCTAGTTTTTATTAGTAAGAAAGCATGTTATTCTGAAAATAAAATTCATGATATGAGTTTATTTACTTTATAATGCCAAGTGATTCTTTGCCTTCAGTATTTCTAGTGTTTAATAGATTAAAGGGAAACTTCTACACATTAAAAATTTTAATCCTTTTAAGAAAATCCCCTTCAGAATTTAAGCTCTAGATCTGAAGAGCAAATTTGTGATCCTGCACCAATTCTATGTTTCTTTTTGTGTCAAATACCTCTCGTAGTGCTGTGTTTTCCTGGCTGTCCATCAGTAGTGTCATAAAAAAAGAATTGTAGAAATTGAATGGAAAACTCTGAACAAAGACCACAACGCTTGAGGAACCTCCTGTTTCCAGTCTGCAGTTGCCCCTTCATGCAGTGAATTGCAATGACCTATTACATTGAAAAATATCTCAGTCCTTTCCAGTTTTGATGGAAAAACTTTATTCTTAAGTTCACCTAATATAAATTTGGAAAATGTGTACTAAATATTATATGCTTATGTAATTAACATTAATCCCTGTCTGCAAATAAAAGATTGTTCTTTATTACCCATTTCCAGATTTTGAAATTTTAAAAAAATGAAGATTTTGTTTGAAGAAAAATATTAATCTGTTATTTTCCTCATCAGGATGAATATTACCTTGAAACACATCGACATTCTAATGAAGATCTGGGAGATTTTTCTATGTCTGATGGACAGATATGTTCAAGGTATTTTAAAGTACCTTTTTGTGTTGTTTTACATATATATATATATGCATTATAAATAAAAATCTGTGGTAATGTTATGGATTTAATAATTTTACAAGCAACCTGACGTGACCTTCATCATTCTGTCCAAAGCCCACAGGTTAGGTCATATTTCCTGATCCATTTGACCTTACTAAGTGTTTTATCAAAAGTGACTGCTTAGCCATTTGTTGAAAAGAAATCAATAAAAATAAAGTGAATGTTTGTGTTAGAAGAGCTTTTGCAGTAATATTTTTTTCACCAGGGGAATTAAAAAAAAAAAAGAGAAGTTAAAATAAAAGAAATTCATTACAGGGAGAGGGCTATTTCTGAAAGAGCTTAAGCTTTCAGAAAACCCCATACCTTTTCAGTAGCTATTAAAGCTCGTTGTTCACTTAGAAAAATTCAACATGATGCCAGTATGATACCGCCAGGCCAAGTAGTAATAAATAGACCTTCTAATAGACTTGAACTCCAAGCTTCCAGCTCAGCAGAGAATGGAAGGGTCCTAGGGGTCAGAAATTCATTATGTGTCTAGGAAACATCAAAGAAAAAAAAAAGTTAGGACTGCATTACTGGGGAGAGTACTAATCCAGCCAAATCCCTAAGTGCTGCTATAAAAGTATTGTTGTGTATTGAGCCATTTAATGGTAAAAATTGAGTATGCACTTCTGTGATTTTCTTGATCATGGAGAAAAATGAAAAGTCCATGTTTTCATGGATAAAACGTAAGAAAAAATAAAGCTTAGACTACTGTTGATTAGGGGAAATTGCTATCTTTCTATTCTTTGATTCAGGTTTTAAGTGAGACCTTTTTACATATGACAGCATTAAGATCCATGTAATCTTTTTGAAATTGTCACAGATGGAATGTGTCTAGTATCTTATGATTTTCTTTTCACTTTAATTCTATCTGCATCTATTTCACACCCACTGCTGAGGTCAGACAAATGCAGACTCCTAAATTAAGTGAAATGCCAATATTACACTAGATAAAAAAACAGGTATTACAACTGTTCTCCTCCTTTCTATGGGTCAGGAAATGCACTTCACATTCTTGAGTTTGCATGCCATAAGGCATGTTAAAAATTTGAATTTAAACTGTGGCAGGTAAAAAACCAAACAAAATTATGTTTAATAATTAGTCCTCACAGAAGATTTAGAGTGGGAAGAGTTTTTTGTGTTTCAAATACAGGTATTGGTTTTGATTGAGGAAGTGGCATCAAAAAGAAGAAATGCTCACAACTGCAGGAATATTCTAGGCAAATACAAGTCATACACTCTTCCTTTATTCATTAATGATCATGGTCAGATAAATGAGTTTTAGATAAATCTTTGGTCAAAATTGCCGCAGTCATTCCACATTATATTCTTTACCTATGTTAGTCACTTACTGTATACAGCTAAATTTATCAGAACATACAGAATTGCTGAAACAATTTAAGATAAATTTAAGTGTAGCATTACCTAATTTTGAATAATTGTACAATATTAATAGTCTGTATTTACAATATTATTGTTCTTTTAATGAAGTGCTTTTAATATTTCTTAGAATAAAATGGAAAAAAAAAGAGATTGCAAGAGAGTCTTGTCACATTTTCCAAGCTAATGATTTGTGTAAGAGTATTCCTGCAAAATGCAAAGCCAAGGTCAAGTAAACTTTTCTAATTATGTACAGATGTGGGAATAACAGGTACTGGCACTATTACCAATAGTTTTCAATGTTAGTTTGCTAAATTACACAATGACATCAATTAGAAAAGTGAGCTTAGATATGCTCTAATTTATTTTCCTTATTTTATCAATCTAGATTATGTAGAAAAAAATATTTACAACATTAAAACTGCATTTTTGCAAGATCAACTGTCATATTTTCTTTTATTTCTTGACAGAAACATAGTCAAATTTAAACCTTTCTAAAAGTATGCCTTGCATGACAGTTATACTTGTCAATCACCATAATGACAAATCTAAAAAACTTTAAATCCATTGTGTAGTTTAAAATGTAAGGTCTCATTTTACATGTTTAACTCTCAGTAATGAGGGAGCTACCCGAGACTCTTCAGCAGCCTAAGAATTGAGATGTAAATTGATTTTGTAACACAGTAATGTTATAATCAATAGGGATTTCTCAGTCCTTAATTTCAGCTGATACTTGCTGGCACTGATGCAGCAGAGTTGCTTCTAATAAAGTAGCAATCAACATTCAGATTTTGAAAAGTGTTGAGACGGTGAAATTACAAGCCAGTAAAGGTTCATTCATTCTGTTCCTTCATTTTATTGCTAGTAACATCAATGCCATCATGCTGTCCCCCAAGACACGACATTCTATTTGTAACCAAAGCATGTAAACTAGGAGCTATATATGCAGTATATCTTATTAATGTGTATGCTATGTCTGTTCTTGCAAGAGAACATTTGCAAATTGTATTACTGGGCATATCTGACTAATCCTCCACACTCATAATTGTCTGATAATAAAAAAGGATGAACTTTTAAAAACTTTTTTATTATCTCCATTTATAGTCACACATCATTTTACGATGCTTCTTACTCTTCATACATTTTCAAGAGGGCTACTTGGTACAAATCCTACCTTATAAGTGCATGAAGGACTGTTCTTAAAAGGTTGTCTATTTCTTATTGAATAGAAGAACTAACACAGCATATGATGGTATGTGAATTTAAAAGGTCTTCAAAAGCATATGGTAGCTATTATCAACTATCTAAGATTATCAAGCAGAAGACATGAGAAATTCCTGTTGTGAGCTGTATCAGGACAGTGGTGATTGCACTGCCATGCAACAAGGCCTGCAGTATGAGGGACACACCTGCCCCACTGGTTCTGCAAACAAGGATACAGGAGGTTTTGCTTTTATAGATGTTCGGAAAATAGTGCAAAGCCTTCCAAGATTTTAAGGCTAATTTGATCGCTCGGAATGTCTACCTAGAACAGAGCGTAGACAGAGTTAAAAGAATAAATTTGGTATTTATTAAAGGCCTTCAATAGATACACCTTGGTCAGTGCAAAAGCCTCACAGAGATTACATCCAAGATGGACAATGGTCACGAGTTTTTCAGACAGCTATAAGTTTGGTCTATTTGCATATCAGAGGTTAATTGTCCAATTATAGCTTCAGGTGATTAAATCATATTCCCCTGGTTTGCTTTCCTTTCCCCAATTCACTTTTGTTTATACTTTTTGGGGCCTGAGGTAGTAGGTGTCCTTGGGTCTCAGGCCTGGAAGGAATGTTTTACCTGACAAAAATGTGAAGAAAGTTTATTAACACTGTGTATGGAGTTCAGAGTTTCACAGTAATGCAGTACAGGATCTGAAAAATATAAAACCTGAAAACTTAGGGCATCAAATTAACGTCCTTATTTTATGCATTTCACCGAATATATGAAAGATTAAAGCAACTGTCCCCTATGCAAAAGGAAGTGAACAATGAACTGGTTTGCACTGCACAATATGAAACAAATAGAAAATTTTTGCCATTGACTTAATTTCCTTCCCAAAATCCTTGACATCTTTCTGTTTTAGTAATTTTTTACACTTTAGAATCCTTGAAGTTCACAAGATACAAATCAAACACAACCAGTGGAATAATACAACTAGGACATCGTAGATAAATGTTGCTTTTTTCCTTTTATTCTAAAACAAAAAAGACTTATTTACATTTGAAAGAGTTCCATGTACTAAGATACAGTTCTAACATACAGTTCTAATTCTGTATAAGCTGAAAGTTTTCAAGAGTGGAGTAGAGGCAGAAAGTGTGTAACACATTTTTATTGAGTAAGGCATGAGAATACACTAAACAAACAGCAAAACAAACTTAATGAGCTATCAAACCCCCAATCTACATTTAGAGAAAATCAATAAATCCAAACATTGTCAGGCGATAATAGTTCTGTTGGAATTTAGTGCTCTTTGTGTAATCTTCAGTACTTGTGTTCTGTTACTTAAGAATAGTGTTTGATTTCAACAGCAATACTGAGCTTGTATTGTAAGATCACAATACCTGATCCTGCAATATGATCCTCATGGGAAAGGACGAAAGAGGCAAAAAAGAAAAGGTGACTTTACTTCCTCAGTGAACCTGACTGAAGTCAATAGCTCAACGTGGGTGCAAAAGCATGTCTATACAGACAAGAAATATATTACTGTATGTCACTAGGAGATGAAAAGCCAGCTAAAAAAAAAACCAAAAAAACAAAAAAAAACCCCAAAAAACCCTGAATATGAGGAAGTGTATTATCATACAGTAACCCTCAACTGTTGCAGTAAAAAAAAAATCAAGTTCTTTCTCATCTTCCTATGTGCAAAGAAAAGGAGTGAATGAGTTGGCCTTTTCTTCCCTATAATTCCAGCATTTTGTAGTGTTAGTTAGGCAGAATATGGTTCATGCAAAAATGTATTATTATATGAAATCAAAGATTTCCTTGTTGTGTTTCATATTTAAACATTTAAATGCCCAACAAGTAATATGTTAAAAAGTTATTTTTTCTCTCTTGATATGGACACCTGTAAAGATATCTATCATCTTCTCTATTTGTTTCTGGTTATGCAAAAAATTTCATTGTATTTCTTATTGATTATTATAGATAGCTTATTGTTTTTGATGACATTGAAAAGTTTTTTAGGTCCAGTTTGGAAGCAGGGAAATGAGTTTCAAGAAACTTGTGTAGAACCTACAGTATAAAAAATCACTTGGGACTTGTGAAATCAGAGAAGTGGGAGGTACTTACTATCAATGTGGATTCATGCTTAGTGCCCTGCTATTTTATTCTTTGTCATTCTCTCTGTTTGCATCACATCTCAATTTAGCATCATCTGTGAGATTCATTAATATGATATCTGAACTTCTTTTAAATTATTAATGAAGATGTCAGATAAAGAAGGAGGCTGAAATATTCTACACTGGTATGCCCCTAGACATCTCTCCCTATCTGATAAGTTGTCGTTCATCATTAACTACTGTTTATGGCTATTGAGCTACTTTTCATGCTATATCATACAGTTCATATCCAAGGAAATTTGATTTTTCAGAGTAATATTTCACAAGACTCTCAATCAAATGCTTTGCTAAGATGCAGATGCATTATGTTTGCAGAATTGCATTTCCTTCAGTCACCTATCATGTTATTTCACCCTCCAAAAAGTTCAAGTTTTGCCTGTAAAAAGATTCAACATTTATTAGAAAAAAATGACTATTTTTCATGCTTTCCTAAAAGGCCTCATGCCTATAATTTACTTTTAAATTTATTGATAATTATTTATAATGTAATTTTATAACCAAAAAGATTCAGCTACTTGAAATGGTGGTTTTAGGTTACTTTGCAGAGCATTAGATATCCCTTCTAATACTGAATGCCAGATGATATTTGCATTTATAAGACTATTTATTTATATATATGCTGTGTACAAAACTTTATAACATTGTCATATTTCTTTATGCAATGACTCTGGAATTAAATAGATGATCATGAGGACTGTCATTTAACATCCTGCTTTTTCCATTATGGTCGTCTTGAAAGATCTTTTGAAAAAATAAATCCTTTGTATTATTCAAAAAATCAGTATGAACTCATTTTGTAGAAACTAAAACTAGGTTCAAGGTCATAGTACTGTTTAAATAGAATTCACAGTGAAGACTGAGTCTAGTGGAAACTTCAAGTTTTCTCTCCTTGTGTTGTTTTAAGCAACAGTGGATGTTTTTGTTTCACATTAATCCAAGACAATGGATATCTCTGTGAAACACACAAAAGGAAATAGTATTTATTCTAAAAATAAATTATAAAAAAAGAAGGAAAAGCGAGACGAACCTTATTTTATTATCTTATTGCAACAGTGATCCTTCTACTTGCCAGTTCAAACAGGCTATAATACAAGCATGGAGATCAAATTTTTCCTACTCAGCTATATACTTAATACCTAAATTAGGAGCCTAGTCAGCTTGACTTCCGACTCTAGTCAACAGAAATAGGTAGAGAGAAGCTACTTTTATCTTACGTGTGATCTGAACTGCTTCTTCAATGTGCTTATCTCTCTCCACTGACCTGAAAGGGAGTCTAAGCTGACTGGCTGGACAGTTACCTTTCATGGTCAGACAGGAGTACTTTCTGACCTTTTATGTCTTTTACTCTGACGCACCATCAGGCTTTTAAGAGGAGTGCCTGAGGCCCATGCACAGCGCCCAGTGAAGGCAGCGCAGTGATTCCAGGTACTGGCCTTCCCCATTACTTTTGACCTTGGGCTGCTTGGGGCTTCAGTTCATAGCACACCTCCTGGCTGGAGGCAGGGCCCTTCTAGTTCTGATCATAGTATTTGCTACTCATTCCTCATAACTAAAAATAAAAAGTCCTTTGATCAGGATGAAAACAAGCCCTTTTATTCTATCTGGGAAACTGTCTGGTGGAGACTGGAGCAGCAATTTTCCTGGAAGAACTCACTTTTGTGGTTGTTTTCCCTTTCAAATCACATATCTGTTTCTCCAGGGTCAAGGAAGATTTTCCATCCCACTACCTCATGTCCTCTCTGTAGTCCCACAGGTAAAACCACAGGATGGCCTGGGGTGTGTACCCACTATATTCTCTCTCTTGCTCAGAGGATCACTTATTGAGTTACTGCTCCATACAGGTGTAGAGTAGAATTTTTTCCACTTCAACTCGCTGGACCATTTTCTCCACATTCAAGACAAAGGAGGAAGACAGATTTTATCTTTATTGCCAGAGCTGGACAGCAAATTCATCCACTGTTTTTTCCTGTCTGTCCTTCCAGGTCGTTACTGCCAACAAGCTGGCATGTGACAATGATGAACTCCAAACAAACTTCGGACACATGGCACAATAAGAAACTCTGATATGTTAAACATAACATATTAAATGTCCAACTAGCCAGAGCTCTTTACACTTTTGCAGCAATACTTCATAATTTCATTTGTCTTTTAATTTTATTTTTGGTTTCTGCATTTCCGTGGAGCACCATCTTTCCTTTGGCATGTTATGTAGTGGCAGAAAAGTTAATATCTGAGAGGGAAATGTTGCGTTCAAAAGTGCTTTTGAAATGAGTGCACAGTAGCTGAACCTCACAGCTTGTTGGTTTTGGATAACTTGTTTAGGGGGCTACTGTGGATAAGAAAAGCAGCATAGAAAGCAGGGAAATGACAATAACAGCAGTTTCTCTTCTAATTTCCAGTTGTGGGTAGGCACTTTTGATAATTACAGCAAAGTGGAAAACCCAGCTGGAATTCTGAGCATTTTCCTTTTTCTGTACTTTATTAAATTGTTATGTTTCATCCAGGTTTTTTTCTGGCATTAGGTATAGCAGGGGAGAGCAAAAGGACAGAAGAAAATTGTCACAGCACGATGTCTGAAGTTGCGTTCCTTAATCTTTATCTGGACATCCAACTAAAAGCAGAATGATGTTGAAAGGTTAAAAAACTTTTAATCTCTCTTGTCTGCTATAACTTTAACAAATCAGAAGCAGCCCTGAAAGACTTGAGTTTCCTTGTTTTTAAAATTTGGTACAGTATTGCAGTTTCTAATACATAGATTTATACAATTGTGATCAGTTTATTTTGATTCTTTTTATTTAATCTAAATCTTACTTAATTGTCTTCTTTTCTTAATGTTAAGCATCTATTACAACAATAAAAATCTTGAGCAGAATATAAATAATAATTACTTAGTGAACATAATTAGTTTATTGTAATTGCCACTGAGGCAAAGGTAAGAATATATTAACTAATGTTAAAGCTTAGACACTTGTCAGAACAAAGGTCGACAACACAGTGTACAAAAAGAGTATTTTAAAAGGGTTTCATCTAGATTGCTAAAAAGTGTACTTTTTACTATAAGAACTAGTGTTTCCCAGCATGATCAGTGTTCACTTAATGAAGGGCTCCTCATTTATTATATTTATACTATTCACTTTTTCACTAAACACATTTGTAATGAGCCTGCATTCGTCATAATTACTTACTAGTGAAAAGCTAGTCTTTGTCCCATACCATTTCTTTGAGGTTATTTGCATGATTACAAACAGTTTTTCAAAAGTCTTGATATGATCTGGACACCAAAACTGAGAGAATAATACTTCATAAAATATCTTGGGAAATCTTGCACTTAATGAGAGGTCTGTCCAGTTATGCTATGGAATCAGATATTTAGAATACGTAGATACTTAGAAGTTATAACAGCAGAGATTAATCTATAGCTCTGAAACTATATCATACTTGCAATATTGGAATGAAAATATTTTAAGTGATTTATGGTTCTGTATGGTTGCATTTTTATTCAATCAAAAAGGTACAAAAAAGCACAAGAGTGGAATGCTGCATGGAGATCAATCAGCAGGTCTCTTAGTCCCACTTCTATTTGCAGCAACTGCTGACAAAGAGAGTCTAGAAACCATCCACCAGGCTGACTGGTAGCTTGAAGGTACAAAAGAAAATGATGTTCAACGATCTTTTCCTCGACTCAGTTAGTTATTCTGCCAAGTTAAAAACCCTATGGGTGTCTTTGTTATGACACTATGGCCTAGAATGCACTCTAAAACCTCCAGACTGTACTGCAATTGAGCTGAGTAGGAGGGAAGAGTCTCTACTTGTTGGTAATATTTATTAGGTTTACCAGTCTTGGCTAAGAGCGCTGGGGCATTACTTAACTTCTGGGACATTGGTTTCTTCCTCTTTCATGATAAAAGTCCTTTTACTAGTAAGGGTATTCAGAGATAACGAGTAATTAAAAAATTTGTGTAATAGTTTTTCATTCAACAGAGGATCAGATGTCAGGTGACATGAGAATACAGTTGACACTGTATGAATCTGGGCCCAGCACAAACTGAATAGATTCAGGAATTTAGTATTTATTACCAGGGAAAAGTGAGTAATATACTTGTAAAAAAGGTTAGACTTTCTCTGCATTTTTTAATTTCTGACAATTGCCGCCTAGTGCACTTTCAACTAAGCAGCATTAAGCTTTTTTTCTTTTTTTAACCTCAGATCAAAAATTTAAGAAAGAAAACCTGCAAAGCCAACAAAAAATCCCCCAACATTTAAAAGCAACCGAAAATCTCAGCAATGTTAAAATAAATTCCCTGATTATTAACTGCAATAAAATCAAACAGCATTGAGAGTCTTGTGGATACTAAACATACTGCAGAGCATGACAGCTTGAGCTCATCTTATATTCAGTGAAGTCTGCACAAATGTCACTAATATTCCAGAAGCATTCAGCTGTTACTTTTGCCCAAGACTCACATTTTCATATTTATTGTAATTCCAAACAACGAAGGAAAGAGGGAATCAATATCTGAAGAAATTAAAAATATAGCCACTCATGGAGTGAAGATAGGTGGAATTTTTAGGTTAAACTTAGAATCCATTTGAAAACTGTGTTTCAATTTTATAGCAGCTCTCACACTGTGAGAAACATGTTTTTCACTGCTAAAATTGGTTGTCTGCAGTTGCATAATTTTTTTCCTCTCCTCCTAAAAGCAAGGAAAAATATTTTTATTCTTTCTATACTTGACATTAGAATAAGTGCTTTTTTTTTTTTCTTCTTACTTTACTTAATCTAAATTCATAAAAGAACTAATATTGAAAACAAAATACCAATGTATTCTCCTACTTTGTGCTAAGTAATTTTTTCTGGTAGGACTCAGGTTACTGCAGCAGACTTTTAGTGCTTAACAGCCAGATTTGACAAAGAGCCTGATGAGTAAGATGACTTTATTTTATGTATCTTTTTAAGGAAAGAAGATGAAACCATTTGACTTTGAATGAACTAACATAAAAGGGTAAAATACTGGTTTTCCCTTGTTTTGTCCAATTCTAAATAATGATTGGAATAGTGATTACCCTTAAGGTGGAAAAATACATACACACCTGTAAAGAGTGCTTTTAATTTTCAGTATTTCTCCTAATACAATACAGGATTTATTCTGAAACAGTTCTCTACATAGTAGATGATAAATATTTTTTATTATATTTAATTTCTTAATTAAGCCAGGGGTTATTTCTTGCTTTAAGTTCTACAAAGAACTATGAATTAAAAATATGAAAAATAAAAAATGCCTGCAGATGCCTTTCTAAACATCTTGTTTTATCTTTCATGTAGATAAATTTAATAGCTTGCTTTCCCATGAGTATTCAATTTTTTTTTATAATTCTCACAGAAAGCATACTTATGGCATGTCGTGTCATGACATAGCAGTTATGAATCAAAATAATGATGTATATAGTATGGCCCAAGACTTCTTCAGTACTGTGAAACTCTTTACTGGGCAGAAAAAAAAGGGTTCCATTTATTGTTTATTTTTTCCCTGCCTATTTCTACAGAAGAATATAAAGGAGGTACAACAAGACATAAGGATTTTCAAGCCTTTTCCAGGCTATTTCAAGAGGAGAACTTATAGAACTATTGCTCAGACTTTTAATAATATCTCAAGCACATCATTACTCTGTTATTGAGTCATGCCAGAAGGACAGAATTAACCAGCAGCTATTTTTTATGGCTCAGGGATGTAGAAACTCCCAAGGTGAAATTTTCTAGCTGGGACACATCTACATATGTATTTTAGGAATTTTATTCTTTCTATGCAAATTTAATTTAAGCATTCAGTGGAAAAAGCTGTATTACATAATCACAATGAAAAAATTATTGGCATGATATGTTACTACTCTTCAGAATATGCCTTCATGTTGCACAATAAAATCCAAAATTTTGGTCCCATTGAGTTCCTTAGAATTTTGAGCCATGTATTCAGTGTGCTCAAAATTCCACAAATAGGAGTAAGTAGGTAGAAAAAGTCACTGGACAAAGAGTAATGTTTATTTTTTATGAAGGATATTTTAAACAGTCTAGTGCTGGGAAGAACCTAGAATTCATATCCTAAACAGTTTAGGCAATAAACTCATATGCCAGTGTTAGAAGACTTGTCAGCCTTGCATCACCTGAAGGGAAAGATCAGCCTTTTATGACTATCTTTAGTGGACAAAAACAGCTCTGGAAGTTGTCAGCTTCTCCTCACCGAATGCACATGTAGCCTGGAATGATGACACTCCTGTCACAAGCACTTTACTTACATGACTAAATTCTTGAGAAGATAAATCTAATCCTCATTTTTGTAAAAGTTCACCAGTAATATTGATTCACCTCATTCCTTTATTTTCTGATGCTCTGACTGTGCATATTGCTTATATATTCCTACTTTCTTAAGGTAAAACACAAATTTCTTGCTAGGAGCCAGACCACAGTCCATGATAGGGCCAAGACCTTAAAGCTTCTAGGTAAATTCGTCCAAGTAGTTGAGAATCATGCTTCCTGCTATGAAATCAGAAAAACCAAGGCACCTCCAATGAGATAAAAAATTCACCCATTGATGTAAAAAATACACACCAGCTGGCCAAAACAACTCTCCAGTGAGATAAGCACAATCTTTCAAAAAGGTAAAAGGAAATACTCCATGATTGAATGTGAGCCCTGAAACAAGATTTTATTTGCAGATGATATACGAAATAAAGCCATTTAAATGTTTTAGAAGTACAAGTGTGTAATTTTGGTGCTTAATTCTGGGATGAGGTCTGAGAAGAAAGAAAAAAATCGGAAACAATAACAACAGTGCTGGATTCACATGATTCAGAGTGATTTAGTTCATCCTACCAGAAACCTTAAGACTCCTCAGATGGATCTCTGTGATTGCCAATGGGAGCTACTTCTTATGTTTAAACACTCAGATCTGGATTTCTTCCACATAAGCTACTCTAGTAAGAAAGAAGTAACCAAGAAGATCCTTGGAAAAATCTTTCATTCCAGTTTATGTGTATTGGGTCTCCTTTCTTATTTGTAAGCATCTTAATTCTGTGCGTTGCTGTTGCTTTTCTACAGTTGGGATTTTGGGTGTTTTGTTTGCTTATTCAAATGACCAAAATGAACAGAAGTCCGTACAGGTTCAAAAGTATTATTTACTTCAGAATGCAGAGGTAATCTGCTGCAAACTCTTTATGTATAGTTGAATTAATACATGCATTGTCTACATTGATCTTATTTTGCTTGCAGACCCCACCTTTCCTTTTTAAAGCATCAAGACTCTTGAGTCCATAATTCAGAAGGTGTCAAGCTATACATGAAGGATGATGGCTTATTAAATTTTCAAAATGCATTCCATATGTAACAGACCTACTAGAAACAGTGAGAGCAGTTATTTGAAGTAAGGCTCTTGTTGGTCCTGTTAAATCATGACTGCAATAGCTGCAGGCAATTGCTTTGTCTCTTAGCCAGTCCAAATTATTGACTGGATTAGGTTGGGTGCAAGGTAAGGAACACTCTTCTTTCAATAGTTTTGTGAAATAGCAAGTGCAAATCTCCTCTCTGGTTGTGGTCAATCCACCAAAATATAATGTTTAATAAAATTAAGATTGTTCATTTGCTGAACAGAAAAGACCAATGAAATTCATGGCTGGGTTGGATGCTTCATTTAGCCCATGTTACAAGCGGAGAAAAATGAACTAATGTTAGAGTTGAAACAGTATGTCAGATTTAAGTCTCACACACTTTGCAAATTTGGAATTAGAAGACTTTCATATTGTTGTAATGAATATTTTTCATTTGGCAATAAACAGAATGGTGTTGATGCCTTAGGTGTTATCTTTCACATTTTCCGATTCTGTACTGCTTTAGTGTGTAGTTCTGAGCTTCATATTAAGGGATGATAAGCTCTCTTCACAGAGTAGCTAGACAAAACAATTCCTTTCCTAGCTTGGGACCAAGGGTAGCCACCCAAATTTCAGGCCCAAGAGCATAAACAACGTGGACTGAAGAGAGAAAAACAAGTGTGGTATTTCATAACCTAAAGCTATATTTGAACAATTAACTTCAATATGCGAATGGACCAGAACTTACAGAACTGAGAGACTTCATGATTGGTCGTCCGTTTTGTGACCATTTTGGGTTCATCTTGGGTGTAACCTTGGACAGACTCTTGTACTGCCCAAGGTGCAT
>WBNO01015098.1:28087-103553 GCA_013400575.1 Peucedramus taeniatus | reverse complement strand
TATTATTATTATTATTATGTATTTCAGTTATATTCAGGCCTTAATGATATGATAATGAACATGACAAATAACCAGTTTGTTCAGTTCTAGACAGCCCTGGAATTAGTCCATTGCATACCTGACCTTCCATGGATTATTCCAAAGTAATAGCAAAGTTGTCTGCAGCCAGAATTTCTTTGAGAAAGCCAATTCTGCTACCCAGCAGTAAAATATATGCTCTTCAGATGATGTGACCAGCAACTGAAAGCATTACTCAGCAAACAGGATCTTACAGAACATTAAAAAATAAAAACTGCAGAGCCAGCTGCTGAAAGTGTCCACTTAGGAAACACAAAAGTGGAAGAAAAGCATTGGTCATTTCCCAAATTGGGTTGTTCTGCTTGTAAAACTACATTTTTCAGCTTAAAGGCATTCTTTTGTAACTTTACTACTTCAGAAGATTGAAAATGAAATATTCAGCAGGTTTCCACTACAATCTTGTAATGCATATTTCAGAAATATTACAACCCACTTTTTGAAGGATGAAGAAAAAGCACCTGAGCGTGTACTGAAGTCTGCTGTTTGCAAATTCTTAGTTCCTGAAGTTTTGGTCTCTTTTCTATGTCATTGGCAATTATATCACCAGCATCTGCTGATCAAATAGCAAACATGGAATTCCAAGATGACAGCATTATCTGTTATGAAGTTTCCCTGGTGTGTCACATTACAAGAGAGTCTTTTTATTAGTTCTAACATCAAACAGTAATAAATTGGACTGAAGAGTTTTGTGCTCATTTTTCCAATGCCATGTGTCTGTTTCATTGGATAGGTTTTCTTTGCTGAAAGGGAGTTTTAAACATGCATTTGCTCCAGCTGGGAAAGGGAAAAATGCTTTACTCTTTCACACTTTAATTTCTCATCTCAATGTAGGTATCCCTAAAAGATAAGTTATTTGACAACAAGTATTTTAGGAAGGGAGGAATTACCCTGTAGGGATGTCTGTGTCATCTTTGAACACAAAGACAACATATAATGGCTAAAGATTTACTCCCTTTATTGCCTGTATGTCTAGTGAAGAGAATTCAACCTCAACAATAATGCACTTGAAGTCACTGAGATATTTGTTGGTGTTCCTGATGACATTGGCTCCAACTGGGGAATGAGTGACAATTTTTACACTTCCAAAGAGGCCAGACAATCTCAAATGGTCAATTCTGTGCCACATAGAAAATAATCTCTATATTTACAGAGATGATGGCAGGTCTGTCCTGGTGTGTGCAGCAGAACAGTTGAGATTATGATGTTTATGTCTTTCTCTCTGTAGCACCACAGTTTTAGGCTGGTTTTGCTTTATATTGCAAAGAGCTGCAATTGTGGTAGCAGTGTGAACCGTCTGAGAGAAAGAAATGCAGTATTTACCTAGGCAGAGGAAAGAGTTCAAACTATTTTTTCCTATTCATTGGAGTGTTACAGCCACCCCAAGTCCCATGGATTGGCATCTTGTCTTTTGAAATGAACCTGATTCATAAGCCACCTTCGGAAAGAGCTCTCTGGAAGAAGTTTTGGCACCAAAAAAAAGAGGATTCTAGTCTATCTCTCCCACTCTTTCTTTTGGTTGTGTTTCAGTGACCTCTAAATTGATAAATTGAGTTAACTGATCTCAAAAAGCAATAAACTTATTGATTCTATGCTGTTAGTGACTTTTTCCATGAACTGAAAAAAGCCCCATATTGAAATTGATCCAATCTTATCAATAAAAATTCCACGCATGAAAAAGCTTCTTTAGTACAGCATGTCTCAAAAAAAAAAAAAGGTCTAATGATAGCCTTACATATAGCTCTAGAAATGAACAATTCTGTTTGAAAAAGAGGCTTTGAGCAGCAACCAGTAAATAGAGCATTGATACATCTGTTATCAAGTTTAAAAAAAATAAAATTAGTAGACTGTTATAAGACTGCAGGAAGTCATTTTCATTCCACATTTAAAGAATTGGTCCCTGGAGAACTCATCAAGTTCCACATGGCCAGGGCAAGGTCCAGTGCCAGAGTGGGGGCAGCCCCCAGCATCAGTAACGAGTGTGTGATGAGGGGACTGAGAGCAGCCCTGCCAAAAAAGGACCTGGGGGTGGAAATGGATGAAAATTGGACACAAACTGCTCCTGTGGGATTCCACCTGGAGCACTGTGTCCAGCTCTGGGGTCTCCAACAGAACAAAGATATTGCCTTGTTTGAGCAGATCACAGGGATGCTCTGAGGGCTGGAACACCTCTCCTGTGAAGCTTGAGAGACTTAGTCTGGGGAAGAGAAGGTCTGGGGACACCTCAGAGCAGTGTTTTGGTGCCTAATCAGGATTTAAAAGGTCAAGAGGGAATTTTTACCAGGGCCTCTAGCAATAGGACAAGTTACAATTGTTTTAAACTTAAAAGAGTAAAATTTTGATTTGACCTAAAGAAGAAATTCTTTACTCTGAGAGTGGCCAGACACTGGAACAGATTTTACACAGAAATTGTTCATGCCCCATCCCAGGATGTGTCACATTGGACAGGACTTGGAGCAAATTGTTCTATTGAAAGATATCCCTGCCCATAGCAGAGGGGCTGGACTAGATTACTTTCAAAGGTCCCTTCAGACTCAAACCATTCTCTGATATTCAGCCCTGAATTAGTCAGAACCATGTTAGGAAAAAAACAAAAATGCCATTCAATTTTATGATAAAATTCTACCTTTTAATGGAAAAAACATGAGGGTGCCAGTCTCTGGTTGCTGGACAAAAACAGTTTCCTCCACTCATAGTGTCTGGGTGAATTATTTTCTAACCTAGAATCCTTTTGATCTTCTTTTCTGTGAGTATTTTAAACATCTGTGTGAATAATATATCTGTATTGATGAGGTTTCATAAATATAAATGTATTTTCTATTGCAGTGTAAAATATTTCTCTGAGAGGTTTAACATTTCATATTCTACAGAAAACATATTGGCTGAAGACATTTATGGGGGGGAAATAAAAGGAAAAAAAAAAGAGGAAGACCAAGTTTCATGATACAAGATCGTTAATAGAAAATAAAAGGACTTTTTTTCTTAAGTTTTCTTCTAACAGAGTTATGCAGGATATTTGTCATTCATAGGAACTGCTTGTATGTCTTTTCACTTCCTATTACTACTTGCTGTTTATTCTGGTTCCTAATGTCAATACTGAGCTGTGCCAGCCATTTTTTTTGTCCACATTTTGGGATTCCTCTGATCACTGGCAATTTTATCTCAGTGCTTTGCAGTTGTCTTAGAAGAAGAGTACAGCCATGGTCAGAGCAGCTGGTTTTGTAGGCTTTGTTTTGTTCTTATGTTGTTTCCTTTCTTGCATCCCCAGCAACAAATTGTGTTGCCCTTTTCTCTGACTCTTCTCTTGGCACTATGTTGGCTTTCAAGTAATGTGGATTTCTGGGATATCTGACACCCTGATGAATGACATTTACCAGGATGTGCAGAATCTAACTCATCCCATACACAAGTAAGGACACACAACTCACTGTAGTTGCTTCTTGGATCCCTTTAGCCCATCCAGCAGCTTGAATCGTGCTCAGAGTGGAGACATCAAGATGAACAGCAAAAAAATGCATAACCAGAACAGAGTGGAAATGTAAATCTCATGGCAGTTACCTCACTCATCACTGTGTATCATGTCAGTGCACTGGCCAGGGGTGCTGAAGGTTCAGGCCCAGAAACCCACTTTGTGCAGTTGTGGGTCAGCAATTTATCATCTCTTTCAGCTCAGGCAGCACTGGAACCTGAACTTCATTTATCCATGTCTGAGTGCTCCAAGTACACAGACATGAAAGCAGTCTCTTAGCAACCCTCACAGAGCAAATCCCTTTGCTGTTTGAGGCAGCAGCTCCATGAACATGTGGCTGATTTCATGACTGGTGTATTTTCTCTGCTGCATTTGTAATGACATTCACAGTATAGAGCCAGATGTGTTTAGAAAAGGGGTCAGCATTTTGTCCCAGAGTTGGTGTCTTAGTGACAGGAGCACATCGCTGAGGACTCTCAACACCATTGTGCAGTGGGACCATTTTCCTAACCCTCTACAGGGATTTTTCTGGGCCTAGAATAATTTGGTTGACTCAAGGAAATTCCTACATCTAAAAACCTTTTGATCTCTCAACGACGGGATCACTGTCAGGGAATCTCCTCATTCTCCTTCACTGTGCCAAGAAACCTGGGTGCTCACATTGTAAAAACATAGCTCTTTCAGAGGCCTCCTCTGGAGTGATCAGCTCCAGGTGACAATGTATTCTCTGTTTTATCAATAAAGGAATGGGAAGAAATATATTTTTAATTTTTTTTTTTTTTTTTTTTTTTTTTTTTTTTTTCATTTACTATGAAGAGATCTTTAAAATTCTAGCTGTGATTGGTCCTTGAACCCTTAAATGGCTCATGAATCCCCTCCACTTGCCTCCCACCTTGGATCTTTGATTATTTTATACAAACATCATCTCTAGATGGTTTGCAACAAGCCAAACCCCACAAGAACTGAGAAAAAAATTAGGAATATAATGTCTGGTTTGTGTTTATCACAGCCCATCAACAGATCAAGGACTTGATTTCAAGCTTTACACAGTGCCAGGGTAGTTTTGGGGCTTGGTGATGTTGACTCCTCAGTACTCCATATGAAACAGCTGTTCGGGATGCATTTCTTTCACTACATCTTTCCACAGAGATATTTAAATTTATGATGATTTACATTTAATCAGGTTTGCTGATATTTGAGTATATGAGTTTCTTGCTCTGCCATACTGTCTGAATAACATTAAGCTTACTACAGATTTAGAGAATCTGGATAATTAAATCATTCATGTTGCCAAAGAAAAACAACAACAAAACAGCTTACCATTAAAAAATATAATGTTACAACAGCAACCAAACAAAAAAACTCCTTCAAGATTTCCAAAGCTCTGTATTAAGACAAAAAGGATTTTCAGATATTAGTCATAGAGCAATATAGTTTCAAATAGACATATAAACACGTCAAAATCTTAAAAAAGAAAGTGGAAGTTACTCTCGAAGTCCCAATGCATTCTTTTCAAAGAAAATAGTGTTTAAATTTTATTGAGAAATCACTTACAAATGTATGCAATACTTTTCACATTTTTTGCATAATCAGAGCTCTTAAAAATTTAATCAAACCACCACCTGCCTCAAAAATTCATCATAAAAGTATTTAAATTTTAAAACACAATTATCTGTCAAAAGCACTTGAGCACTTCAAAATCCATAATAAGAAATTGTTCAAAAAGTTCTGAGGATGCTCCAAGTAACACAATTATTCAGCAAGTCAATGAATGAGCAATACCCCTTTTAGGAAACTAAAAGTATCAGTACACTGTTCTTGAAAATATATATTTTTATCTCTGCCATATTTTGGTGCTGTGTGTCCATCCCCCTGTGCTTTAAGGTCCTTCATTGCAGCCAAGCTACATAAATTAAAGGATTTTAATTGTCTTCTCCAGGTCTAACTCCTGCAGCCATATATCAGTCCTGCTCTGCAAACTCAGTCCTTTTCTACTAAAGCCAAATTTTACACTGGGCACTTGTCAATAAAAATATAAGCAATGGTGAGTCCTGCTTAAAAGGCTCAGATATGTCAACCAGCAGCTTCTGGGGATGACAGCCAATTTCACCCCAGTTTTAACCATTCCAGGTAATCCCTAAGGCACAAATGAGCCATACAGGGCTGTGATCCCACTGGATGCAGGGACTGGCAAAGGAAAAATGACTGATGGCCTCTGCTGGGGAGAGAATTCAGCCCTTCCACTCTCTGGGCATAACCAGGTTATACCTTTGGTGGTTTGATGGTTCTCCACTGCTTCACCTCACTGTGACATCTTCTTCAACAACACAGCTCCACAGAGGAGCAGATTTTTGTCATGGTTTTCCAGGTCTCGTTCAACAAAGACAGATACTGAAGGAGTGTTTTCCTAGGGGACGAACTAATTGTCCATTCTAAATTTTGCCTTTTACTTTTTTTCTCCGTCTAACAAAACCTGTGTGTTCTCTTTATCATTAAAGAAGGATGAAGGGCCATTGCTTTGCCTAAAGCTTTAGCTGAATATTGGTTTGAGAAGCTTTTTTTTGCTTTTCATATGGCAAGGGTATGGCACGCGATACTTAACATTTGCTTTTTTCTGACAGACTTTAAGTGAACTTGGATGTGTTACATGTAAACTAGAATTAATTGATCAAAACTGTCAGATCCACATAAAAAGCAGTAAGAAATAAACTCAGTTACAGGGGTGTAATGAAAACTTACA
Organism: Peucedramus taeniatus; assembly: GCA_013400575.1. Classification (NCBI taxonomy): domain Eukaryota; kingdom Metazoa; phylum Chordata; class Aves; order Passeriformes; family Fringillidae; genus Peucedramus; species Peucedramus taeniatus. The sequence goes on along the minus strand of WBNO01015098.1, from coordinate 97,269 downwards.
TGCTACAACCTACATAACATGTATTAGTGCCAAGTAAATTACGAGTAGCATGAAGACACTCCTTGGGAAACTGGAAATCTGCTATTAGGGGTAAAAGTGAAGGTACAAACATTTAATGGGCAAGGAAAATATGAAATACTCCCAAATATAAAATGTAAATATTTATTGAATCTTATTTTCTCTTTCCTTGAGAATTAGAGGCAAATCTCCTGCTGCACGAATAAGTGAAGGAAATGAACTGTAGAGAAATACTAAATAACCTGGAGGTACATTATGGAAAAATCTGAATACTGAATACAGGGATTTTGCCTCTGTCAACAGCAGGGAGCCACTTTAGTTTCTAACATAGTATAAAAATGTTTTAATTTCCACAGTACATAGCTCTGTGTTAACCTAGCAGTCTTATCAGAGCACCAGAGAAAAAACTTTGGTGTGTCATGAGGCATTTGAATGAGCTGAATTATTTTATGTATGTAAATAAAAGTGTGGCTGCTTCAAAAAAGAATCTAAAATACTTTTTTTTTTCATAAGCCTGTATTATTCTGTGTTTTTAAGCTTCAAACCAATACATATGCATTTAATCTGATGATAATGTTAATTGAAATATTATTTTATTAACAGTCACTGTATTAATGCGGCAGCACATTACAAGAGTTGCAGAATATTATGGACATAAATTGCCACCTTGTCAGCAGGTTTGAGGGTAGGATGTGATATTAGTTACTCTGCTCTGGACCTGGCTGCAAGCTTTGCCCTGATTTAAACTCTCCTGAACTGCTGCCCAGACTTGAGCCAGAATTTTGCACATTAAAATCTGCATAAATCTTCCTAGTACCGACAGCACAGCAATACTTTTATTGTACTTTACACAAGTGGAGTCATTCACACAGGTCCTGTGAGGCTTGAACACACGGAGAAGTCCATTAAAAATTAGCATGTTTAGTCTACTTCTGTGTCCTTGATAGTCCTGCTGTGGTGGCACATAAAGGATTTGCTGTTAATTATCCAACTGCCTGCAAAAGGCTGCCTAATTCTACTAAGACAAGGTTTAATGGCTGCATTAGGAACAAGTTGAGTGAGCACGGGGTTATTTTTGGGCACAGGCACAGCAACTCACATTAACAGGGCAGCTTTGCTGCAGCAGAAGCCTCAGAGAGAGCTGCTCAAGAGCTGGGAATGGCTCAGGGTTCCACGTCTGGCAGTCCCCAGCTGGGAGCTCATCCTCTCTGTCCTACACAAAATGATTATTTCAGTGACTTCTGAGTCAAATCCAGGCTCTGTGCTTTTGCAACTGTAGTGGCAGCAGCTGATTTTGTCTAGGAAAATGGAATTCCAGGTCTTTTTGACTGTCACATTGGCTCCAGATTTAATGTTAGAAATCCTGGCTGTCACAACTATATAATCTTCCCTTTTTTACATTATTAAAATTTAGCAGTATATCTCTCTGAATTCATCAGATCTATTCAGAACTCTACAAAGACTCACCAGATTCTCAGCAAATGTGTCCTCCCATGCCCAAAAGTGACATACCTGCTGTACATGTATCTAAACCACTAGAACTTAAAACTTAACTTTCCTTCAGTTCACCTTGAATATGAAGTAAGCCTACAGACCTCTAAAAAAGAGAGACAAAACTCTATGGATTTATCAGGATCTTCTAAAACTGAGAACTAATCCAATTATGTATTATTTTCTTTGTGCCATTTATTTAAATTAATTTAATTATTTTTGCCTAATTTAAGGACTGAAAACACAGATGAAAGTCAATAAGAATTAATCTCTTTCTAGAAATGGTTTTGCATGCCTATACAAGCAGAGATGTGAGTATTCTTTCTTACCATGAATATTCATAAGAGATGACTGTAAAACAAATGTAAAAGGGCTTTAGAAAACAGAGACTAAAATGAAGAATTTTAACATTTCATGCCTAAACTATTTCCTTATTCCTGACAGCTGCTCTGTCCACAAAGAGAATGAATGGAAGAAGCAATTATTGTATTTTAACACACAGGGCAAACACAGTCCTAGGAGGAAGATCTGACTTCAGTGGGGTACAAATGGAACCACCCTTGTCATCTGAAGTTTCCTTCCAGAAAATAAACATTGTCAGCTCCAATTAGAGCTGGATTGTCACAAGTGTTCAGTTTGCTCTCTGCTGAGCATCACGTTGGCTGCCCAGCTTTCTGCTGAACTCCCAGCCTTGAATGAGCCCCTGAGGGTCCCCTTGGGGAGTACAGTCAGTGACCCCAGCTAAAGAACCCTTGATGATGATGATGATGATGATGATAATAATAATAATAATAATAATAATAATAATAATAATAATAATAATAATAAGGAAGAAGAAGAAGAAGAAGAAGAAGAAGAAGAAGTAGTTAAGCAATGAATTTATGAGCTAGTCATCAGGAAAACACAAAAAAGAGATGAGCTTGGCCACCTCAGCAGCTATGTCTTCCTCTTTGTTATCATTTTCAGATTTTTTATTCTCAGGGAAGGTTCCTAGAGCTTTTTGGGTTTCTTTCTGCCTGTGAAAGAATGCACAGAAAACAGTGTGTGTGTGTTACATGTCTTTGAGATGGGAGAGTCATCAGTAAAGCCACCCAGGTTTTGCAGAAAGAACTCTGCTGTCTGTATAGCAAGGCACAGTTTAATCAAGCTAGATATTTAGCAAGAGAAAAATTAATTTTTTTCTACTGGAAGAAAAGATGGATTAAATATTTCCTTGGGAAAAAAAGGCAAATCCTGATGAATTCTTTAAGAGGCTGGGTACCTCACCTGAGCATCAAATAAGGAAGAAAGGGTCTCCTATCCACAAGGATAACTTTCTAACCACTATAATCTCTACAAGTTACTGCTTTTTAAACACAGCTTGATTAGTGGGAAAAGGGGCTGTTTCCCTGGCAACAGCATTTATTAGCATAAAGTAAATATAGTAGTTGTAGAAAATATTCTAGTGTGTGGAGACAGAAAGTAACTGGATTTCTTTTGGCAACAGAGGATGGTTATTTAGAGCCAAACTATCCCTCCTATGATATCAATGCAGTGTATTAGGTTCTATTGTAACTTTAATTTTTCCTAAAGTATTCTCAGCTCCACAGTGTCATGCTGTAACACAGTCACTACTCTGCCAAAGTCAGAACTGTTAAAAACATAAAAATGGAAAAAATAAATAACCCAGGGAACAATTGTTCAGCAAGGAAGTTAGGGAATCAGACACATCATTTACAAAAGGAGAAAATAATCAATTTTAAAATGGCAAACTGAAATAATATTTTCAAATCAATGGCTCTGGTCTCAAGTCTAATTTTTGTGCTGTACAAGGAGGACAGGGAAAGGAAACATTCCCACTAAAGCCAAGGTTCAGCAACAAGTTTCTCTGTGCCTTTCACAAAATAAATGGGGATTTCTGTCAAAGCAAGTGGGGAAGGAAAAATTCACATCTCTGATTTGTATAGAAAGTAGAAACCTGTTTAGGACATGTAAAGGCTCCATACACACAGAGAAATTACAGCAACTGTAGAAGGTTAAAGGACACACATGGAATGGGAGAATTAGGATAAATTAGGCAAATTGTGTTTTTTCCCACACAGAGTTTGGATCCCTGTGCAGCAATTCTGCTTTCTGCTGCTCTGCAATGTCCTGGGCACTGCTGCAGCCTCCTTGCACTGTGCAAAGCACACAAATGCTGTGCTCTGATGAGGAGGTGTTTGGGATCCATGGAAGGTGGTCTCTGACTTTGCTGGGAATGGCACTTTGTCTTCCCATGCACGGGGGACAAAGGACAGCTCTGCTTATAAATTAGAAAACTAAAGGTTCTCTTTAAGACACGCTGAACAGAAATTACTGATATGTAAAAAGGTATCTGGAGGATGGTTCTGAAGCTTCAGAAGAAAGTGTTAGTGGAGGACATGAGAGTCTCACCCCATCCTGCAATGATACACATGGTATAGCAATGCCAGGTGAGCCTGACACAACATCCAGCAAGAATTTCCAAACCCCTAATCAATCATGACATTATACAGCACTTGATCCCAAGAGAGCTGCTTTCCAAAGGGGAGACAGGGGTGAACACAGAGGTGTAGCTGACACTAAATAATCCTTTTTTTATTTTCTTTCCCTAGGAGCTCACATTTGTGGGCATAGGGAAATATTCCCTGCAGTGAGTGGGATCTCACAGCTTTGGAGAAACTTGGATTTCAGCAGTGCAGGGCTGTGGAACCCAGTGTAACACAGAGACTTCAGCCAAAGCCCTCTTTGACTCTGGGTATTAACTCTGGAGATAAATATGGGGACAATTTAGGCAAATCAAAACTGGCTGTAGGCATGGGCAAAGCTGGCAGCTGCAGAGGGCAGGGGATTGCTTGGGGTAGGGAAGGATAAAAGAGCCACATCCCTGTTGCCCATTTTATCCACACCAGAGCTGAGGAGAGCCAAGCTGGGAGCAGCTGCTGCTGCTGGGGAGGGAATGGGAGGCAGCAGAACAGGGGCTGCACTGGGGGGGCTGCATGGATGCACCCCTGTGTGGTAATCACACATCCTCTGAACAGAGAGAGACATAGTTCTCCCAGGATTTTCCTGGGAAGCTGTGAGAAAGCTCAGAGAAAGAATTAAAACAATTATTATCTCAATCCCTGCACCTGGCAGGCAATCTCTGTTTGTCACAGATGTTCACAAGGAGTTGTCCTTTCTTGACCAACAGGTGAGAGAAGATTCCTAAAGGCCAATCAAGTCTTAGGTCCATCATTGTTTCTATAAGAACTGTGGATTTCTAATAATAAAAATTGCCTTTTCATGCCTTCTGATGATGGAGTCTCTGTGTCACCTTTGTCTGTCCTCAATACCCCTTTGGTGATATCCCTGGGAGCAGCTGCCCTCTCTGCCAAACCTTGCCTGCCTGCAAAAGTGATTTTTACACACACCTCTGAGAAATCCTGAGCCAGCTTTAAGTCAACAGGGGCTCAGAAAATGATAAAAAAAGTAGAATAAAATTCACAAAAAATGCTGCTTTTCTTCACGTTTAAAGTACTCAGGAGAAGAGGATGAATGTAGTCTTAAAAAAGCTGGTATTCTGGGATGTGGGGAGAAGGATGGACTGCAAACATCTTTTTCTGATTAAAAAGGTGATGTATGACCTGGTGAGGTCGCACATTGATTTTATGAGTCACTATTTTGTTTTGCAGTTTTTCAGCTTTCTTTATATCATACAGAAAGCTAAAGGAAACAAGTACACATAAAAGAATTGTCTTTCCATTTTATCTCTGCTTCCAACTATGACATATTAAAATGGACTTCTCTTTCCATTTGAATATAACTATTAGAAGGAAAAAAAGGAACATTTTAATTTTAAAGATAACTTTGCTGAATTAAAGCAGTGATACAGAGAAGCTTTCTTGAAAAACCTTTTTCTTTTTAACACAAATTTTGAATCTGAGACAGCCAGGAATCCTATATTTTACTATAAAATTACTGAAAAATTAAGCTAGTAATTAAAGCTACTTTGCCAAAATGAGTATTTGGGTATAAGCATTTAACTCTGAACAAATGTACAGAATTAGTTCTGCTTTAAAGGAATTAATTTCTATTTTTTAACAATTTTTGTTCATACTTTCCTTGGTGTTGGATTTTTTTTTCTCTTTTATAATGCAGTCAATATGTTTGAAAGGTTACTCCAAAGTATCATTACCCAGAAAAGGTTGCAAGATGCTTTCATAAGAAGTCTGTATTTTAGTAGTATATAATTAGGCTGATTGGAAGTATTGTTCTCAGACTCCAGCTCTCTGAGATACAGCTTCATGGCTGTTAAATTTACTCCTGAAAAAAATTGCTTTTAGATGAAGTGAATTCTCATCTCAAAAGATTTATACTGTCTATGATCTATACCCTCCCCTGAGAAGGTCTTGGGAGAAGGTAAAAGGGCTAGGTAAAAGGGATTTTTTATAAATGAAGTAGAAAACTAAGTTTTGCTTTAACTTAGTTTCTTTAAATAATAAGCATTAGAATAAAGCAGCAGTCTAAAAATAAACAAGTGTTTTGAGCAGCCACATCATCTCAGCCCAAAGCACAGAGAGTGTCTGTCTGAGTTAATGAAACAACTTCAGCTTCTGCTAGCACATGCAGGAGGAGACATTATTCATCTCATCCCATACTGAAAGGCTGCTCGATTTTGGGCAGATGTTTGAAGCAAATCATAGCAGTCACTGCTGTCTGAACAACCCTCAGTCCCTCTCAGACAAGATTAAGCAGAGTTGTTTTGTGTCATTTACATATGTTACCGCTTCTTTCTCATTAAAAATGGATCTTCAAAGGAACTCAAGGTAAAAATATTCACTTCATTGTGTCCCATGGTCACATGAAACAGCTGAGATCCACAAAAAGACAGCTCTTGGTGTTTCTGAGAGTTACTTTGTGGTCACTGATACTTTTATTGTGATTTCAGCAGGGAATTTTGTTCCCAGGTGACAGAGTGGTTCACTGTGTCTGTATGATGCCTCAGGTTTTAGCTTTTATATTTTTCAGGTTCTGTGCTGCTTTAGTATGTAGTTCTGAGCTTCAAATTAGGGAATGGTAAGCTCTCCTCACAGAGTAGGGAGACAAAAAAATTCCTTCTCTACCTGGGAACCAAGGACAAATTATTCAAATCTCAGGCCCAAGAGCAAAAACAATATGGACTGAAGAGAGAAAAACAAGAAGGATGGGAATTCATAAGCTAAAGCTGTAATTGACCAGAACTTATAAAAATGAGAGACCCCGTGACCAGTTGCCCATTTTGTGACCCTTTTGGTTCATCTTGGGTGTAGCCCTGGCTGGGTTCTTGTGCTGCCCAAGATGGATCCACTGAGGCCTTTTAATAACTCCCTGCTTTATTCTTTAAGTCTGTCTAGCCTCTCTTCTAGGTCAGCTTTCACAAGGCATCATGTGAACTTAGAAATGGTCACAACATCCTCTCTTAGAGCTGACTTGTTTTCACCACAGAGATGTTGAAGTTCAATCCTGGTTTTGTGATTGCTGTTCACAGAATCAAGTATTATGTACATACATCATATTTAATGTCTCATCTATGAGTTGATTGCACAGTGTGCCTTTCAATTTTACATCAGTAGTATTTCTGCATAAATATTTATTTTCTGTAAAGGAACTAGATATGTGGAGTTGTAAAACCTTCAGCCTGGTGTGCTTAACACTAAAGGCCATGAGAGGGATTTGTTAAATTGGAAAGTAAAACTGTTTCTAATACATCACTCCTGATAACTCCAATCCAAGGAACCACGGAATGGTTTGGGTTGGAGGACACCTTAAGAACATCTCATTCCACCCCATGCCATGGCCAGGGACGCCTTCCACTATCCCAGGTTGCTCCAAGCCCCATCCAACCTGGCCTTGGACACCTCAGGGATGGGGCATTTTCTCTATATCTACAATAATGTGTTCATTCCAGTTCTTTTAATGGGATTCTAAATGTGAAGGTGTCTTGGATAGGATTGCTGTAATGAATCCATGCTCTTGGTGATCCAGGACCAAACTGACTCACTGTAATGTCCACGTTTTTGGAGCAGAACTATATATGGGAGCAGAAAGAACTGGAAAAGCAAAATCTACTTCTTCCACTGAATTTTCCCTGATGATTGCACACTCCAGCACGTTTTCACTACCACTGGCAAAAGTATAAAGTTGAGGATTATTGAATACTATTAATTTCTCCTGTGTAACCTAATGGCTGATGAATCTGTTAGAAATAATTTTATCAATACCTGGAATTCAAGGTTCATATTCACTGACTGAGAGGGATTGTTAGTCACCATCTGTAGGAAAAATGTGGGGTAGGGGAATTGATGTCTGATTGATCACTGCTTTCCTGTGGAATTAATCCCTTGTGAACATTTTATAACACTTATTCAAAACATGCTCATCAACAGCCCTTTTGAATTAACACGGTGTAGGCTTTGAAATGATGATAGCTCTTCAAAGGATGGATTGAGTAAAAGTGGTTCAGTTGTTTAGCATTAATCCAATGTCAAACATAGTCCCTGAAAATCATATGGCAACATTTGTTCTTTGATTAGATATCTTAACCACAAACATATTTTGTTACCTCTAGGTAGCACATAGACATAAGAAGAGTTAAAAGTCATTAACAAACACATTTTGTACTGGTGTGAGCATGTTTTTTCCTCTGACACAAGCTGTCACTGAAGCTTCTGCACATGAAAACATCAATCAATAATTTTATTTGAAAGAGCATATGTGTGTGTTCACTTTGGGTTTGCCTCCCCTGTGCTGAAATTTAGGTACTTGGTTCTTGTTACAAGTGATTCATATCACAACAGGATTGATATAGTCAGGAAAACTTATAATCAAGCATGAAAAGATAACATAAAAAATTTCTAAGATTTCTCTAAATGTTATGAAAATAAACTGCTAGAAGGACATGTTCAGATTTCTCTATGTACAGTTTCCATAAATATCATAGCAATTGGAGGCACATAACCCAAAACATATTTATCTGCTTTAGTTACCAAAGAAAGTATTCATAGTACAATTGAGGCATTAGAAATAGTTCCAAATTTTTATGACTCTGTAATTTGTTGAATATTAACAGAATAAAATCACAAATATTCTTAGATGTCCTGGGAGAGTGATTCACTAAAATGCAGAAATTGATGGAGTCCCAGCCTTTGTGATTTTTCCTCCTGTAATTTTCCTGTGGTCCATTAATACATACTTTGCTATCAAGTCTTTTTGTACTGTTCTTGAGAGGTACAATGTGCTTAGCAGCCCATGGGAATCCAATTATGATGGTTTTTCTAGAAGTGAACTAAATCCTGGGCACCACCTGGAATAAGAGATGGGTTCATGATGCACAGCTCTCTCTTGCAGGTGTTTTTCTGTCTTAGCTCCTTCCCATTTTACCTCCTGCCGAAATGCAATTTAGTTGGCAAGGACAATTCACCTTAACAATATTTTTGTGGATCACTGGGGGATAAGTAGAATAAGCCTGTGAGTAAGAGGGTAGAAAAAAATTCAGCAACTTGTGCTTTGGCAGAAGAGAAAAAATGAGAGGAGAGAGGAGAGAGGAGAGAGGAGAGGGGGGAGAGGAGAAGAGAAGAGAAGAGAAGAGAAGAGAAGAGAAGAGAAGAGAAGAGAAGGAGATCATGATTCCCTCATCTTTCTTTTTCTCATAACATAGCTGAAAATACTTTGAGAACAAGCTTTTTCATTGGGTTTTTTCTAATATGAAAGGTTTGATTTTGTAAGTAAAAACATTGGAAAAATGGAAAAAGAGTTGTTTCCAAGAGCAGAATATTAGCAATTAAGAAATAATGTAAATACTTTCTCAGTGAGAAAATAAAAAAATAGATTTGAAGAACGAAAACATAAAATCCTGCAGCAACATAAACATCTACATTTTCTATCCTACTATATATGCATATATATATACAGAAGAATACACTATTATTATTTCTATTACATTATTGATGAGACACTGCTTCAAGAAAAATGAGACTTAAAGAAGAATAAACTCTCCAAGTCAAGATTTTTTTCCTGCTTTCCTGACTCTTTTCTGACATTGCTGGCATGAAACATCTTGGTTTTCCTTGGTGATAGGAGCTATACACAGTGGAATATATACCAGTCCTGTGTAGGGAATCCAACCCATTCACAAGATATTAAATGATTCCCCTGGAATAAGATCTGTTCCAATAAAGTCTTTTATCACATCGGAGAAAGCCCTCAGCTCCATAGATCATAGAAACTAAAAAACTTTCCATAATTTATTTTCCAGTTCTATGAGTGATAACTTTCTTCAATGTTTGGCAAACTGCAGTGATTTACATCAAATTTAGCGTTTATCTAAAATCCCTTGGCAAGAAAGCAAAAATTCCAGCAAAGCATGCTCATGATTGAAATACAAACAGTAGCTGGTCTGGAAAGCAAAAGCTCAGGAAATGGTGATTGCTTCCATCATGCTCTGATTTTGCATTCACATAAATGACCATGAGCTGGGAGCTGCTCTGCATAACCCACCCAGAGCCAGCGCTACCGCTCCTCGTTGGCACAGCAACATGGCAAATAAAACATTTAACAATAAACACCCACTCCTCTTTCAGGCAGCAGGCAGTTGTCTGTAGTGTACTTGGAAACTTTTAATCTCCCTCTTTAAGGTAAAGATGCCCTTTCCCTTGTTTAAAATGAGCTGGCATGTAATTTGTTGTTCCGCTCGTTAACCCAGGAGGCAGCCAATTCCTGTCATTTCAAATACATCTGAAACCAATGAAGCTCAAATGGGGTTTTTGTAGTTTGCTGGTGGCAGTTCTGCATTGCCCACTTATGCTGGAGTTTACTTCTGAAATGCTGATCTCCTTCCATTAATTGCTACACGTTTTTATGGACATTTTTATGAAATGTTTTTATGTTTATGTATTTCTTATATTCAATCCGTTGCTAAACTATAACAGTTATATTAACTACAAGTTAGTGGTTGGTTTATTTATGTACACTCTGGTTTTTACTTTCCTTTTCTCATCAGATCACAGAACAAATCACAGTGTACGCTTTTGTCATAGCATCACTTTTTCTTATGATCAACACAAAATAGTTATTTACTAAATCCTTAAAACAACTTATATGCCATTTGGCTCTACACTGTAAAATTATAGATAACACTTAAAAATAGAGAAATGTAAAAGATACAGCAAGGAAGGGTCAGTGAAAGGTAGAGAAAGGAAGACTAAGGTGTTCTGGCTGAGAAAGGCATAAGTAAAAAGTCAACTCAAAGATTTACTAAAAACATATTGTTATAGGACATGGAATCCTTGCGCAGTTGAGAAGACCATGTCAATATGGGGAGACCAAACAATATTCAGTGGCAATCACATCTGCAGTGGAATTAAACAAGATGATTTCTAATTAATTCCCTTTTGGGAAAAACTAATGTTACTTGCATTTTGGTTTTTTCCCTGTAATTCCACACAGTTTCAGATTTTCATCTTGAAAATTCATCTCTTTGGGAAGATTACACAGTTCTTCCCACAGCAAACTAGAAATGTGGGAGATGGTAGAGTTTTGTGAAAAGAAAAACTCACAGATCAGTTTGTGACATAAACTATGCTATTAAGTCAAAACAAAGTACTTTGATCAATTTGGCAGAAAGCATTCACCCACTACAGACACAACTCAGTGAAATAGTTGGGAGTTATTTTATAATGTGATTACAATGACATTTTCTCAAATGTTTTTAGCTGTTGTCAACTATTTAAATGGAAAATTTCCTTCTTCAATGCACATCATTCTAAGATAATTTCTGTCCAGTTCCAGAGGTAACCTTTTCTTTACAGGAACTGTGGCATATATAACCATGGTGAAAAAGAAATTACCTTCACAGTGATGCACACAACAATTTCAAGAGGAGTGCATATTTCAGGATGTCAGTAATAAGTCCTGAAGCATCACAAAATAACCATTTGTGATGTAGTTTGGGTCAGCAGTGATGAAAAGTTATTGCCATTGGATGGTTGTTTGATTGCCTGTGTGAGCTGAGTTGAAGGGATTGATCTAACACATAGTGGACAGTGGTAAAATACACTCAGAGGACCAAGGAGTGCTTCCTAAAACAAGAGAGAAGGAATCCCAGGGGACAGAGGGAGAGGCCCAGGGGAACAAGAATGGATAGACCTTATAAGATGTAGGAAAGTGACATGCACTTGGAATAACTACAGGGATAATGGCCATAACATTGAGTCTTGGATCTCTTACTGAAAGTCATATATACCTGTCTTAGGCAGGAAATGCAAGATGTGGCAAGATGTGGGTGTGTGATCTATTCCCATCTGTCAGAGGTGGGGCAGTTCTCTTCGGTTCATTGGGCAGTTTTCTTTATCTCTCCCACAACCAATCCTCCCTCCAGGACATCTCTTCTGTTCATGGCCAGTGAGTGTCCCTGCATGGCTGATAAAATTCCATCATCCCATTGGGAGAGGCTCCACCCAGGGGAGGAGCCAAGCATTCCTACCTGGATACAATCTGAGGATTGGGACACCACAGCAGCCTTTGCCCCCTGCATTCCCAGAGGAAGACCAGGCCCATCTACAGCACCCCTGGACCTTCAGAGGAAAACTCCCCCCTTCTCCAGGATCCCTGCTCCAACAGTCNCAACAGAACTATACCTGGCACTGCAGGAGGAGCAGCCACCATGGAATGGGACTGTGCAACACCCTGACCCACAGGGGGTCAGCTCCTCTTCTGACTCTGGCAGTGTTGTTTTATATTACTGCATTTTTATTTTCTTTTTATTTTTTCCCTAATAAAGAACTCTTATTCCTATTCCCATATCTTTGCCTGAGAGCCCCTTAATTTCAAAATTATAATAATTCAGAGGGAGGGGGTTTACATTCTCTATTTCAAGGGAGGCTCCTGCCTTCCTTAGCAGACACCTGTCTTTTCAAACAAAGACAATAAAATGTAAAATATTTTACATTTTATTGCATATAAACTAAGTGCCACAAACGGGTATGTGGTTGGGAGAGGAGCTCAACAAGAAATTAAGATGGTCCATGTTGGTGCTTGATCTAGGAAATACCCATCCCAATTGATGATTTTGGATTTAAAGGCCTGCTCTAATACTTCTGTGTGAAGCTAAATGCATACAAACTGCAGTGACATTGAGAGATAAAGAATGACATCACAGCAGCATTTATCACCAGATGTCTAATGGGAAGGGAAGGTCCCCTTCATCCAGCTGAAAAAGGGAAGCAATATGTCTGTCTGCATAATAAATAGTCTGACTGTAAATGTGACACATCTTCTCAGTTAAGGGAGGGTGGCTTCAAAGGCTGCTATTGATGGCATTCTGCAGATTATTATATCACACTCGGACTCTTTCCAGTGTGAACTGTTCTTTGCATATGTACAATTCGGAAAAAAGACATCCTTGAATCAATAATAATTCAGAACTCTGAAATATATTCAGTGATCTCATTCCAAAGCTTTCCTTGGAATACAGATTTATTGCATTATACCATGGACAATTAAACATAGGATGATTGGCTTGTCCCCTCATCTATTCATGTTATCTGACTGCAAATGTTTTCTTACAAATTACATAAGGAAGATGGTTACTCTTACAAACTTTATGTCCTTTTTGTTTTCAAACATGAAAAGATGTGCTCTGAGCTTCATTGTTTAGGCAACTGATTTCCTCCTTTCTACCTCTAATCTATAATCAACAGCTTGCAAACATCAAATGTAAGCTTTCAATTTGTATTCACTTCAGTGAAATGTAAATGCAAAGTGCTTCCAGAGCAGAATATTACACTTTGGCTAAAAGTAAATAATTACTCAGAGAATCAAACCTTTGAATTGCAATCTTTAAGACTTGCATGGCTTGGTCAAATACCAGAAAGTATTTTTTTAAAAAACCAAGAAACAATACACCCAAAGATTTACCTCCAACTCCAGAAGAAGTAAAGTTCAGCTGATAGTCACAAGACCGAGCTGACTGATCTGGGAAAGGGACTCACTCAGCTGAAAATGCATTAAATAAAAAAAAAAAAAAAAAAAAAAAAAAAACAGAGAGAGAAGGAAAAAGAAACCTAGTAAGTATTGCAAACCTTCACTACCTAACACTAAACAAAGGCTTCATACAAATTATGAGGGGCAGGAGTAGTGTAAACCATAATCTCTTTCCTTCAGAGAAGTGCTGCTTGCTCTCCACAGCTCCCTCATTAGCCGTACACACCACTCTAAATGCCTAAAATTGGACTCCTGGTGATTCCAGCTCCTCCCTCTTTCCAGGCTGAGTGTTGCAGGTGCTGAAGCAGGAACATCAGTGTCCCTGTCTTCTCCATCCAAAGGTGCTGATCATTCCTTGTTCTCCAGGCACCAACCACGCAGCCACATATTGAATTGTCTTTATGAATTTCATGGAGACTCTCATTTTGCAATTCCAGGATGGAGGTGGATGGAAGAAAATGGAGACAGACTGGAAGTAGATCCAGTTCCAACCTGAATAACAAGCTTGTGCAGGCTCTCCTGTATTTCATGACATGTAGCACATTTTATCCCAGGGTTCAAATGGGGAGAGGAGGATACAGGGATGAACGTGTCTGGCCAGTACAGGGCTTTATATCTTGCAAGTATGAGACTAATTTTGTTTGAAAAAAATTATTTCATGCTATCATCTACAGATCCTCTACCTGCCATTGATCAACGTTACTTTTTATGACAGAAATCACTCTGTAACCTGCCAACAGCACTTTTTTGTAGTCTGTCAAAAGCATTTTTTACTACAATTTTGATGTACTTCCAACTTTGCAATATTGTTTCCTTCACTCTTTCTATTATATATTATTTTTATAGGTTGCTTTTTTTTTAGAAAAACTTTTGTGCTTGTAAACCTATGAAATGCTGGCCTTGTCAGATCTGTGGAGAAAAATAGTTCTATACCTTGTCTCCTTTCACAAGAAGTCATGCTGGGTATATATAAAGCAGTGATTTTCAGCACAGACAAAAACAAAAGAAGTGAAACCTGTCCTCTTCTCTTGACAGCAGGAATTTAGAAAGCAGAATACAGCAGAAAAATTCTGCCTGAGTGTAACAAACATATAGATCTGACCTTTGTCTTTTAAAATGAAAAGGTAGCATTGCACTGTCAGCAAGAGGCAACCTATGATTTTTATGCATGTGTAGTTAGATGGGAAGAACTTTCAAAGGAAAAAACAGGATCTGGCAAATTCCTAGGCTGCTGTTACTTTTGAAAGCAAGCATTAAATTATTAAAATACAATGCACTGTTGCTCACAGATTAATACATATTTTCTCTAAGGAAAAAAGAATATTCCCCTTAGTTTAGCCTTTAAATAAGACTTCAGAAACATGGAAAGATTGTAATCTCCAGGAGCAGCTGATAACTTGGAAAACTCTTCCCTTATGATTGCAGCAATCAACAATGTCCATGCTGCTCTTACAGGGTTGAGAAAGGTATCTTTTGGTGCTATGGCCAGTCTGTTATTTAATGTGCCATCTGCTTCTTTTCCCAGCAGTTAATTTCCTATAAATGGGAGATAAATCAAGGTAAAAAGTACATTTGACAAATTTAATAGTTCTGGGGGGAAAAAGATCAACTTTACAACATCGAGGCTGTGTGTTTCCATACAAATAAGGATTCAGAAATGTACAGGTGACAATACCTAAAGAAATATAGTTGTAATTTGTTATTTCAGTCAGCCAGTGCTCAGTTACCCACCAGAGACAAAAAGAGAAGAGCAAAACTAACTCCAGTATTTCTTGAATCCCTATAACCCCTTTGTTTTCCTGACATGAAGCAGTAAGAAGATTGCCTTCATCTCTACTCCTAAAGATTTCTTGGGGTCGTTATATATATTATATATTATATATAATATTATATATCTTTCTTCTAAAGATTTCTTGCGGTCATTCTGATAGTCACCATGAATGAGATGCAAATACATTTAGGTTGACAGCGAGTATTTTGGTTAATAACCTTAATTTGTGCTGACAATAACCTAACATCTGCTGAATCTGGGTCTTGTTACCAAAATCCTAGAAATGACCAGCTCTAATGATTCTAGTAATTTTCATATTTTAAGACACAGTAAAAAGTTTCTGAACTGAACTTAAGGCCAGGTAAATGTTGAAACACTTCAATATTTTAGGACTGTAAAATTAATTACTTGGAATTGCTTTGCCACACCCAAGAACTAAAAACTTTGTCATGCCAGTGGTTTTCTACGAGCAATCCACTCACGAAAATCTCCTTTATTGATGTGTCATACTGCCCTCTGCCTACAGTTTTCTGTAGTGTTATGTTACATCTCTTGCAGCAATCAAAACAAACAGTACAGACTCAGAATTCTTTCATTCTCCTTGTATCTAAGATGACATTCGGTGGTGAAATGTTATTCTGTGCATATGGCTCTGAGCCATCCATATGCAAAGGCTAAACTGCTCAAAGAGAAAATGTCCTTGCAAAGTTCAAAGGTCTTTTATGGTTTTGCTTTGCCAGCACTGATAGTTTTAAATGGGTTATTAAGTCCTGACAAGCTCATCTGGATGACAGCTCATAGGCATTTATGTTTGCTGATGATTTCTGAAAGGAACATGAGAGAATAACTTTGTTTCATTACCATATAACCTCTTTAGGAGAGAGCTCTCAGTGACTTTATAGCAGTAACTGTGATTAATTACAGTTATTGAGAAGATCAATCTGACAGCTAAAATAACATTTGTTTTTCATCTTCTGATATTTCCCTGTGAAGAATTCATCCCAGATATCAGAGCAACACCATGTATGTGTATTCTACTCTCCCCTGGGCAAATAGATGTGAAGGTCTACCTCACAACACCTTGATGACTTTTATTGCCTTAATCCTTAAGAAAACCCACAGCCACATGAAAGGTCATGTTTCAGTTTTCTTTGAAATTCACATATTTATCCTAGGTAGATTTAGAATGAAACCTGGGAAATTGTGGCTGTTTGGTTTATTGGTTTTGTTGTTTTGTTTTTTTTTTTAAGTATTACTCATTTCTTTGAACACAAATGAGAACAAGGCAAAACCAAAGATAAGCAAACAATAATTTAAGAAGGATAATTAGATAAATTCAGGATGAAACACTGAGCCTTCTGAGGAAACTTTGCAAAATGTGAGCACCCACAGGTCTGTAGATCTGCTATTCCTGGAAGTCCCTGGCACTGCAGTAGTTTGAGCTGCATCTAAAATGTCAGTTCATCATGAAGAATTTCTATCTTTGCACTGCGAAAAAGCCATATAAGTATTTTACAAAGGGAAAAATGTCAGAAAAGAAAACAATTCTGTGACAAANCTGGAATAGAAAAATGTTGATGTATTCCGTGGGGAATGTCCTTGTTTGGTTCATTCAGTTAGGCAGCAAGTCTTTGCTGTCCTCTGTATTTTCCTCCTGGCTCGTTTCTGCAGCTTTTCACTCAGCATGTTCATGAAGACTCACAATGCATCCAGATTTTGTCCTGTGCTTTGGATGAGAATTTTAAACACACAACTGACACCCCCATGTCACCAAAGGGGAGGAGAGAATGTGTCCTCTTAGGACAAAGAAATGGGATGCCCTTTTCCATATTTTCCTACTCCAATGTAGCTCAGAGCGAAGGAAAATCTGGCACAGTGTCAGTGCCCTGGCTAAATGGGTATGGATTTTGTTCATCTGCAGCCCAATGATCCTCCTCTGGTGTGAAATTCTTCCTGGAAGGTAAAGGATTTGCCTGAAAGTTGCCTTCTGCAAAGCTCAGAGGTGTTAGCAGATTTCCAGGTCAGACACACTGTAATTGCAGATCATTTGGCATCAATCTGAGCAGCAGGCAGAGTGTGACATGTTCAGGTGACAGACAGCTGGCAGGAAATGGATTTAGAAAGGAATTCCACAGCCCCAAATTGTGGAGGCTTTGTCATTTTCTCATCTGGCATTTCTAAGTTCTAAAATCTGGCAGTCTTCATTTGGGGTTTGGGTGAAAAGCTTGAAATTCCTCCAATAAATAACATTAAAAAGAAATATGTTTTCTTTTTTTCTTCCTTCTTTTCCCAAGTGGAGTATAAATATTGGGGGTTTTTTCCACTTAATCCTTTAAAATTTTAATAAATAAGTACATAGATGTACACTGTATTGGTCTCAGAAGCAGATTTCTAAATAAGTGGTGTTCTAAAGAGAATCTTTAGCCAAAGTGAAGTAATTCCTTTTTTCCAGATGGAAAATACATTTCATCCCTGCTCCTGCTAGATCTTCATGCTGTGGGACATGGTTCAGAAAACCTCTGGAAAGCTCTGAGAGTTGGACTAAGCTTTAATGAGGCTTTAAATGAGTCTTAAGTTATTTGTGAATGGAGTTCAGAAGACTACAGTCAAAGCATGATTTTCTGTTTCAGGATTTGTCTTTTCCTGCTATTTCTTGTTATTTGATCCTTTTATGCCCAAAGTGTCCTACATACTTTGGCTCATATGTGCTAAATCTTTTAATTCAGAGCTCAAGGATTTAATGGAAATTTAAGTGGAATTTAGCCAGACTGTTCAGCAATTTGAAGGATTAAGTCTTTTTCATATAGCCTACTTCTCTATATTAGAGCACTACCACTTATTTCCTTTTCTTTTTTTTTTTTTTTCAATACTAATGTTCTGGAAGGATAATGTGAAAAATTGAATGTTTGGTATCCAAATTTCTATTCCAACTAATGCCTGCATCTAAAAAATTTTCACTAATATTTTACAAAAAGCAAAACGTTGGATTTCAATGCTTTTTATTCTTTGAATTTCCCAAACCACTTACCTGCATTTTAACATCAAACAATTCAAGCTTTTTCTTCTTTTTGAGAGCTACAACCTCAACTGCTTTTAGAGCCATCAAACCAGAAACTTGTTTTTCAGGTAATCATTCCTCCACATCACAGCCCTAGAACCCTTAGCCAACATTTCTACATTCCTTATTTGCCAAATAACATATGATAAATCTCAAGAAGATTTAGCAGGACATTGAGGATGACAGAAGCAATTATAAAAAAAATATTGATAAGGAGTTGGCAAATCCATGCTTTCATTTAGGTAAATAAGCATGAAGAATTGCATTTACAAACAATCTGGTAGGCACAACTGTGAGGGACAGGAGAAACACATGACCAAGTACCTTGATGTACATGTGAGACACAAATCCTTGTACAATCCTTCTCCTCACTTGCTTTGATAAGATATCTGTGCCCATGGGCTGCTCAGTGCAGGGTGCTACATAAAACAGAGCTGAATTCAAATTATTTTGCCCAAGGAATTCAAGTGAGATTCCACAACTTGAGTTTGCAGCAGGGCCAGCTCTCATTGCTGTGAGAGCAGGGTCCCATCATCAACATGAAGGGTTTTGGCTGAAGACCAGTGAGAGTTCTGGTTATCATGGGCTTGACAGGATCTCAGCAATGTCAAAATGATAGACCAAGACATTCAAAGACACGTGTGAGTACTCAATATCTTTGCAGATCTGGATACTCAGTGCACACTCATAATTGACCAAGTGACTGGAAATTACCAGCTTCAAGCTTCCTTGACATTTTTAGCATTTCCCCTCACATGTAAAACCATTAACATTGCTCTTTTTGTGGCTTCTCAACAGCTCAGCAGTGAGAGCAGGGACACACATATCACAGAAGAGGTGTTCTGGGAGAACAGCTCTTTTAACACAGGAACCCACAGGCAAAAATATTCTCACATTGAAAGAGCAGTCAAGGAACCCTGTTACCAATGACATTGATAATCCAAATAACCTGTGGATGGAAGTTCTGAAAAAAAATTAAAATTAGCAGTTGGGAGAAAATAAAAGTGGATTTAAAGTACTTTAATAAAAGTTTCTAAGGGTAAATTGTAATGATAAGGTACTGATTTTTTTTCTTCTTTTTTTTTGCTATTAGACAAAAACCAGCACTATGATTCTTTTTAATAGGTTTCGAAACATCTGTTATGGTAACAAACAAAAAGGTACTTAATCTTAAATGACACAGTCTTTTCCAATTAGAATGCAGTTTGCAAAATGAATACTAATCTCTTAGAGAATAATATGCCACCTTTACCTTATTTATTACAGACATATTGCCATTATCAGCTATGCTGACTCAAGGTGACATCATATGGGACATAATGATTGCTCTCTGTGTGAAGTAATCAAAGTATATTCCTTTGGTTTGTTACAAGCTGAAGTAAACTCAGAGAAAAGCTCTCTCTCTTTCCTCCCTTCTCCTTTTCACTGTCATTAGGTCATGAAGGCTGATGACCACCATGTGAGATGGTAGCTGAACATGACACTAGTTTCTTCCTAGTGTTTGTTATTTTTATTCCTAAAAGATATTTGGACCACAGGAACTAATAAAAGCTTTTCGCTAACTCTGGTTTGTTCATGGAAAATATCCATAAGATGTGGTATCCAGCTACTAAAAAAACTATCAGGACACTTTATCTTCTGAGGTCTGGAAAGATTCATTTCACTCAAGCCAAGACATTTGCAGAAGCAGTTTTAAGTTATTGATCCCTCACTGCTGTCTAGTGGCTCCTCCAGTGGTGTGCAACTCACTCCTCTCTCTCCACTTTCTTTCCCCAAGCAATAATGTCCAAAGCTGAAAACTAGCCCAAGCCAGCAATATCTTTCCCTGCATCAAACCCTTTTGATTTTTAAGACTAATAGAATTACTTTCTGTCCACTCAGTAGCACCAGGATCTGCATTAAAATATCATTATTAGTTAAAATGTTATTCTAAGTGATGTAAGACATTTTATGATTTAAATTGCTTCCAAACTTCCCTAGTCAGTGCTCTGGACAGGTCATAAAAATTTATTTTGATCCCCAAACACCATTTTTATGGATTCATGGACCTAGACTTGCTAATGAAATAAATACATAAACTGGCTTTTGGTGTTCAGGGGGCGATTGGTTTACAGGCAGATTATTTGTTTGTTCAGTGACCCTCAATTGTTTAAGTTGAAGCCATGGCACAGAAAAAGTTATAAAGAGTTATTGAGATATCTGCAACACTGTCCTTACTCTCCTTTTATTGTACTACCTTCTGAAATATCTGATATATCAACACTCCTGAAAGCATCTCCCTCTCAGATAGAAAAAACATAGTGTTTGAAAGTAGTTCTAAAGAGCAGGGAGAGAAAAGAAATGGCAAGAAAACCTCTCATATATAAGTACATTTTTTAATATATGTGTCTATGTGTATATATATTTCTCATGCCCTTTTTGCTTTGTGCAAGGTACTCTTATTGGTTTATAAACATATATCTGTCAGTACATATATACGAATGCATTTAGAAAGAGCAGAAGGCCTGCACTGTGCTCTGTGTGTCTTTGCTATTACAAAGTGACTGGTCCATTATATTTATTAAAAATCAATATGTCTTTTACAGATACATCCCCAATCCATTGCTGTCTTAATGTTCTGCCTCTAAAGAACAAGCCTCTCCCATTCATCCAAAATACAATTTTCTAGCTTGAGCTCTTGGATTCAATTTGTTTTTAAAGAGAAGTCATCCATAACAGTAATAAATATGAGAGCAGTTTCTTTAAAATGGAAGGAAAAAAGTCTGTTCTGTAGATTTAAGATAAAAAGATTAGAGAAGTGCAGGAGTTGTGCACAGTGCACACAAGCTTATTCTGATTGTTTAATTTCTAAATTGGTGTATGTGTGATGGTTTAATGTAGCATAACTAACTGAAGTGCCCAGAACTGATACAATCCTGAACCTTGCCCAGATTACCTCATCATTTATAAGAAATAGGTGAATGGACATTGTGCAAGGACCTCCCCTTTCCTCTTGGGAGCTTGTTTGATGAAATATTAGTTCTGCATAAAGGGAACAGTGCTGGTTTCAGAGACCTTGGAGAGCTGTTCCTTGGGTCCAGTTCAGATCTCGTTTTTGAATGAGACTATGACACCTTCTATATTCTTCTATCAATCAGGGGATGTTCAGGTTGGACACCAGGGAGAATTTCTTCATGGAAAGGGTTGCAAAGCATTGGGATGGGCTGCCCAGGGAGGTGCTGGAGTCACCAAGCCCTTGAGGTGTTTAAGAAAGGACTGGATGTGGCATTCAGTGCCACGGTTTAGCTGACAGGGTGGTGTTTGCTCAAAATTTGAATTGATGATCTTGGAGTTCTTTCCCAACCAAAATGATTCTGTGATTCTGTGGTATGGCATTGGTCCATTTTATAAAATTCCATAAAATGGCCAGTAGCAGACACCTGAAGACAAGTGTAAGAACAAAGTAATTGTCCAGAGATACTCTCCCCAAACACTCCAATTTCCAGCAGTCTGTGTTGCAAAGACATCCTCTGATAGATTTTTCTTCCATTATTTTTTTTTTTTTTATGCAAGCACTTAGCATCCAAATACTTTGGGGCAAAGAGTTTCTCAGCTTACCTGTATTTAGACATCTGTATATTAAATTAAGATAGCATTAAGCTAAACCTGTCAGGTTTTGAATGGTATTTGCATTACCAGCTTGAGGCTCAGGCAGGCAAATTCTTAGGGTTCAGTCATAAAGGAACCTTCTTAAAGTAGGAATTGCCATCTTTTAAAATGTGCAAACTTGATAGGTGGAATATCTCCTGTTAATTCTGGGAACAGCAATTCCACATGCAATTGGGTTAGCAGTTCACTGGTCCCAGTTTACCCATCAGCTTCAGTTTGTTATTCATAGGAAAAAGTTTCCCAGCTCAGCAGGAGCCTGTCTGGCAAATGGGGCTCCTCCAGGATGTCACAAGTTGAGTAATAAAAGGCTGACTGAGTAATTGGTCCCCAGCCCCTGTGCTAAAACCCCCAGCATGCCCTTTGTCAGACTGGAAATTGGATTGCAGGCCTTGCAATTAAAGAAGTAGTTGGAAGAAGATAAATTTTAAGCATTATTTCCAATTCTCAAAGCTTTCCCTACTGCTCTATACCAACAGAACTCCAACTTCTAAATTTCTGGTGGATCTCTGTTTATCAGGTCACAGAGTCACCTAGGTAGTCTAGAAAGGCAGGAATGTTACAGTACTTGTGCAAAATTATTGCATGTTGACATAAATTAACTCAAACAAGAGACACATTGAAGGAAAACAGTTGAGGAAAGACTGCATCAGTCCACACAATACTTTGCAAATATATATATATAAACTCACTAGGAGTAATTTTATTTGTATTTCTATTATAAAAATTGGGAAAATACTGTCTAAGGACTTTCCAGTGCCAAAATACTGAAACTTGCTTAGTTCTTTGTCCAGTTTTTTGTCCTGACTGGAAGTTTTCATTGTCGTGAAATAGAAATAAAAAGGCAGCAAAAATTCATTAACCTGTGACCCAATAAAGAAATACACCTTTGGGTCCATGAGCAGCTGACAAAGAAAAACACTAACAAAAATTGTTCTCTAACCTACAGACTGCTAATAAAATGTACAGCAAAAGAAACTTTTGTGCCAGAGGGTTCTTTCCAGTAGTCTAAGCATCTACAGTAAATTCCCTACATGCTGTTCAGTTAAGTTCAAATCATCTGAATTATTGAATATGACAGAGAAAACCATCCTCATATTGAAAAGAGCTGCACACTCCTAGGGGCTGTTGAATTCAGGGAACAAAAGTAGTGCCAGGCCCTTCTGGTGCCATCCCACTGATGTCAACAAGCTTCCATCAGCATATCTGACAGCAGAATTTAACTCCTCATTTTTATGTAAAAGAAGCCTTTATGGTAGGATTAAGAAGCCAGGCCTCTGCATGCTGAATTCAAATATGTCAGTCCCCTAAGAACTGGCAGTAGACAAAAGAATAATATGTGTATATAAATTAAAACCCACATTTAAACCTTAAAATTGTTTCTATATATTAAAAAAAAAACAACCATATTTTGTCATCTAAAAAAATACCTGCCGGTATTTTTTTTACTAAAAAATAAATAATTTTACCTAAAATTTACCCGGTAAATTTTAGGTAAAATATACCTAAAAAATAATATTTAAGTAAAAATTTAGCAATTTTCTTAAGGCAAAAAACAGAATTAAAATAAAAAATATGTGTCTGGGTGTAACTATCACACAAATGGAAAATATACTGAATATTCACAGAGTTCAGTGTATTAAGAAGCCTTCCCTGTACTGTTTCATGTGTAGCTTTATGTGAATGACTCATGAAGTATTTGTCTGTACTCAGCCACAGACAATGAGTCAGCTGAGATCAGAGACCAAGAACAACAAACCCTGAGGAGGTGTGTATAAAGTACATGGATAGATGTTTCAGCAGCCCACCTCAGAGAGTTTTCAGCCTTGACAGAAAAGGCAGACAGAACCACCCAGGAGATCTGTCTCAGACCAGCTTTGCAGTCACCTCTGCTGATTGTGATCCCAAACCCATTGTGCTAAACTCAAACACACCTGGGGACACTTCCCTGACACTGTCAGGATCTTCCCTGGGATTGAGTCAGTCTTTTTAAATGGAAAATTTTCAGGGATAGTTCCCACTGGAGTTAGGCATGTAGGAAATTCCAGGGTTCACTCTGAGTAGCCTGGTTGAGTGCAGCCACCATGTTTTGAAGGGGAGAGCAGCTGGCTGCAGAGGCAGAGAACACTTTTTAGAATTGGTTCCTGATGCCAAGGAATGCTTCTGATGAAGTCTAATTCTTTAAATGCTTTCATAAGTGCCTAGTTTCCATTTAATCCATCCCTACATTAAGAACCTGTGATCCTACAGCATGAAGGATCATCACAGCTCCTGTTTGGGATCTCATCTGAAGATGGATCTTTGCAACTCTTAACAAGCATGATGCATCTCCACATTGCATAAAAAGTGCACAGTTTTGTGGCATCAAGGACTATTCAACCAACAGACATAAAGGTGTTTTTTTTTTTTTTTTAAAGTATTTAAATGTGTCTCCTAAGACTGAAAATGCTCATGAATTTAGCATTATGGTAATACTGATTTACCAATCACCTCCATAAAGAGCAGAGAATAACTGGTCAGGTCAAGCAGTTTTTAACATTGTTGTCATCAGAGATACATGGAAAGTCAGAGTTTTGGTTTTTCAACCCCAAGAAAAGTGTTAATTTGACATGCTTACCCCTGACTTTCCCTAAGGAAGGTGCCTAGAACTGTGTTCCTGATGAAGATATTTAATGGAATGTGTGCACTGAGCTTTCTGGCCCAAATTTAATAAAGGTGAGGAGCAACCTGGAACTGATTTCCGTGCTATAAATGTAACTAATACTTTTGGCTAATTTCTAGACTTGATTTTTAATGTTTTTTCTTTATTTTAATACTGCTTAATATGCATAAATTTTTTTGCACGCATGAGACTCATTGAGACATAAAATTGATATATTGGTAATTTACCATTATTAACAATTCTATGCCAATCTCAAAGAATAATTTCTACTTCTTTTCCCCTCCATGAAAAAAAAATCCAGCATGATTAATTACACCCTAAACACCCTGTCAGCTATGTAAACTATTTCTGCTTTATGCCTCTTCCCAACTGTTGTTCAGTCTTGCTCTGCATTTGTAGAGAGCAGCTTAATCCTATTCCAGGGTGTCCTCCAAGAAAAACAAACCAACCAACAAAAAGGGTGAGCTTTGTTGATATGCAGTTTGCCTAATCAATTAGTATTTTTCCTAGATTAATTAATTCGTTTCTGCAAAATCCCATCAGATATCTGACTCTTTATCAATTTAGTGTGAGAATTAAAGAGGAATACTGCATTCAGTAATCCTAAAGCAGTTCAGAATTTCTAGAAACTGAAAAACAAATGCCTGACCCAAAGCTACCAAGAACACAAGAAATTGTATCACAGTGATTACAAGCTTGAGCAGAAAAAAACCTGCTAAATCTGAAACTCAGCCTGCTTTTGTAATGCTCAACTTTATGCCATAGCCTCAGTTCCTAAAAAATGAAAACTGCATAGAAGAACTGCTTTAGGGTGTACTGTTAGCACATTATGGATGTTCTAGGTTTTCCAAGAGAAATATCTAAGTGTAGTCAATCTTCTCCACACAATCAGGATAAAAGGGACACAGGAATCTATTTTCACTTATGTCCACCTGATTTAAATTTTTCCAAGAGAGGATATTGCAAGGACTCTTTTGGAATGTATTCTCTCTCCTTTGGTTTTTATTGGCAAATATCCTCAAAGGTTTTTTCAGAGGGTAATTATCTTTTCCATGAAGAGTCATTCCCTGTTAATTATTGTGAAATGTCAGCTGTATTTGAGATGGTTGTAGGATTTCTCATTTTTCTCTTTTAAGGCAGAATTGTCTTTTGTTCTTCACTTAGCACAGAAGCTGCTAAGCCCCACTACAAAAGCAGAAGGTGTTGGAATTATTTTTTATTTGAAGTGATATATTTTCATCAGTTTTGAGTGAATGTGGATGTTGAATTGAAGATAGGTATATTGAGATATCTTCTGGAGCCATAGATATCAAGAACTATTCCTGATAAAATAAATAAATTTAAAACCTAAAATTTTTTCAATAAAGTATATGCAGGAAAATGTAAATTGAGGAGGAGGAAATGCCATAAAATTTTCCAAGAATGTACAATATCATTAAACTTTTTTTAAAAAAATAAAAATTTAAGCAGATGTTAGCACCTCAATGCTTTCTTATAAAACATAATTTTTTGATGCTATTAGACTGAAAATAGCTGACTGACTTTTACTTAAGTATAAGAACACTTTCTTATGTGGCACATTCAGTTGTACCAGAGATTTAAGATGTGTTTTGTTAATTACAACAAATATTTGTTAACAGGGTATAAAAAAACCAAAGTACTCAAAAGCTGGATGTATATTAGGTGGAAACAATTATGACTACTATGTTAAAACTAAAGATCTGAAAATATACTGGATCTAAGGATTGCTTTAAACAAAACAAAATTTTCTTCAATATTTCATTGGTAATTCTATTTTTAAGCACAATGTCAGTGGAAGTCCTGCATCAATTCTTCAAAAATTTGATATATAGGGTGATGAATTCTTTTGGAAAAGAAGCCATTAGTAATAAATAGCTTGCATCCCATAGTGTGATGCATCAATTTAAGGCAGACATGGTTTCTGAACACATCCTTCAACTGAGAAAAATTTCTCTCCCATATGTACTTTTTAGATATGTTTGAAATGCCAAATCATCTATTTCCAGAAAATATCAGGAAATGTTTCAAACATATTTCCAAAATTTATTGCAAAAATGAAAAAGATAGTAATATTACCTTTGGTATTATTTAGGAAATTTGGGAGTTGATCTCAATGCTTTCTTATAAAACATTTTGTATTGTACATGACTTAAAAATCTATTACTGTGCAACAATGAAAAAAATCAATGGTGTCACATTATATTTATTTTTAATCACTAAAGAACACTATTATTCTGTTAGGTTTGATGTGAAGGTTTTGATCATCTCAAAATGTTTCCTCTTGACTCTGAGCATGTTCTTTTTATAACGTCTCAGACTCTGTTTGCTTTTTATTCTCAGATTGGTTTTGCCAGCCATTTTTCAAATCTGAGAGCATGTTCTGGAAATCTGGTAAGCAATCTGCCTGAAGGAGGGACACCACCACCAACATAATTTATTTTTTTTTTTTACAAAGAATCATAGACCCATGGAATAATTTATGATTGAGAGGACCTCAAGAGCTGTCTAATCCAGCCTTCTGCTCAAAGTCAGCTCAGCTCTGAGGTCAGGACAGGTTTCTTAGGTCCTCTTTTAGTCAGGATTGAGGGTGGAGGTTGCAAAAGCTCCTTGGACAACCTGGACCTCTACATGACTGTTCACTCAACAAAAATACTTTTCCTTGTATCTGGTCTACATCTCTCATTTCAGTTTATGCTGTTGTCTCTTATCCACCCTGCAGACACTGCTGATGGGTCTGACATGTATCTTCTCACTGACTCCACCTGCATCAGGTCCCTCCACACATTTCCCTTCTTCAGGCTTAACAAATCCAGTTTCCTCAGCTGCACCTCATAGACAAAATGCTTCAGCCTCCCCACCATAATATTATTAAAATATTTTGGAGATGAGCACTTCAGAGAGATCTCTTCAGAGTACATGCTCCTTGTGATGTTTTTTTTAAATAGAAAGATGCATTGTTCTACCCACAGGTGATGTTATTGTGAATAATTCAGAGCTGGTACCCATCTCCTCTCGTAGATGTTTGAGTGCATCTCATCTGTGCACTCTAAGTCTTACTCTACATCCTTCTAGGATTTTCTGGGATACTCCTTATTTGAGATTGCAAATTCAGTGCACAGAGAGTAAATTTAGAAGTATTGCTTTTATGGGGAAAAGTGTTCTTGTGTTCACAGCAATTATAGTAATTACCCTCACTTTACCCTCTTGTAGATTAAATAACCCTCACTTACAGTTCATGGTCCTGTTCTAAACTGACTTGTCCTTCTCTCATCACACTGAGAATGTGTCCACCTTCCCCCTGAAGGAAACCATCCTCTTGCTAAAGGTTTCCTTTACTGAGCTGAGCATTCTGCCACCCATGGAAAATTAATGTTTGGGGCAGCTCGGATTGCTCATCTACCCACTCTGGTGTGTTGGCAAAATATTACCAGCAAATATTGCTCTCTATGTGCCCCTTGAAAACACAAAAAGTACGTGGAAAAATTCACCCACTGATCCAATGAATTGAATCTTTCATCCTTTGAGAAAATATAATTGAATTGGCTGTTATGGTGGTTGTTTTCAATTATTGCCTCAGAATTTATTGGCTTGTCTTCCTGCTAGAGACCTTGAGAGTTAGGCAGGGAATTCTATCAGTGACTGCCTTTAAGAAAACTGTTGTGGTAGCTAGTCTTGGTTAAATTTTAATATTTAATGTAATTGTAGTTAAAAGTGCACCTTGGCCCATTGCCATTGCTGAGCAGCAGTCAGGATGCTCCACACAACCTAAAATGATGGTAGGTGACTATATTCAAGGTATTGACTCTTATCCCTGATCAATAAAGCCCATTAGGTGTAAAAAGTTGTTTGTCCCATCCCAAGGTGATATCTCAAGGTGTGACTTCCTTACTTGTAGTAGTGATAAGGCATTACCACCACATGGTGGGGTAGAGAGGGAAAAAATAGAGAAAAGTTATTGGCAGGGCACTTTCAGCGGATTTGTGGCAATCCTACACCATGAAGAGCTGGACTTTGCACAAATAATGGGCCTCTGGTTTTGGCACATTCATGGGAGTCCATTTAGAGAGCCCTGCTGGATAAATGTTGGTAGTGATGGAACTACAGGAGCTCAGCACACGGCAGCTCCTGAATGCAGTTTGAGGATGGCAAAAGAGTTTTGTAACCTCAAATGCACACCCCACTCTCTGTAATATTTTGGGTATTTAAGCCAAGTAATTTAAAGCTAGGCTGGGCATATTGCAAACCCCAGTCACACACCTGAGCACAGGACAGACAGAATTTCACAGAAAGCACCTGTTCCATCTTGCTTTTGCTGCTGATGGCAAGAGTGGAGGAGAAATCCAGCCTGTGCACCCAGAGCAGGCTGTGACCTTCACTGAGAAGAGACTTGTGAGGGAAGCAGGGTGTGAAATTGGAGCTACCTGCTGTAATTCTGCAAAATTAAAATGAGATGAGCAGCCAGTGCTCCCAGCCAGCTTCTTGCAGATCAAAGCTGGGCTGCTCTGTTCCAGCAGCTGACAGGCACATGGCTCTGGAACAGACTCACCAGCTGACATTGCTTTCCTGAGAAATGCCATCCCCTTGCAAAGCTGCTGCCCTTGATAAAAAGGGATCAGAGGGTCATACTCATCTCCCTACTGAAATTTTATCACAGAGGCAGATGCTCCAGTGAAACTTTTGAGGGGATTTGCTTCATCTAACATCCATCTCCTGCCAAATGTCCACTTTGATGTGCCACCTGAGTTGGCATGTGTGGAAGCCAGGATTGCTTTATTCTTTCCTTTTCTCCTTTTTTCTTTTTTCTTTTTTCTTTTTTCTTTTTTCTTTTTTTCTTTTTTCTTTTTTCTTTTTTTCTTTTTTTCTTTTTTCTTTTTCTCTTTTCCCTTCCCTGAAACTTCCCTGAAACTTCCCTGAAGCTTCCCTTCCCTGAAACTTCCCTTCCCTGAAACTTCCCTGAAACTACCCTGAAACTACCCTGAAACTTCCCTTCCCTGAAACTTCCCTTCCTTTATTTTTTATTTTCTCTTTTGTAATTCCTTCTTGTTTTTATTTTTTAGGTGCACCCTACTGTGCTCATTTGATTATTTCCTAAGCTTTCTTTTAAACACATTTTTAATCTCTCTGGCTCTCTGGAATTCTCCTAGCCTACCCCTCAGTAGCCTCCTGACACCCAGAGCTGGTGTCAGGTGATGTGAAAGCAACTAAAAGAGCAATGCCTTCTTGTCAGATGACTGCTATGGACTCTGCCCAAACCATGTGCACAAAGCACTACATCCCCACCTGAATTCCAGAAGGACTAAAAAGGGGAAGTGAAGTTGAACCAAACTTTGAAACACGTTGTCCCTGTGAATTTGATTCCCTGCTGTCTTGCACAGGAAGGCAGGAGGCAAGCCCAGGATGGTTCATGGTATTTACTGAGTCACTCTTGGCACTCCTCACCGACCTGTGCAAGCTGATTTTGGCCCTGAGCACTGTGTGAGGAAAGTGAGGATCCTTCAGAAGTGCTCAACAATAGAAACCAACCATAAATGATGAATTTGTAATGTGTGATGATACAAATCCATGTGGTGTTAAATGTTTGTGTAACTAATGGGGTAAACATATGTGAGTTATCCAGGGGTCTCCCACTGCCCTGCCAACAGCATGTGATAAATTCTGTGCTAACAGGCTATAGTGATTTCTGAGTTACCACATGAAGATAAATACATTCCTAGATTAGCTATTATACAGACATAAGTCTCACTCTGTTTTACTCAAATACACCATTTTCAGCTATATCTCCATAGCCAAAAATGTTACTTCAATATATCATACAAGCATCACCTGTAATTAAAATGAAAATGGTGGCAAAATTGACACCATGTAGTTTTTTTCTTTTTCTGAGATGCAATAAATTGTCATTTCTGATTTGTTTCTGGTGCAAACCCAATCCAAATCAGTGAGAAAATAATCATTAGTAGTCCACATATAATTTAAAATTTGTATTTGTATAGTTATTATTTAATTGCTATAGTTATTGTTTGATGCAGGGGGAGGCTTTCTTGGAGAAAAGTGTGTGATCCTACAGCTGATGGGGCTTTCCACAGCTCATCTAACTTAGGAATGTGTATTAGGATAAGGGGGAATGGTTTTAAACTGCCAGAGGACAGGGTTAGATTGGATTTAGGAAAGAAATTCTTTACTGTGAGGGTGGGCAGGCCCTGGCACAAGCTGTCCAGAGAAGCTGTGGCTGCTCCTGGATCCCTGGACGTGTCCAAGGCCAGGCTGGACAGGGCTTGGAGCACCCTTGGGCAGTGGAAGGTGTCTCTGCACAGGGCAGGGGGTGGAACTGGGTGATCTTCAAGGCTCCTTCCAACCCAAACCTTCTATTATTCACAAAAGAGTAAAATCCTTTAACTTGGTTCATTCCAGCTACAGCTATGAGCAATGAAGTTATCCTCCCCATGGCTGACAATCTGCAAGGGGTTTTGTTGCAGTGTTTTTATTTCCTCCAGAAAGCCTGAAAATTCCTCATCTTTGCAGGGGTTTTGAATCTTGCTGAAGTCTTGCCTACAATCCCAGGTCCCTGTCCCTCCTTTTACCTCCCCTGCAGAGATTGATTCAGGAGGGAGCCAGGGAGGATGCCCAACACACAGAACTTTGGCCACAACCAGGGCTCTGCTCCAGCAGCAACGGTTGCATGAGGAAAGTGTTACTAAAGATTTTATTAAAAAAAATTATTATCTAGATTCCTCCTTACCTTTAGGGACAAACCAGACATCACAGATGAATGCTGCAGCCAGCCAGGTATGAAAAGTATATGGTGAGAGCAACTCTCATCACTTATCTTCTGAGCACTGATGCTTTCCAAGCAATTACAGCTCACATCCTTCCTCAGCCAGGCATGTGCCCTAACCACTAGACAGAGTCATGATTCTTTTTGCTCCTTCCCTGTAGGCTGATGAATCTTTAATTCTTTCATTAAAGCTGGAGCAGCTTCAGCAAGAAGACTTGTCATGGCCTCCCATTTTGGTGACTAAATTTATTTCCATTAATCTGTTGCTAGCAGCTTTTTACTGCTTGTGGCTCGCTCGCTTGGAGAAGTTTTTGCTGACATGATTGTGTTGGCTGTTCATTTGCCACTCTGTCCTTGGGTGCTGGCATCTGATCTGTTGACCAATTTCATCCAGCTTGAAAGAAGGATAGAAGTTTTGCAGATAATTGAGTACTGAAAAGCATTATAAAGATGGGCAGGTGGCTAGGGAGGGAAAGATTAATCAGTTTGGCAAAAAAGAAGAGGAAGGCAGAGCTCAAGTGTCAGCCTTTTCACTTAACAATGGGATTGTTTCATGTTGCAACCAGGCTGCAGCTGTCCCTTTGCTTCCCCTTGTGCAATGATATGACACTTGTTGGTGGGAAGAGTAACACACTGAATTTCAAATTCCAGCAATTCAGGTTCTGCTTCTTCTCATGAAAGTAAATATTTTCCTTCAGAATTGCAGCCCAGTTAAATGAGATTATATTGTTGGTTCTTGTTTGTCTGCTGCTTTTGTCCTGTTCTTACAATGTTTATATAAAGTCATGACAATTTAATTGTTTAAGATTACTGATAACAATGGTGATTAAGTAAATGTTATTATCATTATGACCTGTTAATGGAAAAGAAAAATCCCAGCTGGATTCTCAGCTCTTGGTTTATCAGTACTTTCCTTGGGAAAAAAACCTAAAAATTATTAAAAGGGACATGGAGAACTAGGAAAATTATGTATTTATTGTAGGAAGTACCATAAGCAATATTTGGGGAAAAAATAAAAATTCAAAGTTCAAATTTGATTCCTGGAGTTGAATTAAAGAGAAAGACAGAAGGGAAGCATGTAGGTGGAAAAGTAAACATTGCTTTGAAAAAAACTGTTCAAATACCTGATCTGGGGAGGAAATGTTGAAAATTTCCAAATTTTGGTCATGATTTCCCAAATATCTTGAAATGTACAATGATTTATTTTTCTCTGTTTGTATCTCCCCTAAGCACCTGGGGTTTGACATCTCATTTTCTCCCATACCAATGGCCAACACATTAGAATCTTCATTTCAATCCATTTAATTTTCATTTAATCCTTCAGATATGCTATATGGTGAAAATGTTACCCAGTTTCATTCATCGAGTGCCAGAGCTATCTTGGTTTTCTGATTCTTAAATTATCCTAAATACATCTGTACCCTGCACCAAAATAAATTAACATACACAGTAACCAAATTTGGAATGGGAGGAACCAGTCAATCAATTCAAATGTGAGTTTATTTATAACCTGTTGGTTCAGTCACTTGGGAAGGGAGATGAAGGCTGGTCTGGCTCCTCTCTCTGGCTCTCAGTGATGCTGTGCTGTCTGTTAAAGCACTGATTTGACAGGTAAATACTAAAACTGATCTGTTTTAAGATGTGAAAAAACTCAGGTGATCACAAAAGCAAACTATGCTGTTGCTTGAAATCAAAATTCACTCTTAGTGAAAACAAAAGGGCTGGTTGAGATCCTCAGGAGCTGAAACAAAAGATAAGTACAGCTGAGGAACACCAGAATTCTCCTTCAGGAGTACAATCCTACAGTTGTTCTTTGCATTCGTTGATTTTTATAAAATGTAAGAGCTACACTTATTCTAACCCTGTCATTTAGTGATGTGACAACCTTGTCTTTAATTAGGAACTAAAAAAAAACTGCTATGAATATTTCATCCCAGTCGGAATTTTCCTTTTGAAACTGGAAGGAAGTGGCTGTTCTTGACATTTCTCATGAACTTCATCTCTTACATTTCCATAGTAATGGTCTCCACAGTGAGCCATCAATCTCCACATCACCTCAACCCAGAGAATTAAACAAAACCAGAATATTTTAAGATATCAGGAAGTAATTTTGAAGAGAACATGTTTAACTCAATATACCCCAGAATTGTCAGCAGATTTAAAAGTCACATGTTTAAGACACAGTGGAAAAGAGTTTTAAAAGATTTTGTAGACAAAAGTTATTTCTCACTCCCTAGAGGTCTTGTCTAATACATCAGTAGCCAAAACCCCCAATCAACCACAAACTCTCCTACAGCAAAAAATCAAACAAAATTCAAATCTCTTGTGGTTTCTAAAGTACAGCTGGAATTTAAAAAACCCAACTACTTACTTGAGGGTATATAAAAAAAAAAAGCATAAGGAATAAGAGAGATAGAATTACAACCCTTTCAAGATTAGAGGAAAAAAAGCCCAGTTTTCACAGTTGTCACTAAAGAAATCTGTGCAAGACTTGTGTTGTTTGAAATATTCATAAGCGATCCAAAAAAGGGAACAAGTAGAGAAGTGACAAAATTTGCAGATGACAGAAAATGATTCAGGACATTTTAAACTGAAAGACATGCAAGAAATTGCAGCAGGTTTTCCTGATGCTGGGTGATAAAGAGCTACAGTTGCTGATGGAAGACAGTTCTTGTTAAATGCAAAGGAGTAAACACAGGACAGAAATTCTCGCTGTACAGAAAGAGAGGCAACTGCTAAATAAACTTTTGCCAGTCTGAAAAGGATCAGCAAGTCACTGTTTCTGGTCTTCAGAAATCCTGCTCAGTAATAAAGAGCTTTCATGAGGGCAAATAGAGCACTGCTGTTAAAAATGGTAGAGAATAAAACACAAAAAAACATTGAGGGAAATAAATTAAGAGAAATACTTAACTTTGTGCCTGTTTAGAAATTCTTTTCTTGACTTGGAAAAGGAGTTAGGATCAAAAAATAGACAGGTAAGAGCAAAGTAATGAAAAATTTTCTCTATAAATTATTTCGAGCATTTTTACAAATTTAAGCAAGTATTTTGGGACTTTTCAGATGAGAAAAGTGTGTCAGAGTATGACAGAGACCAACAGAATCACGAGCTGAATGGAGAAGGAGAATGAGGAATGGTCAGGAGACAATTCCTGCATCATTCACCTTTGAAAACAGAAAAAAAAAAAACAAGTAAGCTGCTCTGAAACTGATAGAAATATTTTTTTTTAACACAGTATAGGATTAGACAGTGTAATTCAGTGAGGTTTTCAGAAGGTCAGAAACTAAATTGGTTCAAAATCAGACACATTTGTGGGAGAGAGCTCTTGTGGCAACTGCTATAAATCCATCCTGGAGCAAAGATGGCAAAGGAAGAGAGAAGGTGGGAAGGCTGGAGGGACACAGCACTCTGAGCTCTCTTTGGTGTTCTGAGCAGGTGTTTTATCCAACACCTTAGGACCACAAACATAATGGCAGGTTTCAGCTCTTTCACCACTTGTTGATTTAGACAGAAGTGTCACGGAATTCTTGAAATTATACCCCATATCTTTAAATTAAATGCTGTCATTATTTGTTTGTTTGCTCATTTAAGGTACGTGAAAACAGTCGTTAAGTGACAAAGAGACTTTCTTCTCCCTCTCCTGTGGTGTCAATGGCCTGGAACAGAAAGTACACCAGTTTGGGGTAAGTTATTTTCTTTCTATTTCAATAGCTTGATTAGATATGTTGGACTCTAAAAAGCTCCCCTGACAAAAAATGTATTCTGGTTTCACTATCTGCTGCTATCTATTGTATCTATCCAAACATACACTTATTTCATGGACCCCTGAAAAGCTTTTAAAAAGATAGTGATGAGTACTTCAGCTTTCCCTGGCCTGCCTTTTCTGATTGCTTGGGTAGCCATAAATCCTGTATTTCATGAAGCAGTAATTCCTGTATTTTGCAAGCAGACTGAAGGTAAATTGACAAATTAAATTCTCCATGTATTTTGCAATAGAAAAAATGCAATGCCTAGTGAATCCTTGCAATGACTTAAATCCCTCATAAGTACTTGTAAACTGTGATTTAATACCCTCTTCACTGCCTTTCACTAGTCTAAACGTGTTCAGCTCTTGAATCCCTTCCTAGTAAGAGTCCTTCTTTTTGGAGGAAGCTGGGAAATTGTTGAGATAAGCAAACGAGTGCTCACAATGTTGTCTCAGCGAACTTTCTATTAGTTTTTGGAAAGATTCCAGATTCCAATTTAAAATAAAGGGCACCAGACTGAGCTCAGGGGGGTAGAGAAGGGAATTAAAAAACCTGATTCAGCTGCAACAACAAATGTAATTTTAACCCAGGATTTAGCTTTGGCAGGGTGCTCCAAGTAGTTTCCTTAAGCAGTCTAAGGAGGAATGGTTTATTTGAACAAGTTCAAATGATGAAATATCTTAACACTGGGGTTAGTTATCATGTTTACCAGGCACAAAGAAACACTGATTTAGGAGATGTGACACATGTTTTGCATGTAATACACTATAATCACACAGTTTAGTGCTTCCTGTACTGCAGTGAATTTTGCATACAACAAATGTTCCCCATCAGCTTTCCTTTCTGTTCTTCCCCTCCTTCCAACTCCCTGCCCTTCCAAGAATAAATGTCCTCTTACTTCTGTAGTGAGTTAAAGAAGTTTAATCCTTTTTTTTTTTTTTTCCTTTTGGCTAATGTAAGCAGGAATGCTACAAAATACTATATTCATCTTAAATCTGCTTTCTTGGTATCTAAATTTGCAGCAAATCAACCCTTGGCATCAGATTCCCTGATAAAGGCTTTAAGACACACACAGCTGCCTATATACAACCATAAACCCATGTTTTCTAACAGCAAAACTTTTGGCTAACCTCTTTTTCAACTTTGCTCCAAAGTGCCAATTAATTGAGGTTATTCAGATCTGTGGCTTTCCATTCTCCTTGGAAATAGTATAACTGTTTTCCAAATTGTAGCCAAACTGCTTTTGTCACTACCTCTGTTTTCACCACCAGCACCAGGAGCTGGTTTTCCAAGAAAGAAATCCCAGATACCACTGAAATGAATGGATTTGCTTCTCTTGCAAGTAAAGGCAAAGGGAATTTTGTTCCAACACAGCACATCAGAGGTGCTCAGAAGATCATTGAGTTTTGGCCTCTAATTTGGTGTGACCTTCGCTCACTTCTTTCAGCTGTTCCCTAAATTGAATCTCAGCTGGTAATTATTGAATGGCTCAGTCCTTTTATGTTCATTTTTTTTTTCTCTGTCCCATTTCACAAATGGAATAGACTGTTGCCAAATGAGGCAGAGATGTTTGGAGTAAGAGTCTTGTCATTAACAGTCCTGGCAGTCCTGTTAGATTTGTTTAGTTTCCCTTCTAATCTCTGCATCCAATCCCAACTTCACAATTTGCCAATCTAGAAGGTTTAAAAACACTCAAACAAAAAACACCACCTGACACTGAAATGGTTTGATTTCCTTGATATCATTATTTTCATTCTGATTTATTCTCTCATTTTGCCTTTTTTCCCCTAAATTGTTAAGTTACCTGAGTTGCCTACACTCCACCATCTCCATGAGCCACCCAGCACATGCTGAGGTAGCATTGACACTTTGGCATCACTTTCCTCTTTGCTGTGCCTGAAAATCTTTTCCAGGACAAGAAAGCCATGTTAAATCAGTGGGTCCAGAAGAGTTCAACTCCTCTGACACCTTATCTGAAAAATACCTGGCACTGAGATTAAAACACTGACATCCACCAGTGAAACTCTTGTAGGGGAAAACACTGAGGATGAAAGACCTGGCTGGACAAATCACAGCTCCTGCAGACTTCACTGTACAAGCTGGAAAACCTTTGAAATTGGTCCTGCTTGCAGAGAAGTAGTATGTTTTAATTGTGTCAAAAGCTCAGTTCAATTATTGCTTTATTAAACCATCTATTTTGAGTAGGCTTGTATCTTATTGATTGATTTCAGGACATAAATGTGCATATTTCCTCTCCAGAAAGCAGGCTACATAAATAAATAGACAAACAGATAAAGGATTTTGGATTAATACTTTAGAAAATTTGGGGCTAATTCTGAGAGATTTTGAAATGGCATTTCTATTTATCTGGTTGGATATTCAGCTCTGGGAATCTGTACAAGATCTCTGTCAATCTAGGATTTAGCAAGATTAACCTCCTTTCAAACCAAGGTTTTTTAGGGACTGACAGCTTCTTTTTATCTCTTTAAGCTATTACTGCCAGTTAGTAGAAGCTTTCTCAAACAGAAAATAACAGCTTATTTTAATCCTGATTCAGGAAAACTTAAATTTATACACTTA
Source organism: Peucedramus taeniatus (assembly GCA_013400575.1). NCBI lineage: Eukaryota > Metazoa > Chordata > Aves > Passeriformes > Fringillidae > Peucedramus > Peucedramus taeniatus. The sequence continues at coordinate 59,507 of WBNO01015098.1, read as the reverse complement.
CTCATGTCCCACAAAAATCTAATCAGGGTCCTAAAGGTCATTCTGAGTAGAAATCCTAGGTCATGGCCTTCATAAACATCTTATAAATAAATACAGTCTCCCAATTCAATAATGTGCCAAAAAAATATCAGCACTGAAATCTAATTAATGGCATTTTGCAATTAAATATTAAAACAAGGCAAAAAATATAATGGGTAGAATTTATCTCAATTGCATCCCATTTTCTTGACACTAAAAATTCTCTTCAGATTTGGATTTGAATAATATGTATTTGTAAGCACTGGAGTCATTTTCTGAGCTAAAGACTGTCCAACTCTTTCTGGTTCATCTCCTGACAAGCTCCTTTAATTTGACTATTTTTCATTGAGCTTTTCCAAGCAGGAGCAGCCATGGTTAAAGGAGCTGATATTCCACTGTCTCAGAGAGGACTCATGAGACAGGGCAGTAACCACTGCAAAGCAAACCTGTGATTGTTGGACAGCCAGAAATCCAAAGAGCAGAGATAATAGGTGGAGCAGATAGAGCCTGGCTAAACTCATCTCCATGTTTGAGATCTTGCTTAGATGGGGATTTTATTTATGAGTACAGATGTTTTGTATTCTGCTTGTTGTTCTCATAGAGGAAGAAAGGAGAAATGAGCTCTCATGTTTGGGCAATGTAATTTCAATGGTCTTTGGTCCTTCATCTCCTGAAGCACAATCTATGTCTTTAACTCATTTTGTCCTTGTTTCATGCATTTCTAACATTTTTTCATACTACACTATTTTCTTAAATCTTCTTCCATCAGCTCTCTGAATTCTGACAGACAGGAGTTTGGAAACTCAAAGAAACACAATAAGATTTAAAAAGCAGTCATTACATGCCATTAACTTTCCACACAATTAACAAGCAAAAGCTTCTGGACATTTGTAACACCAAATTTCAGCAACTATAATTAAGTTTTGCTCACTGTGGGTTGATTTCTCTGATTACATGAACAGTCCAGCACTGGAGTGTGATGCCAGAGTGAAATAACACTGAACTTCAGGTTATGCTGGTAACTACAGCTGCTACAGGTTTGTTTTTAAATAATTATTTTAGTGTTAAAGCTCCTTTTGCCTTTAAATCCCAGCCTGGCTTCCTGCCTAATATATGAGCTGTCTCATTTGGTTAGAGGCAGTCCCATGGGAAGGAGCAATATATGATATATGTAGACATATATGATATATATAGACATATATGATAGATGTAGGCATATATTTGTGTCCCTGAGCATGCTTTACTGGGCTGGTCTTTTCTCAGCACACGTGAAAATCAACATATGTGGTACAACAGCTACAGGAGATAAAGTTACAGCCTGCAATATAGGTGAAAGAAAAGGGAACAGATAATTAAAGAAATAGTTTAAGACTTTTTTTGGTGATAAATGAAAGCTGAGTAATTTCTGTATTGAAAGAAAAATTTTTAAATATTCACACAAATTTCATGGCCACATGTAAGGCCTAGGTCTGATTGTCTTTCCATATTTCCTTGCTTTAAACAGTGATTTGATATTGGGACACTAAGAAAAGTATACTGGTCTGAACTTCATATAAGTGTTTTGTGAAATGAGTCTCCAGTTCTGCAATGATTTCTATTTGATTCCTGTAACTATCTGAGTAAGCTAATAAATATGTAAAGGTGATTCAATTAAAAATGGCAGTGAAAAGCAGGAAAATCCAGAGTTATATGAATAATTTCACAGCCCATGCAAAATTGTCAAATTTTATCAGCTAGTCTTGTGTAAAATGAAAATAGCAGTTTTTGACAAGTCAAGCAGCATACATAGGCTAAGAGGGCAATTTGTCCATTTTGCTGTGTAAATACACTTGGGAAGCAGAATTCTGGCAGAAAAAACAACTGTAGGGAACTTGATATAAAGCTTTAATCCGGGATAGGACTCATCTCTGTTGTTGTTTAAATGTTAGATGTCTGAGTGTGTGCTAGGAATTGGGTTGTCCCAGTAAAAGGCCCATCACACACTGGCAGGGATCTTTTACACAAACTGGATGAATTTCCCTCTGAGGATTCTTTTTTTTTTTTTTTTTTTCCCCAATGGTTTAAAGGGAACATGTGCTAAGTAGCTCAGATGTGCTCATCTAACTTTTTTATCAGTCTGGGTTAGATTACTTTCTCCCTTCACCCTCTACTAACTGTTTCTGGGTAATGCAGAGTATTTAAAATTATATTGTATTTGGATTCTGAACAGGAAGGTATTTATTGACAGGAAAAGAGAAAAAACACCACTTACCCCACCATTACTTGCTTTATTTGCTTTCTTTTCATGTTTCTGCTCCTCAGTTTATGGATGCTTTTGTAATACAGCCCAGCATGACACACACATTTTGTGTCTTATTAAATATTATTTTATAATTAATTTTTATTTTTTATTCAGATACACAGAGGGATTAAAACATGAGTGAGCACTATCTAAATGCTGGGGGGGTTATTTAAATGTATGTCAATCATACATTTGGAGATGAAAAGAAAAAAATACTGTATAGTTTGATAATGACTGAAATCAAGGAGAATCATTTTCACTTGACCATACATTAAGCAGGAATAAAGCAAAGGCCTTGTTATGAAGTAGAAAGTATATGTCCAAGTGAATTAAAATTTTAAAAGGACTTTTTAACAGTGAAAAAAGCAGAGAGTAAAAATCCATGTTCAAGAAGGAAGACTTGTTGAAGTATAAAAGGGAAATTTGCCAAAAGAATAATGTTTCTGAAGGAAGCAGTGCATGCCAATTTTTAATCCAAAGCAAAATGTCTGTAGCTGAGGTCTTAACTTCTGGAACAAAGGGATTGTATGCTACATAACACTTGTAAAACAAGCAAGTAATCTCTGCACATGCCTGTGCAAGAAATGAATGGAACATTCTCAATTTATAAATGAGTAATAGTGAATCCTGAACATTTTTAATTAGTTTGTTCAGTTCCACTACAGGGAAGCCAGAATAGGAACGAGGATGGCATGGTAATAAGAACATGTACTAGAAAAAAAACCCCAAGCCCCCAAAGAAACACTGTCTACATTCTTCAGCTGAGTAGACCTGATGTTCTAGACCTCCTCCTCCAAACTTTCATGTATGTGCTTGGATGCAGCCCTTTTTAACAGAACTAAATATATGAATTGGCCCAGGTTCTTGAATAAGAAAGAAGTGGGACAGGCACCAGTCCATGTTGTGGATGTATGAAGGCAGGCTGAGGGAGTTTGGGTTGTCAAACCTTGAGAAAACGAGGCTCCAAGGAGGTGTTAGAACCTTTCAGTACCTAAAAGGGCTACAAGAGAGCTGGAGAGGGATTCTACAAGGGAATGTAGAGATGGGACAAGGCATAATGGTTTTAAACTGGAAGAGGGTAGATTTAGATTAGATCTTCTTTAACATGTGTGATTGGTGTGTACACCCTTCAGCCCTGAGCCATCACTGCCTGAAAAGATATCAGCTGAATTCTTCAGTCCTGCAGGTGAAGTGTTTGAGTGGCAGACCTGGTACAGCCTGCTGTCAACGCTGGGATGTAGTGTGAGGCTTTGAGGCTTTAAAATGAATGTCTCAGGTTGGAAATGGGGATGTGTGATCTATTGCCATCTGTCAGAGGTGGGGCAGTTCTCTTCTGTTCATTGGGCTGTTTTTTCTTTATCTCTCCCACAACCAATCCTCCCTCCAGGAGATCTCTTCTGTCCATGGCCACTGAGTGTCCCTGCATGGATGATAAAATTCCATCATCCCATTGGGAGAGGCTCTGCCCAGGGGGAGGAGCCAAGCATTCCTACCTGGATCCAATCTGAGGATTGGGACACCACAGCAGCCTTTGCCCCTGCATTCCCAGAGGAGCAGCTTTCTTCTCCACTGCATTCCCAGAGGAAGACCAGGTCCATCTCCAGCACCCCTGGAGCTTCAGAGGAAAACTCCACCCTTGTCCAGGATCCCTGCTCCACCAGAGCCACCCCTGGCACTGCAGGAGGAGCAGCCACCATGGAATGGGACTGTGCAACACCCTGACCCACAGGGGGTCAGCTCCTGTTCTGGCTCTGGCAGTGTTTTGTATTACTGCATTTTTATTTTCTTTTTATTTTTTCCCTAATAAAGAACTGTTATTCCTAATCTCGTATCTTTGCCTGCGAGCCCCTTAATTTCAAAATTATAACAATTCAGAGAGAGGGGGGTTTACATTTTCCATGTCAGGGGAGGCTCCTGCCTTCCGTAGCAGACACCTGCCAAGACAATGAGTCACTTGGCTCCCTAGAGCATCACTTGGAGTATTTGGGATTATACAGAATTATCCAGTTAGTTTTAAGAGATTGTGCTAAACTGGAAGTGCATCACAGAATCACAGAATGTCTGAGTTGGAATGGACCTTAAGGATCATCTGGTTCCAGCACCACCCACCAGGTCAAGTTGCTTAGGGCCCCATTCAACCTGGCCTACACACACTGGGTCATTTTGAATCTCAAGGCCAAGGCTTAGAGGAACACAAATAGAGGTGCTCTGGAATCTGCTGAGTAAACTGCAGGCACAAACCTCACAGCTGGTGTGAAGGAACAACACAACAACCAAAAACATTTCTCCTTTGCCAATTTTGAAAGATTGCTCTATTTTCTAAATGCAGTGGCTTAATGTTTTGCTTTGGTGGAAGACATAAAGGCTATTTTTGTACTTCTGAAGAAAACAGCTTAGAGTTAACTGCCAATTCCGGCCCTTTGGGGCATTTGTTTTGCCAGTAGCAGTTCCATAAAGAGTCTTGGCTTATCTCCTCTTCACCTCCACAGTGTATGTTGATATTGCCAGTCTGCAGATAAACTCAGCTTTGTCTCAGGAAGCTGGAGACTGCACATGAGATATGGGTAAAAGGGGAAGAAATCTCTTTTTGAGACCTGTATGTGATTAATCACTGGCTGATATTCTCTCCACTTCTTTATAGGTTTTTTGCATAGGACTCCTGACTAATCCCCCTGAAGGGCTGTAATTTGTAACAAAGTTGAAGTGAACAATATTACTTTAAAACAAAACAAGTAGCTTATAGGAACAGAAGCCAGTAAATGCACACGGGGCAGATCCTGTGGAAGTAAATTGATAAAAATTCAATTTGATGAGGTTAATTACACTCAGAAGGACTTTTCCTGACTTACAGAAAATCTGTTTTTGTTCCCTGTAGATATGGATAATGCTTAATGGGCATTGTGGGTATTGGAATATAGTTATTTTGTGGTTGTCTGTGCTTCTCAATGGCCTAGTCATAGGTGTAGGAAAGCCCTAAAATAAAACAAAATTCAAAATTCTCTACTTCTAAGGCATAAGTACTTCCTGGGACCTATCTCTCACCTTTCAATAAAAGAAGAAAATACCAATCTATCAAAATTATGGCATTGCATTCATTACATGCACAGCTGACTCCCCACAAAGCAACAGCATCACAGATGAAAGATCAGACAAAAGTTTTCCATCATTTTAGAATGAATTTCTTACCTAAAAACCTCTTGTCAAGAAAAGATTCTTAATCATCTGCCTGAGGAAACCCAGGAATCTATGAAGTTTGGGGCTGACAAACTTTTAGCTCTATAAAAGTACATGCTCTCTCGAGGTCACAGCCCTGGGAGGTAACATGCCTTGTTCTAATCAGAATGTGTCTCAAAAGCAGCCAAGAGCAGGTTTAAGTATTCATGGTTCCTTGTACCTGACACAGGCATGCACAGGAATGTCCTTTCAGAAAACAGTTCAGCTGCCTTTCTGAGTTCAGATAATATAAAAATCTTCTGGTTAAATTATTAGTATTTTTCAAAGAATTCTGAATGTACACAAACATTTTTCATTCCTCACTCCCCATCTGTGTATTGTCCTCTTTCAAATGACACAGCACACCACTGTATTGGCATTTCTGAGAGGTGAAACTGGATTTCCTAGCACAATTGTTTTCTTTGCAAGCCACATCCTTTCCAGAAGTAATAGTTGTTAAAAATACAGTTTACCCATCTATCACAAGTCTTGCATGTGCACCTAGGCATGTGGTTAGTGATCAAGCCCTTTCTCAGGTTCTGCCTTTAAAAGTAAAAATAATGCAGCACAAAACTCAGTCTAAATAAGTTTTCCTTTGTCTGCTTGATGTAGGCTTTTGAATTTTCATATAAAACATTTTACCCTTCCACAAGCATACAGAAGAATGGATCAACGGTTCAAGATTTTTCTTGACACAGAGGACAGCAATTCCCAGACTCAAAACTTTGGAGTTTTAGAAGTTTTTTCTTTCCAGACTTCACTATCCATTATGGAAGGGTATTTGAGATCCTAACTGATCTCACCTAATGTCTATTTTAATCTCTTCGCAGACACTACTCAAGCTCATTCTGTGTTCTCCTTTACAAGTTCCCCTCTCCTCAAAGCTTACTAACAAAAAATGCATTCTATCTCAATCTTTCATTATTTTAAAAGTATAAGTCTGAATTAAGTTTCTGTGTCCTTTGATTACATAATTGCTCATTTTCCCATTGTTATTTATATTCTGCATTATTGAATGTAGGTATTTAGAACTATATTATATTGCTAACAAGATTGCACCAATGATTAGAATGAAGAGTGAGAGTGCTTTCCTAATACCTTTCCTAATGAAAGTATACCAACTAAAAGGTCTTCAAATTTTACAAAAACAAAAACATTGGATATACCTTGTGTTTCATCTTGTTTGTCTAGTTTTAGAACAGGTACTGCCAAGCCAAGAATGAATCCAAACATTCCTCTTTGTCTGTAGCCTAATTTCTTTCACAAAGCTTTGGGTAATCATGGTGTCTCTTCTGTCAACCCTTCTCAGCAACATTAATTCAGGAACAAAAATGTGATATCAGTTCCTCATTTCTTTCCTTTCCCTGAACTTTTCATTACCCAGCTCCTTGGGACATTTCCAGAGATTGCATGTCAGTACCCTTTTTTCCTTTTTTATTTGTAATATATTTTAGTCATCAAAATGTACCGTGAGATGAACATAGATTTTTTTTCCAAGAGGTTAATATGAGATACAAAGTAATTAGGGGACCTCTTTATGTCACAAGTGAAATCTGTGGTACATCTGGGGATTCAGCTTTGAATTCTCAAATTCCACATTACTGACTGGAAAAATAAATCAAAACTTCCTCACAGTTGGCAGTCTCAGCTCTGTGTTAATGCAAGAAGATGGAATGTGAAAGGTACCAAGGTGGCTTTTAACTCAAATGAATCTTTAGCTGTTAAAATTAATCAAATTTTTCTTCAAGTATCCAGACAGCAATCAAACTGAATCCAGAGGAAAAAAAAATAGGAAAAGTCTTTTATTTGCTGGGGAATATAATAGGATCTAGAGTGGACTACCTACTATCTTATTCAGAAATGCTTTAAAATATTTAAAATCTATTTGGCTGATTCTGCCAGAGAGTCTGGGAATTCATTAGGATATAAAGGTATTTGTGGTCTGCAGGGAATAGTATAAAATTGATGGCCACTGGTACCTGTGAATAACTTATTTGTCACATTTGAGTCATAACATTTCACAGCCTAATAAGGAAAGATGTGCAGTTTTATATGTTTAATTTACATATGTAAAACTGAATTGAGCATTTCTTTGCACACCCTAGCACAGTAAATAACAGTAGATTTGTGATAACAGCATTAGCTACAGCAGGTTCATGAATTACTATGTAATGTATCCCAGCACAATTTCAATACAGCCCATTTTTCTTCTCCCTCTTTGCTGCTGCTCTAAATTCTTTATCTGGGAAGCTGGAGACTAAATATAGTATTCACTATGCCTTGAACTGGGAGGGATGGATAGACTGAAGATGACTTTGAAGATTATAGATCTATGATTGCATGAATATTCATGTTTTTTAAAAAAAAATCTTTGGTTATTTCAACAGAACTGTACATTTTATTAGCCCTGGGTCACTGCATAGGAAGGGAAGTTCTCATGGGGTCAGAAGGAAAGCACCAGGATTAAAACTCTCTTCTCTCCATCAGTGTTTCCCTGGTTTTTAGGATCTTTTCCTAAGCACCCTCAACCATTCAGAGGACACAGGGGTAGAAAGGATATTTACCCTTGTAGGACCTGCCTCCACAGCCAGGTGGTCAGGAAGGTTAGGCAAGAGTTGGATGTGATGTTGCCTTCTCTGAGGGGTTCATTTCTTTTTGAGTCCTGTATAAAGTTTCCAAAGAGGTCAGGAAATGAAACATGAAATTCCTTTTCCTAGAGCAGATCTCTAATCATTAGGCTAAGATTTTTCTATATCCTTTATCCACTACCAGTAGAAGGGCAGCAATTAGGAACTTTTCCCTGGAATGAAAAATATAGAAGATTTAATCTCTTTAATCCCCTCTCAGTTCTTTTAATATATATATGTTTAAATCCATAACAGAGGATGGAATCTAGACAAGGAAGCAGAGAGGAATGAATTTGTATTCCCACCCATCTTTAATGTTTCTCACTTATTCCATCCAAGACATTTCCCAAATCTCTGGACATTTCATGGAGTTTTTTACCAGATTTCTTTTTTCTTTTTGTTCTTCTGTCGAGGCACATTGCACTCTCCCAGTCTTATATTGGTCACTTGTGCTTTTAAATTTTGGATCCTGTGCCAGAGGCTTCCAGCTAATGGCTGAGAGTCTGACTCTCTTCTGCCCTTGTACATATTCCATAGGTAGTAAAAAAGACATAATGCATATGAATTTATCTTTCATTGTCCAGTGCTCACGTTGCAGACAGCCTCATGCCACAGTGTGAGCAAATTTTTCAGGGAAATTTCTTGGAAAAATAGGAGAAAGAACATAAAAGTTTGGAATTAAGTGGAAACTCAAGTATGATTATTCAGTGCACCCTGAGGTAGCTATGTCTCTTTCCTAGGAATCATACATTGAATTTAACATCTTCTGGGAATAAAAATGATTGAGAATTTGCAGTTAAAGCTTGTTTGCATTTCATAAAAGAATGACCAAATTGATGTGAATTTTGGTGAGCTGCTGGTGAGAAGCAAAAAGGTTTTCAACCAGCCTTTCTGGAAAGAAACTTTGAGGAAGTTTTTACATGGGAATTAGCCAGAACTCCCAGTCACACAGATGAGCTGGCTCCTCATATTGCCATGAGGATTGGGAGGCAGCTTCCCAATGAATTCATGCTGGCCAGGCAGAGCTCAGCAATGTGAAATCTGTGATGTCCCTGGGACAGGGCTGCCCAAAGAGATGGTCCTGCCACGCTCTCACTGAATACTGTCACAAATCATGTCAATTTTAGCCATTTTCTGCTGATTCCTGGAGAGCAGGTGCAACTTCTTCAGCACAAAGGCTTGATATTTCTTATGTGATTCTTATTTTTTCAGTCTGCTTTTTTTGGTTTTTTTTTGTTGTTTTCTTTTTTTCAGGAATACTGAGGGATGGTAATTTTCTTCCAAGAAAAATTTGCAGATCTGAGCTTCAGTAAAATTGTATTCACTTCCTTTCTCCCTTATATTTCTTTTCCTCGTACAAAGAAAATTGAGACCAGCATTTGTAATTTCAGGGAGGATTTTTGCTGGAATTTTGCAAACACTTGGTTTTTACCATTTTATAATGCACTGTCATCAATTAGTGGTCTTCACTAAGGAAATAGTCAGAATTAGAGAAGTTCTAATGGAAACTGTGGGTTTCTATGGATAATAAATATTCAGACAGATCCTAGTTCAAACCACCAGAGATTTATGAAAGAAAATAAAATGAACTTAATGGTTTAATCCAAATCCTTTGGGATTACAATGAGACCTCCATGGGGAGATATTGCACATCTGGTGAGTGGGAATAGGAGGATTTATTCATTCTTTTTCAGCATCTGGTTCTTGCACACATCAGGGAAGATGACAGTTCATAGCTTTGATCCAGTATAGCAATTTCACTGTTTCACAAAATCAGGACAATTTTATTAATTACTTATTTTCCAAAGCACTGTCTCTCAGCTGAGATACTAAAACATGAGAGAACTGTGATTGCCACATTCTTAAATGTCAACTGATAACAAGAACACCTATTAAACAGTAATATGAGGAGCCATATCTAATTAATCTGCCAATTATGATGAAAAAAAAAAAACATAAACAATTAAGTTTTAATTATGTCCATTAAAATATTTTAAGTGCATTCTACTTGAAAAAGATTATTAGGCTTTAACTGAGATATTTCAAAGCAGCTACAAGTTACTAACAATCCACTTCCAGAGTGTCAATTAGCACAGTTTAGCTACCTTCTTACTGATATTCAAATCGTGTTTGAAATGCCAGCAAAACACTTTAACACATCTAGATGACTGATAGGTTAATCAAATGGTAACAGATTGCTTTCCAATGTATAATTTTGAATTAATGACATTATATCTAAGCTTTCTTCAACAGTAGCAATCTAGTTTTCACTTACATTACAAATGAAAACTTGCAATATTAAGTCTATAATTAAAATCTTAATTGAGTCAGGAAGTCATAACAATAAAAAGGTTGTTGAAAATTGCCTTTATTTTATGATTCGTAATTCCCTATGTTTCCTTCAAAACAGAAATAATATGAATATTATTAATTAAATTCTAAATCCATATTATTTAGACTTAATGGGACTCTCTACATTGAATTAAATTAAAGAAGGATCAGGCCATATCTCTGCTATCTTCCTTTACTAAACAAGCCTTCAGTGCATCATTTTCCTGGCCCCAAGAATTCTCCATTTAAGGAACACAGGACATCAGCATAGATCAAAATTGCCTGGGTTTGCAAGTCCTGATTTTTAGGTTCGGGTGTCCAGCTAGGGATAAACCAAGACCTTCCCATGTGAGATAAAGATGTGAGATCCTCCTGTTCATGGCCTGAATCAGATCTTTGGAACACAATGTTGGTGAACTTGAGATATCGTGGAGTTATCCCACCCTTTTTTTATGGTACTGGGTGAGGAATAAAATGTTTTCATCATATTACTATTGATTTTTAATTATTTATTTATACATTTTTATTTATTACACTGAGGAAGTGAATGATGCACTAATTTTAGCGTGTTAATAAAAATATAGTGCACTGCATCTAATCACAATCCAACATAAATTTTGCTGCAGTAGCATTAGCTGTTATCTCTCTTATCTGCTCTTTAACCAACTTTTAGAATAAATATTTTAGACATTAATCAGCCTCAATTCTCTTTCAAAAGTTCTGTTTTTCCTGTGTTTGCCAATTTTAATGGGCTCTATTTCTGAACAGAAGTTCATGAGGCTCTCCAGTGTTACACTAAGATACAGCGTGGGAGAACCTCTGCTTGCTAAATCATTTACTTCATTATTTGCTGTTCTCATTTTGTGAATAAAACACACCCTTAATTCCTGTAATACAATTAGTAGTTTTAGGCTATGCTGTTAAAACATGCTGTAGTTTGATAATGCTTGAATATTTGGATTTTAGCCTGGGTGTATATCAGCATGTAAAAACCGGATATTATTTTAATCAGACAGCATGTCCTCTCATCTAATTCATATTTTAATAATCTAGAATTTATCTATGGGACAAATTAATATGAGATTAACCCGAGAACAAAAAGATAAATAAAGCAATAATAAAACACAGAGGTAAAGACATTATGTAAATTGCACTATTAAGTTCATAAATCTGTAGATTTTATTCTCCTTTCATCCATCTTTTCTCCCTTTTGATTTCTTGCTGGTTATGTAATTTGCATCATTTTTCTCTCACTGGGATGCAAATCATGACTCATCTAGAAGAACAAGAGAAAAGCAGTAGGATTCAACTCACAGATTATAACACTGCAATTTAGGTGAGTGATAACAAAACTCTTCATTTGTGGTGTGACAGTGAACTTATTCTTCTGTGCAAAGGAAGTGAGACAGAGTGGAGCTTAAGCAGAACCAAAAGCAGCAATAGTTTTTGCTCTGCAGAAAAGCCATGGATTATGGGAATTTCTGCAACCTGTAACTCCATGTTTTTAAGAATAAATTAGACAAATGTTCATCATGAACTTTTAAGATTAATTAATCCTGTCTCTGTGCCTGAGTGTAGTCAACACAAATGACCTATTGAAATCCCATCCTGACCCACTTTCTGTGGTAAATCATTTAAAAACATTTAGTTTTTTGAAAAAAATATTTTGCAAGATACTGATATGAGTAAAGAAGGCAGTAAAACCTGGTGAAAAAATAAATACATGTATTTAAAGTTTCATCATCCAGGAGTCTGCATCTGAAACAAAGGTGTTTCAAATACAGAAGAGGAAAAAATAATCAAGAAGGGAATTCTTTCTTTGTATCAGTGCCTCAGACAGGAAACCAGGACAGACAACTCATAAAAAGGGGTCAAATGGGCTGGAAATAGTGATTCATCTTTCAGTTACTTATCAATCTATAAAAATTAGTGTCAGAAGGATATCAAGCTGTGAAATAACCTAAGAAAAAATAATTATGAGAGATCTCAATCATAAAAGTGATAATCATGAATGAATTATAAGATCAGTGGAGACAGTATGGGCAGAAAGACAGTTATGAGAAAATGCCTAAACTGTTAGTCATGCCAAATTTCAGTTTGAAAATTCACGTGATAGAAGATATTAGGGGATGGAGGAGAAGTGGTGGTAAGCTGGATGAGGATATATATATATATATATGTATATATTTATATACACACAATTCACTGTCTCTACTGTCTGTTGCAGTACTTTCACACAGTGCCACAGAAAATTCATTTCTCCAGTTCTTCAGCTGCTCCCAGCTCTACTTGAATCTTCCCCACTCCAAACCTTCTAGACAGTGGTTTGAGGCTGTTTAGTAGAATGGCCAGACAAATTTTGTTTAGAACATTTTATATATATTTTTTCTACCAGTCAGGCATGGCTGGCACCTCAGAGAGACTTCTGCATTTCTAGAGCCAACTCCTGTTCTAACCAGCACTCAAACTTCCAAAAAAGGGCTGCTCAGAAAACAGAAGCAAGTACTTTATCTTATTACTTTTTATTCTTTTCTCTTGATGCATCACAAATAAATAAGTGCAGTTAAGAGGCTTTTTATCTTCAGCTGGGGAAGACGATGGGGAGGAAATTATTGGACACATAACAAGAAACAGGGGAAAAATTCATAATCTCATTGACTCTAACAAGTAAAACCCAATGATAAATAAACTATATTTTTCTTTATTATTGAAAATGCAATTTTCTTCTGCTTTTGAAAGGTATAAAATAGTTATTGGCTTTCTCTTTACATTTGGACCCTCAAACTATCATCTTATTCTTTTCTCTTCCATTTTTACCACTTATAGAAATGGATTTGATGATGATTTCAAGATTTTAATCAACTTTCAATTTATTTCAGTAAAATAAAAGTTGATTAAAATGTTTCATTTGTGTTTGTGCTATTTTATAAACAGGAAGATTTGATACGATAACCTTAGAATTTACTACAGATCAGCTTCAACCCACAATTTCCTATTGTCAGTGAGATATAAAGTGTCCATTGCACTCAAATATCAGCTCAGCTGCAGTGTGTGGTAGTGTCCTTACTGACTGCATTGGTACCTCTTGAACAATCTTTGGCGATAATGATGAAAACCCAAATCTTACATTTGGAAGGAAACTGCCTTAATCCGTATTTGTCTTGGTTTGAAAAAAACAGGTGTCTTCTACGGAAGGCAGGAGCCTCCTTTGAAACAGAGAATGTAAACCCCTCCCTCCAAATTATTATAATTTTGAAATTAAGGGGCTCTCAGGCAAAGATATGGGAACAGGAATAAGAGTGTTTTATTAGGAAAAAAATAGAAGAAAATACAAAAATAAAAATGCAGTAATACAAAACAACACTGACAGAGTCAGAACAGGAGCTGACCCCCTGTGGGTCAGGGTGTTGCACAGTCCCATTCCATGGTGGCTGCTCCTCCTGCAGTGCCAGGGGTGGCTCTGTTGGAGCAGGGATCCTGGACAAGGGTGGAATTTTCCTCTGAAGGTCTAGGGCTGCTGGAGATGGGCCTGGTCTTCCTCTGGGAATGCAGTGGAGAAGAAAGCTGCTCCCCTGGGAATGCAGGGGGAAAATGCCGCTGTGGTGTTCCCAATCCTCAGATTGTATCCAGGTAGGAATGCTTGGCTCCTCCCCCTGGGCAGAGCATCTCCCAATGGGATGATGGAATTTTATCAGCCATGCAGGGACACTCACTGGCCATGGACAGAAGAGATGTTCTGGAGGGAGGATTGGTTGTGGAAGAGATAAAGAAAACTGCCCCACCCGGTTTTAACTGGTGACCCAATGAACAGCAGATAACTGCCCCACCTCTAACAGATGGGAATAGAATACACACCCCCAGCCACATCTCTCATTTCCAAACTAAGACAGTATTAAAGTGCTAATTGATTTCTGAAGCTCACAATTAAGTACAGCTTCAAGGATTTCTGTGTCAGCTGCAGGTAAACATTTTCCAAAGACTCACCACAGCTCACCAGAGAAAATCTTGGTGATACTGAACGCTCTGTTGCAGAACAGATGTGTCTCACTGTTATAAATCAATGTATAAAATAAAATTAAATAGGGTGTTTGTCTTTGAAAATAATGCATTTTAAAAGCAAAAAAAAAAAAAATCCTTTGTAGGTGCAATCTAAAACTCAAAATATTCAAAGAGAAGGATTGAATTGAGTGATTTGAAACATTTTAATTGATACAAGTCTCTACACTCTTCCTAATACACTGATTAACATTTACAGTTTTCATGCAATGATCTGAATAATGACATTTCTTCATGTCAAATAATCTGTCCAATAGTAATTCAAGAGGAAAACACCACATTCCACTCCATTATGACAGTTTTATAATATTGATTAATTTCTGGGTTTTGTTCAGGAGGTTGAGGAGGTTAAAGAAGAAAAACTAAAGTACAGACAATTTATTAGGAAACTACAATAAGCAATATAATTAATTTTACTAACTACTAGATACTATTGCATATAAAAAAGATGTGAGAAAAAAAAATCCTTGGTATCAGGGTCTCTACCAGTATAAGCAAATCTCTGAATAATCCTGTAATGAAACTGTGCAAGAAAAAAATTGAAGCCATGTTGTAAAACTATCTTGAATATGGTGCTAAAATGATTTGATATCAGAATTGTATATTCATCTAGATATTAAAGTTTTGACTTTCATGAAAAAATAATAATTAGAACTAAAATACACCTTAAAAAATTATCTAGCCTTTTGTCTTCCTCCAAGGACTACATGTCAAGGATTTCTGACTGATGGCTTATCTTTGATGTTGTTGTACATGGCTATGTTGACATAGAATACCAAGGGATTATCAGCCTTTCTCTCTTTCTCTCTCTCCACCCCTGCACTTTTATAGCAACAGATATTGTAAGCTATTAGGTAGTGCAGGCCATGTGGGACAAATTCAACAAGAGCAGAGAGATGAAGATACAGGTTCAAGCAGGTTGTGTGTGTGATTCTGATCATGGAAGAGATTCTCAGCAGACGGGGGTGGTGAGAGAGGATCTATATTCCAACACTTACTGTGATTTCCACTTTAATTTCAGGCTGTTGAATGAAAATGAGAGTCTTTAATCACATTTAGCAACTGAAAATTCAAGTATAAATCCACCAACATAAAAGTTCCTTTTGAAATCCAAGCACCCAACTTTTTTACTCTCTCATATAAAACTTTAATTTCAAGTACTTTGATTCAAATGCAATATTTTCAAAAAGAGAAAAGGGAAAAAACTCCCTGCATCCCCCAAGGCACACTCAGTAGTTAATTTGACAATGAAGACATCCATTATGAGTGATCAAGTGATGAGTTATCTCATCAAAGCCCACAATACAAGATTATTCCAGTGTTTAATTAGAACAGTAGTAAAGAAGTCAAGCCAAAAAAATATTTAACTCATCCCATTTAATCAGTTCCTTGGAATTAAACAAAAAGTCTCACTTTCAGTCTGGCAGTTTAAGATACACAAAGGCATGAACTTTCCAAAGAAAAGAATCCAAATATGTATAAATTAAATAATTTAGCAGTCAAGAAAGGTCACAGTTTAACAAATCTTCATTTGTATTGTTTCATCTCCGTTCTCCTGTGTGTGAGGTTCTTGTGGGTGCTGGGATCAGGTTTTTTAAATATCATTCAGCACATTCCTACATTTCGCACGTCCGATGTTGGGAGAGGTTTGTGGGCAGAGCAGCACTCCTGTCTGTCACCCACCTCTTCCCATCTGTCCCCTGAGGTGCATCATTTGAGAATAAAGTAGATGGTGTAGGCAGAAGTGTTGGGCTCAGGAGATCTGGATCAGCCCCTGTTTTGCCATTTGGCCACCCTTTGACAAATCTTTCCACTGCCACTGATGCCTCAGGTTTTAGCTTTTATGTTTTTCAGATTCTGTGCTGCTTTAGTGTGTACTCCTGAGCTTCACATTAGGGGGTGGTGAGCTCTCTTCACAGAGTAGGGAGACAAAACAATTCCTTCTCTACCTGGGGACCAAGGACAAATGATCCAAATCTCAGGCCCAAGAGCATAAAAAACAGTGGAATGAAGAGAGAGAAACAAGAAGGATGGGACTGCATGGGCTAAAGCTGTAATTGGACAAATAACTCCAATATGGAAATGGACCAGAATTTATAAAATTGAGAAGCCCCGTGAAGGCTCGTCCATTTTGTGACCATTTTGGGTTCATTTTGGGTGTAGTCTTGGCTGGGCTTTTGTGCTGCCCAAGGTGCATCCATTGAGGCCTTCAACAAATCCCTGCTTTATTCTTTAACTCTGTCTAGTCTCTGTTCTAGGTCAGCCTTCACAAGGCATCACCACTGTCTTGAGCCAAAAGCCATAAAACATGGATAATGTTCAGAGTTTTGCTCCAGATCAGGTAGGAGCAAGGTCTTAGAACAGGTCTTACACCTCCTGTGCTGAAGCTCATCAAAAGGTGGATATTTTCAAATAAAACCAGAAGACAACCCAACAGAGCTCTGAGACCGAGGCGCTGGCCTGGATATACTGTAATGATTAATGATAATATCACAATGGAAATCTACGTGCTATGCAAATTTCTTGGCAAGGTGTGTAGGGAGTTTGGAATGATCTGGGTGTGACTGAGGCAGTCAAACCTCTCATTAAACCCATTAAATCGGTGGGGATTTACCCTGGATTGCATAGACTGTGTCCATACTTGCTGATAAAACAGTACGAGGGCTTGGGCTCAAGCACTGATCTGGGATTATCCAATTCACCAATTTCTAGCACAGTCCCTAATCTGGGTTACATGAGGCACCAGTGAGCACTTTCTGGAATAATAGGGAAGCATCAGCAGACAGTGATCCCCAAAAAACTCCAACATTCACTATTATCATGGCTTATTAATTATTATTTTTTATTATTATTCATTAAGGGTTACTATTTCCATGTGTTTGAAGAAAGACCTAAATCACTCTGAATGTAAATTGGGTTTATGCCACAGGTTTCAGGGGCAGAGGAGGGACCTTGGGCTGATTAATTTTCCTGTGTTCATTTTTAAATGAGTTTATACTGAATTATAAATATTGATCTGAATATGTATATGTATTGATACTGAATTGATATATTGATGTAGGACTGAGACTTTTCTTACCTGATGATAAAAAGGCAGTAAATTCTCACGTTTGTGCACTCTCCCTCCACCTTCCTCTACATTTTTTGCTAGGGATATTTGTGGTGTATTTCAAAACTGATCCTGAATCTCAAAGCTCTCCCTGGAACTAACAGACCATAAATTGTTGGTTAACCTTGAGGCTCCCAGATGGCAGACTCTGTATGAGGGCAAATCCTCACCGCTGTATGTTTTCCTTCTAATATGATGTGTTCTGCCAAGCTCTATGATAGTATGATGGATCAAGCTCCCTGCATCACTGAAGCTCCACAAATTTACACACCTCCACTAAATTTGCTCCACCATAAAATGTTCTTCTTTTAATACAGGAATGAGGTCCTAGCTAGTGCTACGTTAAGTGAAACTGAATTGGATCAGCTAAAAAGTAGGTTGTGAGTAATAGAAAAACTCTTTCTTTTTTAATAGTTGTTGGATGAAAAAAAGGGAACAATGTGAACAGTACCTGACCTGGTGACTTGCATTGGAATGGGAAGAATCAACTCTTTGGGAAAATGAAAAAAAGAAAAAAAAAAAACCAACAAAAAAGGACACTTTTAGAAGAAAAAGTTAAAAAATGAGGAACTAGGACAGTCAGTGGCTCTGCCTCAGCTGAAGTAGGGTCTCTAATGACTCCAGTGACATATAATCAATTTATGAGCTTTGCTGTATTACATTCACAGACAATGCAGATGTCATCATTCCCATGTCCCCTGAGAATGGGAAGTATATTATATTCACTCAAGAGTGCAAATGCCAGCAAAATTCAGTCATCCTAATTCACAAGAAATTAATTTCTGCAGAGTTTTGCTCGGATTTTTGCCTACCCAATAGTTGGCTCTCATAATGACTTTTTTTATTTTTGCAATCTTTGAGAATTTTGTTGAAATACTGATGTGATCAGAACTGCAAAATCATATTTTGGAGCCTTTCAAATTCTGTTTCTGAATTACTTTTAGTCGTCTATGCCAGTTCTCAAACTAAATTTCTTAATACTCTGAGAAATCACATGTTAAAAGGATTTGTAAACAGGGATTTGCTTTTTCACAGCCCAAACCTATCTCCATAACTGAGATTCAGCTGTTTTATGCATACCCCACTAAAACCTCTGCTGATTTCAATTAAATTTCACCAGAACACACTGGAATGGGAGAATGCACGTTCTATTTTGTCATAGAGAAGCCTAGGCATAAATAAGTAATCACAGAACTATTAAGGATTTGCTGTTGTATTTTCATATTTAGTGAAAACTTGTATTTTTAAAGAAATCCAGGAAGCTCTAGGATTCAATTGTTTCATCAACCAAGACGGCCATGTACCATTTTCACAGATAATATAGTGCAAGTGTCAAAATTCCTGATCAATACTCTCCTGTCACTCATTTTTATTCCTGATCAGTCACAAGCTGTTAACTGTCTCTTCCCTTAACAGAATTTATAGTAAGATATTAAGGTTTATATGGTATTAAAGGATAAATAAAGATTTGCCCAGAACAGCTGGTGGTAAATAATGTACAAAACTCTGTTGATTACTGAGACAGCAGAATTTGTCTTCAAGTCTTTCTGATCTTCTTTAAACATTAAGGTTGAACTTCACTGAGAGAGGAATAGGAAACTTTCAATCATGAAAAATTAAGCTTTTATTATTTTGGCAATGATTTCTATAATACATAAAATACATATAAAATAATTATGTGTATCTAATTATACCTATAAAATGTATAATACTTCATACAGTATAAATTTGTATAGTAATATTACAATAAACACTGTAAAGCAGGGTGGGGAAAAACCTGACATATGCTTCAAAAGCAGACAGATTTGGATGGCTTGGACTTGAATATTTGTGCATATGTTATTTGGAAAGCAGGGGTTGTGATTACCCTCAAATTATATAGAATTCTGATGAATGCAAAAAATCTAATTATGAATTATTTATATTCAAGCAACAAGTAACTCATGCTTCCCAGATAAAAAAATACTGACTTTCCTGTGGCAGAGGGTTAGGACATTGAGGAAGGAATTCTGAGTTTAATAACATCTAAAATATTACCATCACTTGCATGTTATCACATACCTGCAGAAAGTAATAAACAGTACTGGAAAAGATGCTTGCATCCAAGCATTTTAAGAATATTGCTCTTCCATTCAAGCCAAAAGTTTAATTTACAGACTCTTTAGAAATCTAGTAAAATTTCATAGTTCTCTTTCCTGTTTCCATTTAGTAAACTGAGTTACTAATTCTCAATCTTAACGCAGGATTGCAAGAAACACAATCTTACTTTTTGAGCAGATGGGAACCTAAGACTAACCTCAATTTCTATTAAACTTATCAAATCCTCACACTTGCAAGAAATTTTCAGTATCACAAAATCTGTGTGTGGTTAAACCACAATTTAACTGAATAATGAGAACTGAATTTGGCTGGCGTGCTTTGTGCAATGGCAATATGGCAGAGGTCTGGCTCAAGGGGCCAATTTTAAGTGTACAAAAGGTCCAGGGTTTGGGGTACCACAGTAGTAAATGGGGCAGTATTGGAATATGGTGGAATATGGGCTTAACCTCACCATAAATGACGTGCAGAAAGATTCATCTAGAAGAAACACCCTACTCCCAAGCACTGAATCAGTGGCATTAATGAGATTTACTTCCACACAAATCAAAACTCCAGAGACGGGAAAGACTATTGCACAGATCAGCCAGTGCAAGACGTGGCTCTGAGCTGGAAGTGAGCATTCTGAAACATGAAACCAGGTGGGCGTTTGACTTTCTGTGAGCCCCAGAACAAAGCCTCTCTTGGAAGACGCTCTCCGAGACCTCTGGCCACTGCCATGCTCGTGATCTGCGGGTGAGCTCGGGGCTCTCTTCTCTTCAGAGGAATCTCGTTGAACTCTGACTTGGCAAAGTCAAGAGGTGGAAGTCGGCCTCTTCATTTTGAAAAATTGGCCCCAAGGGTTTTTATTCGTATTTTAAGATCTGCACAACTGTTTGAAGAAAGAAGAGGTGAGAAGGGCAGAAACCTTCTTTTTTCTAAAGGGTTCTTGTACTTATATCCAAGACTACAACAATAGAAAAGATGAGAGATAGGATGCCCCTGACTGATAAAGCTCTTCCTTTCCTTTAGATGTCTTCCAAGTCATGTAAAAACGAGGTCCACCCATTCTTAATTCTTTGGGACACCTTTTGAACTTGTGGTTTTCAGATCATGAACTCTTAAACAAGAAGTGCTGCAACTAGGCTGAAAATTATATTTTGGTAATGTCTCTCTATCCTCCCTTTACCATGACATAATGTGAATATATTTCAAAAAGAATTCTTCTTCTTGAAACTATCTTTTCAGATTTTTTGTTGTTAGTTTTTGTGGTTTTTTTCTTTTTTTTTAATTGACATGGAATATTTAAATTTCTTGGTTTTTCCAGTTAGTTATCTGGTTTTATGGAGTTGCTTATAAATGTTCTATGATCTATAGCCAACACTTAGGATCTTGGCTCCAATTTTCTCTCAGGATCCTACAATCAGTGATACTACAAGAAGCCAGTCCCAGTGACTGCCTCTGGTATCTCTAACGACTCCTTTTCCTGAGAGCAAGCAGGAAAGCTCCATTTCTGTGATGGAGAAACCCCACCACACCTCCTGTGATCTGGAGACATACCCTCAGTTGTCCTCTAAGCCTGTCCACTGTAAGAGTGCCTTTCTGAAAAGCATTCCTTTCTCCATCTTTCACTGGGATAGAAAATATGTACATAACTCATATGGGAATCAGTTTCCAATCACACATTTTTGTCCTGCCTGTTTGCTCATTTTTATTAGAATGGACCTATGTGCTGAAGGAATCTCACAGGGCTTGGTACAAGATATGCTACCAAAAGATTTTTTATTGAAATCCATAGCAATGGATATAGGGAAAAAGGAACTTGGGGGAAAAGGAACTATTACATCAGACTTTTTGGATGTGGTCTTTACCCTCATGCATTTTTGGAGGGATTTATATATCTAAGATTTTAAATAGTAGTGAAAAGGCTTTGTTGTTTGTAATCAGGCATGCTTATTTTAAAAGACAGAAGCTATAAATTCTATTTTATGTATGTAGAGGACATAATTACTTCCTCTAGAGACAAAATATATGTGTATATTTGATGGGAGAAGGGAGAGAAGGGTTAGGAAAAGAAAATAAAGTTACATGATCCATGGAAGTAGAGAATGAAATGAGATTCTATTGAAACTTAACAAGTGAAAATCCCAAGCTGCACTTGGCTTTCCAAAATGGCAAATTGAAATCTTAGTATCAAGTTTCTCAAGTTCCCAATCTCTTACACAAGCTGGTTTCCCTTCATGGGTTGTTCTCCCTGGATACATCGTGTCTGGGGCAGTGTGCTGTGAAAATACCAATTACAAGCTGTTGTTGGACTTGTGTGTTGGAAATAGGAATTTTTAAATGGAAAATGCTTACTTTAAGATAGTTATATGAGCCATCAGATTTCTTCTACATAAGCAAACTGCCCAGCCTGATAATGAATGACTTCTTGAAAGGAAGGCTCCTTCAAGACTGAATTTCTGAATTTCCTTCTTGAAAGGAAGGCTCCTTCAAGGACTGAATTTCATCTATCAGCCCCAATATAGGTAAGAGGCTTTATCCAGGCCACAGCCAAAGGAACATTTTGTCTATTCTACACTTTTACAATGACATTATCTTCATTATGCATCCAACTGCTGCTATTGTTGTTGAATTTTATTTCATAACACAGGGTATGACTGATGCAACAGCTTTTACCTTATCCACATCTGGAAGAATCAACACACATTCCAGCCAAACTCTCCAGGCAACAATTGCAGGTTGCAGTTATAATGGGGGGAAATGAGATTTCTTCCCATATCTTCAAATTAGTACATTTTGAAGTAGATGCAAGGTTTTACATAATAATTTGCAAAAGCCTCTGGATATTAAGAAACCTGTGGGTAAAATCTTGAACTATGTTGTGCAGGACATGTTGTGCACTCCCCTGCTTTGATAGAATCAGGATTTCACCTGTTCTGAATAAAACTGGTTTTAATTTAGCTGCAAAATATGGCAGAGTTCTCGTCACTCTGAGACAACAAAGTGCCAATGACATTTAAGTTCTTGTTCCATTTTCCTTGTTAGAGAGGATCAATTTTATGTATGCTCCACTAATTAGATGCTTCTTAAACTACTTAACAGATTTATTCATGCCATTCTTACAACTCAACATTGTTCTGGTTTCTTTTAAGACGTGTTGAAACTGAGAACAATGCTCAGATAATCCTGCTGCCTTCAAATCAGCATATTTAATATATATTTGTATCATTCTCATGGTGAAATTGGTGCACTGTCTTCAAATCAGCATATTTAATATATATTTGTATCATTCTCATGGTGAAATTGGTGCACTGTCTTCAAATCAGTATATTTAATATACATTTGTATCATTTTCATGGTGAAATTGGCACACAGAAATCATTCAGAAGAAAAAACCCAAACTCCTCAAACATCCATTTAAAATGTGTTTTCTTGACTTTCCTACAGGAATTGGTCAAGTATCTTCTTGTTTTGGTTTTTATTTTAAATGAAAAATATTATAATTTTGAGAAAGAAAATGTGGCTACAGTGTTTTCTAAATGAAGTGTTGCTTTTGAATTAGTGGTTCATTATACAGCAAAAAAGTCCTAAGGCTGGGAAGAAATGTGGTGTGTTTGAATTTGCATTTTTGCTTAAAGCCTGGGTAAAAAATATTTTCTCTGCTTTTCTAAAAGAGGTGGAGTGAAGGTAATGATTTTCACTTGAATAAAAAGTAGGTACAGTAGCTAAAGAACTAGTTTAATATTAAACTTTCATTGCAATTCATTACTTAGGCTTGAATCCCGAGTGAAGACTTTGGTCTCTAAAAGCTGTGAATTGGAGCATCAAACTCGTGATTGCCTGGCTCTCACAATGAAAGCCAGGATGCTCTCTTAGGCATTCATGTTTTCCACACAGTGTTTTAAAAGTCTTGAGGTAGGAGTTATGGAATTGCAACCTGGCCAACATAACCTCATGGGGAGCTGAGCAACAGGGAATTCAAAGGGCAGGGTAGGAGGATAAATAATTTCCTTTTCCTTGCAAAAGCAGGTTATTATTATCTTCTGTTTTTGACAAACCTCCCCTCACTCTCCTGGTTTAGCAACATCTGCAAACTGCAGCCTGCCTTATACTAATACTGCCTTTTTTGGAGGACAGCTCACAGCTCAAGAACTCCAGGTATCTTGAAAGCTTTCACTGTTTCTGCACATACCAGGACATGAAAGGTTAGTAAGGTTTTCTGCCAGAACTTTCCAGTCATTTTTGGATTAGGTGCTTATTAATTATTACTGCAGATCCCCTGTCACTTTTGGTCCTGAATTTTCGTGGTTCAGCTCTTTCAGCTGCAGACAAATTTATTTTTTAGTAGCACTTGATGAAGAGTTTCTGACTCAAATACAGGACTAAGAGGGTTGTAGGAATTCCACAGCTTTTTAATTAAGAGGAATAACTTATACTAGCTGTGGGCTATGGGTGTAATATATTCATGTTGGCTTTTGGTTGTGCCCATATTAGAACAGAACTGAGTCATGTTGGATCAATCTGGAGATTCACAGTTAGGTTGTTTTGGGAGGGAGAAAGTGTACATTACTAGCAGGAGTAAATCTGTAGGAGGCTGTTAACTATAGACAAAAATCTCTGTGAATAACAATTAATTAGCACCTTGCAAGCAGAATGGGTATCTTAGCCAGCTGTGGCTAGAAAGTGAGACTTTGATCATGGTCCTAATCCAGAATTTTGAAGATTTCAGGTTAGTTCATGTTCCTGTCCCTGACTCCAAGATGGAAATGAAACCATTGTTTTTTTCACAGTCCATTTCCTCTTGCTTATAATGAACTTTTTGTTCACTGCTTGCTTGTTCTGGATTTTTTTCTGTCTCTCACAAACTGTTTTTCTAGCAAACTATGGTTTCCTGTTCCAATTACTTAATTGGTTCTGCTACAATTTGGTAAATAATCCTTGGACAGTGGTTTTACTTTCAAACACTGTCCTCACAAAAACATTGCTACTGTGTACCAGAAAAAAAATCCCTGCTGGACAGAAATTGCAGTGCTGAGTGTCATTAGAACTCTGTTTGAAAGTAATTCTTTTTTTTCACGCTTTATATCATGATAATTGGTTCAGCTGTGTGGAACCACTTTTGGGTGCTGCAGGGTCCACAGAGCCAGATGTAACACCAAACACTATTCTCTGTGATGGGCATAGTTCAGCACTGTATTACTGACAGGTTTACAGGGTTTTTTTCATGTTCATCATGACTGAGATATAAAAGATTAATAATTACAACTGCTGGGAAGAAAAGGATCATTATGCAAATTTTAACACTGTGTGCTTGGAGGAAAAAGCCTTTCCTAACTAAGCACTTTAACAGAAGATAAACAAGGCATTTTCAAAAAGGTACAGCTTACAGCCTCATCAAATAATTATATGATACCTTCATTATTGCTAGTCTGTCCCTGTAGAAAGACAATATTTTCTGTTTTACATGGTACTGAGTCTTTAGAGTTGAAACCTTCCTTTGAATATGACTGTTAATAATGAGGGGTCATTAGTATATATTTTCATGAAATCAATAGATTATATTTTGACTAAACAGCTTCATGGACTCTGGCCTCCACTGCTGGATTTTTATTTTGATGGCTGTGGATAAAACCAGAATTTTTATTGGAAGGACTGAGTCCAAAGCCAGCATTAATGTGTTATCACACAGGGTCAGGCTTAGCAATGAAAGCTAATGAAACTCTCTGAGAACAGCAGATCATTTTGTATTAACTTTCACACTATGGACAAAATCCATCTCTCAAAAAATTCAGCAGACATCCAATGTTCCTACCCAGAATTACTCCTTTTGGATTTTTTTTCTACTGTATGTGCTGCCTAGATGTGTTTTGCTTAAATGGAAATTTTACACCCAAGAGGACAGAGTAAGATGACTTAATTGCATTTCTGAAATGACAGGTTCTGTTCTACAGCAGCTCTATCACCCTTGCACAGGTTCTTTTTTAAAATGAACCATATTTCAAATTCAAGTTCAGTACTGCATCACAATTTATTCTCCTCTTATTATTCCTCTATAAAATGAGTTATTCTTAGCTATCCTTAGCATATTTAATCCCTAGTTTGTGT
Organism: Peucedramus taeniatus; assembly: GCA_013400575.1. Taxonomy (NCBI): domain Eukaryota; kingdom Metazoa; phylum Chordata; class Aves; order Passeriformes; family Fringillidae; genus Peucedramus; species Peucedramus taeniatus. The sequence goes on along the minus strand of WBNO01015098.1, from coordinate 33,688 downwards.
GTCACTGACGTTAACCCAAATCTATAGATGCTATTTCATGTCAAGACCTCACAATAATACCTCAACCTTCTTACAATTAAAGCCTGCAGTACTTACCTAAATACTAACTTTAAAAAGGAAGAATCACCTGTTCTCTGTGGTTCCACTTCAGAATTTCCTTTGGTCTGTTTTATTTAAATCTGCAGGAGAGCAGCTCAGCATGCACAGGGTCAGGGCTATGTTGACCTCCTGATTGAGGGCAGGAATAGTAGAGAAAATTCTCTGTAGGTCTGGCAAAAAGGGAGTTCTTCAGCAGAAAGGTTAGTCTTTTGTCCTCACTCCTTCAGGTCTTTGGCTAGAAAGATTACGCTCTCTCTCCAGCTGGCTAAAAAAAAAATGTGTGAGGGCAAGAATTTGATGTAGTGTGACAATAATGGCTTTAGAAAGTCGTTTTGCACTGGTGGGCTGACACAGACTAAGCTCAGGCAAGATGAGCACAAGCCACCACTGAACTGGAAGGAGTTATTCACCCCAACAAGCTCCTGGTGGAGAGAAGGTCCTGGCTGTATTTGCCTCCTGCTCCCTCTGCTCCAGGGCAGGCTGGGGACTTCCAGGGAAGCAGCTCAGAGGCAGCTCTCACTTTGGAGCTGCACTGCAGCCTGACAGGCAGATCCTTCACATCCCTGAGCTCTGAGATTTGGGCCATTCCTCTGTGGTTTTCCAGTGATCTGCTAAAATCAGGCACTGACTGTTGCTCTGATTTTTTTAAGTTTTACCAAGCCTTCTGATGTTTGCATTTTTGCACAGAATTTTCTCACACACTTTATGTAAATAACTTATTGTTTTTCATTCCTTTGTGGGGGACGAGCAACCTGATGGACAGTTGGGTTGCCCAGTGGCATTGAGGAGGTGGCACTGTCACCCTCCAGTGACACTGGCATTTCAGAAAGGTGTATATATATGGAGTCAGATGTTTTAATAAAGAGTTTTTTAGTTTGCTTTGACCAGAACTGCTGTCCATGTCATTTGTGTGTCACCTCACAGTAACAACTGACACAAACATCTCAGTGTGGAATCATGTCCTGCATCTTTCCCAAAATCCTGAAATATGGTTGATTAGTACTGTAAAATTACAACTCCTGACTGAAGGAAAGAATGATGTATCTGATTCCATGTTATCAGAAGGTTAATTTATTACTTTATTATACTATATTTTTTTAAAGAATACTACACTATACTATACTAAAGAATACAGAAAAGATACTTTCTGAATGTTAGAGATAATAATGAAAACTCATGACTCTTTTTTAGAGTCCCGACACAACTTGGCCCTAATTGGCCAATGAGTTAAAACAACTCACACTGGAGTCCAATTAAGGACTCACTTTTAGGTAAACAATTTCAAAATCATTCTATATAAGTACAAACAAAGGAAAAACAAATGAGAAAAGAATTGGTTTTCTTTTCTCTGAGGCTTCTCGCTGCCTTTCAGTTTCCCAGGAGAAAAATTCTGGGTGAAGGAATCATATTTAGAGAATGTGAATGTCACAGATTAATTTAAAGTATTTGCACTAAATACAGAGCATGAGTCTCAGAAAATCAGGTGCACTAGGAGTATTTCATAACCTCATCAACCCAGGTTTTGATCTCTTAACCACCTCTTTTGATTTAAGGCTTCATTTTGCCATTGTTTTCTCGACCACCTCACTATTTTTGAGCCTGTTTATCAAAAGCAACAGAAAGGCTAGAAGCTTTGATATTTGAAATGAATTTAAAATAGGATGAGTTTAGTTGTCCCTCGTTGTCACAGTACTTTCAGTTCTCCAATTCACTCATTTCTAATAATATATAACTCCTTACATTGAGTTATGAAAGGCATTAGGAAAAATCCTTGTTATTATTTCTCTATAACACAAAAATATATACATATATAATTTTTCAGGAAAGAACTAGAATTGAGAACAACTTGGACAATGCATTTTACATCACTGAGTATAGGCACATACAGCCTGAGGTGTTGGTTTCATTAATATCTCATTTTTCCACATGTGCATTTGTCTTGACCATGCAAATTAATGTTCTAGCAGTGGTGGGTTCTGATGTATGGCAAGAAAAAATATAAGCAATTAATACAACCTGTAAATATTGAAGTGTTACCATATAGAACAACAGGAAGCACTAGAATAATAAGACCAAGAAGAGAGAGAAACTTATCAACACACAGTACAAATCCTAATAGTTATCTGCAACATGGCTACCTTGATTTTTCTATAAATTTTTATTCCTAGAAAGGTCCCAAATAGTCCCCTCCCATTATCTATGGACTTTGCCAATTTACTGACATAACTTCCCCTCCCAGCTCCTCTGAACTCCATCATCCCTCACAGCCCCTTCCGCAACTTCTGTCAGCATCTTGTCTTATCCTGAGAGAATTCTATATGTCACATCCAGCAATTTCTTTGTCATGTCCAGTAGTTTGCCATGTCCATGTGCCATCCCTGACAGCATAAAGAAATTAAGGGAAGCAGAGCAGGTTATTCCTGATGAGACAAGAGATGCAGAGCAGCCTGGGAAGGGGTCCAATGGCTGGCACTGGCACTTTTCTCCAGACGCACACATGACACATTCTGTGCCTCACAAACCTTGGAGCCATGTAACCTTCCTCTCCCTCCTCTTGCCCTTCCATGGAAAAATATCTCTCAAACCCAAAGTCCAGCCCAGGCAGCCATTCCCAAGCTTCTTAAAAAAGCATTTCCTGGTATGTGAGTAGGAAAACCTCTGCTCTGGGCTGAGAAGAAAAAGCAAAACCTTATAATTCAAAGAGAAATGTCTGATGAGAAGGTCAGTGAATAAACCCCAAAAAAAGATGCAATTATGTACATTTCAGCATTCTTCCTACAGTACATGCAGTAAGAAGTATCTGCTTCCTGCCAGATGCTGATAACCTAGGCTTTAGCCACAAGTTTCTATTGAATAATTCCTCTTTTAAGTGATTTGCCATCAGACTAACTTCATTCTTTGAAGCATTATCACTTTTTTTTTTTTTTTTTGAGGCTCCCTCATAAAACCCTTGGAAGCTGCAAACTTCACAAATTCCTCTTTCCAGTGTGTTTTATCTAAAACGTGAAAAACTAAAAAGTCTTCAGGATTTTTTTAAAAGCTGGAGGAAAATTCAATGACTGATCATTGGCTCTGCAAGATGACTTCTGCATCACTGCTGAGAATTTCCAATCACACAGCTGAAAAACTGGCAGCAAGGCTCTGACCTGCAGCTTTACAGAGCAGATGGTTTGCTGCCAGGAGATGTTGAGGCTTCCTTCTTTGAGATGTAGGTCTGCTGTCACTCTAAAGCAAGGAGATGATCTGGAGCAGAGCATTTTTCCCTGAGACAGCTTCCCAAAAGGTCTCCCGGAGCTCCCTGTCACTCTCTCACAGTGTTCAGCCTCTGGCTGGAGTGGGTGAACAAATGCAGCAGATGAGGATATTGCAGCCATAAACTGGAAACCACTATTTTTGTTCTTTACATACTCTCATTTTTTTTTCCAGGAATAATTTGTTTACATTTACATTTATATGATATTGAAAAATATCAAATAATATATTTCCTAAAGTTATTCTATTCTTCTCCCTTAGAAATAAGCAGTAATTGCACTACCAGCCAGCTTCCAAGGGATTGATACCAATAATGTAAGCAGCTGTATTCTTACATTTTGTTTAATAAAATTGCTTTTATGTAAAGGTCTGCTATTAAACATTTGATAGCTTAACATGGAAAAAAATTCGCTGGTATGGAAAGGCAATTATAATTTGAAGAATTATTGCCATAAAATTTAATGTTTTTCAATTCAATCTATTGTAAGGCAAGAATTTCTCTGGAGTAGTTGCATTCAATATTCCATTGTAAAAAAGAGTAATGGAATAAAAAATACTGTGTGATGTATGGAATTTTATGACAAAAGGCAAAACTCCCTCAAATTTTTCTCTGTAGTCATCTCTACCTTTAGCCTTATTAGTTGCCATGAAAAATATCTCAAGTGCCTGTAAGCTCAAACAATTATATACCTGTTGCATAACTTCTTGGAAGCTGAATATCTAAATATTCTTGATCCTTGGCCTTGCAGCTGATTCATTGTGGCACTGCTGTCTCTAGATTTATGTGTTTTAGCTAAACTCTTCTGCTAGGCACCAGAGAGAAGTATCACAGGAGATGATTTACCCTTTTCCTCTCTTCTGCCATTAGATACTCAGAAAAAAGTAGCTGAGTTTCACCCCTGGGTGACTGACATCAGGGGATGTTCTACTCTGGATAATTAATTTCTGTTTCTATTAATTTAATAGAGAACAATGCCTTCAATGATCTTGACATCATTAGTATTGCTCAGGTCTTACACAGCAGTGAGATAGGGCTGATCAATTAAATCAGTGTGAAAGTAGGTTTAGATTGGTATTGGGAAGAAATTCTGGGGGGTTGCTGAGGCCCTGGCACAGAGTGCCCAGAGAAGCTGTGGGAGGCACTTCCATGCCTGGAAATGTCCAAGGTCAGGTTGGATGGGGCTTGGAGTAGCCTGGGATAGTGGAAGGTGTCTTGTGGCAGTGAGGTTGGAACTGTGTGATCTCCGTGGTCTCCCCAACCAAAACCACTCCATGATTTTATGGTTTTATGGAAGAGGGAGTGAACACCATGCAGTTGTGCTCTGGGAAAGCAAACAGGGTCTGGCTGCCCTGTTCTGCTCAAAAGCTACAAACCTGGAGGCACTGAGGGACAAAGGGTGACTTGATGTGCACGAAACTCCACAGACTGTGCCAAGGGCTGAGGCACTACCCCAAACCAGCAGCTCCCCAGGGATGCAGAGTGACTCTGTGCTCACCCCCTGCACAGAGCCCAGCCCTACAGATTTAAAGCTTTGCTGGTAGGGGCTGACTTCAAGGTGTCACACCTCACCTGTTTTTGACCTGCTGACAAAAGGAGCAGCTGGTGCTCCTATCAGAGCAACTGCTGGGCTGGAAATCACTATCTCAGACAGCCAAAGGGAGGACTGTTTGCAAAAAGCTGCTACTGTTATTTAAAAGCTAAAACTGAGTGATCAAACGATCTCATGTTCCACATCCTTCCAGGGATGGATCACAGTCCAAAACCTTCCAGTTATAAGGCTTCACTTCAACAGCAGGCTAAAAAGAGGGAAGAAGTGACAAATTTGAAGACCTCTCCAGACTCCAGTGATGACAAAACTTCTGATCTGCTGTAATTCATCAGAGGAGTTGAGCACATTCTTATGTTCAAGCTTGCAGGCTGGCACAGTGATTTCAAAGCATTTTATTGAATGCACCCAGTTAAGTGCTTTGCTGGCTCCCAACTTGGCACAAATGCCTCTTGAAATGATTCTCAGGGTATTTCTGTAAAAGAAATCAGTGACTAAAGTCATATAAACTGGAGCCTCCAGGATGCCAAAATAAGATTTAGTGTGATCATGAACATTCTTCTCTTGGGAATTCATCTTCAAGTTAAAAAAAAAAAAAAAAGTGTATTCATTATAGTTAGAAGATCTTATTTTGAAATGAATATCACTGTCTGTTGACATATAGGCAAATAAGACAAAAATTAAAAAGTTAAAATATTTAGGA
>WBNO01015098.1:0-27816 GCA_013400575.1 Peucedramus taeniatus | reverse complement strand
TTTTTTTTTTTTTTTACATTTGGACCATCACAATAACTCTTTAAGTACAAGCCAAAGAAATACTTTTTTTTCTCTTCAGCTGTGCTGAGGTTAAGGAACTATCCATTTTATTTACATACAAATGAGTAAAGAGTTTCAAAAGTTAATTTATGTAAAGAGGATAAGCTATTCCAACTACTTGTTAAGAAGTAGGGAGCAAATTTATATTAAAATTTACAATAAATATTAAAAACTTCATGGTGCTTTATATTGATGCTGTAAAAAATTGTTTTAAAAATTAAATTCCATTTAAAATATAAAATAAATGGAAGGGTTAATACAATGCATAATTTGAAATTAAATTTTTGATTTTGGGATGACAGGAAATTTTAATTAACCTAAGGATATTTGCTTTAAGCAAGCTCATTCCACATTTCTCTGTCTCAAACACATGAAAAATCCTTTCCCTGTGTCCTGTATTTCATTTTACCTCAGGAAAGCCTGAGCTCTGTAACTGAACACAGTGCAGGAGAGCTGGTGCAAATGAGACAAAGAAATAGGAGAGTGATTTGTCTAATAATCCTAAAAGATTTATTTTGGAGGTTAATATAGGTAAAGTAGCCTGCAGGAAATCTCAGAATGGTGATTATGCTACCTAAGAGCCCAATGGTGAATGAACCTGAGGGGATGCAGTAGAGATTAGTGATTTTTCTGCCTCTGTTGAAGAGGTGGGCTTTGATTTAAACATCTTCTTTCCAATTTTAAAAACCAGCATTTTCATAGGGATTGGCCACAATGCTTGTGAGGTTTAAAAGGAATGGGCAAAAAAAAAACATCAGGGCAGTGATTACCCAATTTTTTTTCAGATATATTTTCTAATCCACTTTCCAGAGGGAAGAGTGCACAGTGCAGGAGGGTTGGACTCTCACTGGGCTGTTCTGTGTCCCCAGCCCTGGGAATAGAAGATGAAATTGTGCAGAGCTTTTCAGGTCACTCAGGAGCTGTGCTTCTGATTCCTCTTTTCCAGATTTTGTGCTGCTGCTCATAAGAGGAGCTGAGGTACTCAGCTGATGACTGGCAATGTCTTGTTTCTCCAAATAAATAACAAAATTGACCTTTTTTTGGGAAAGCAATGGAAGCTTTTACACTTTATTTTCAGACTTGCCTGTTTTTCCCAGATGTAAAATGTTAAACTTGGCAGCACAAGTACCCAATTTGGAACTCCCTTGAATTCAGCAAAGCTGAATGAACTTGAGGTAATTCATGGGTCTTGTTTTCCATGGATGGCAGATTTGTAGTTCAAACGAGGTCACCCAGTTGGGAGGAAGTTCATGACTGACATCCCAATAATTTTATAATAATTATATAAGTGATGAGTGTGGAAAGATTTGTATGGAGGGATCTTGGCCAATTCAGCTCAGGCAATGACATAAAAGTGAAAAGCAAATCAGTCTGATCCCTAATTTTCATGGAACCAACAAACCATCACTGCAGTTCACCTGGGAACTGACACTTCATGTGTCAGCACTCTGGAAAACTCAGCATGATTTCAGAAAGGATTGTCTGACTGCAGTCCAGGCAATAATGGGAAGAGATTTGACTGATGCTCACTCAAAAATGGAGTTTTGGTTCCAAATTGTTTGTCTCTAAGCAGAGTTATAAATTTTGTGTTTGAACACACAGAACTTTTTTTTTTTTTTCCCTAAAGAAATTGCAGCTCTAACAAGGAAATAACCTGAGATTTTTTTGACTAGCTGGAGTCTCATAATAATTCTGACAAACACCTCTGATATTTTCAAATACTGAACTTTTGGTGTTGTATGAGACCTATGATTCTGACCTAGGGATGATGTAAGGCCCAGGGTGGTGCAGAACCCAGCAGCCTAGATCAGCTCACTTTTATAAAAAGCTGTGGTAACCTTTCAGAGGTTGTTTGCCATGTCCCTGGTGTGGTGACCACCTGCAGCCTTTGAGCTGGGGGTCCTTGGCAGGTGAACCCCTTTGCACCCATTGTGCTAAACAGCCTCAAGTTTTAGTTTTATTTTTTATTCCCCCTCTCTGCAGCTGACCTGCACACTTGCATTTTAGCTGCCAGCAGCATCCAGGACTGTGTTTCAAGATGCTGGACTGAGTTTAGAGAATGACTTTTAGGCCCAGAGACAATTTGGAAATACAGAATATAACACAGAGCATCAGCTAAGAATGAGAGCTTCCTCTGCACTGACCATCCAGCCTGCTGTCACAGCAGCTCTTAAATACTTTTTATTTAGCTTTAAAATATTGCTGTTTATGTGCAACTCTTGGCAGCTTTAATCTGAAGTGCCAGACTCAGCCATAGCATTTTGTAGCATTTAGTGGAATTGAATGAAATTCAAATCAATAAAAATTGGCATGGTGTGATACATGTGGTGTTTAGTAAACAAAGCAGATGAGATTGACCTGACTGAAAGCTGTGATCAGCAGAAACACACTGAATACAAAATGTGCTGTTGATTTGTGGCACAGCTGAGCTGTATGTGCATTTATCCAGCTACTTTGGGAAGATCATAGCTTTTAATAGTGATCCAGTCTCAGGTGTAAAGCCCAGTACCTTGTAAAGTCTTCCCATTTGTCCCCATGTCTAAATAATGAAAATAAAAATGGGATACACTGAGATCCTCTCAGATATTACTGCTTTGCTCAAAACTTATTGGATTCCCTGCCCTCCTCTTGACACTTATAAATTCACTAAACAGAAAAACTGGGTAACAGAAATTTTTAAGAGCTAATAAATTGAAGAAGAGTTTTAGCTGGTTTTGGGTGGAAAAGAATTACTGAAAAAATCCAGTTAAGTAACTTTGTCAGATATGAATATTACAGAGAAAACTCCTTCAGGTTTATTTGGGTTTTCTCTCTCTCTTTCTCTTCAAAGTAACCAAAAATATGGAGTGTAGATACAGGAGGAAGCAAATCTTTGGCACAAGAAATACAACATTTGGTTAATTAAATGTCTGTTTGTTTTCTTTGGTATTAAATTCTAATTCTTGTCATTTAGGACAAAACAGCAATGGAAAAAGAAAACAGGACACAGCTCGAGCTTATGGAGATTGGCAGCCTAACACACCTCATGCCTCTCAGAGTCCATGAAGTGTTTATTTCCTATCCAGAGCTGGGACTGAGGGACTTCATGAAGTGTCTGACAGAGGAAAAACCATGAATTGATGTTTCATGGGAAGGTAAATGTCATTATATTGGTTTTATAGGTGGGCACCTGTGGCAGAGGAGCCACGTGTTATGAAGAAGTTCCTATATCAGGTCAGTGGAAAACAGCTCCCTTCACTCCCAGCCATAAATCTCTCTGAATTATTCAAATTCTGCTAACAAATGCATGATTAACTAAAATACACCACCAGCTGATTCTCCAGGGCAGTTGCTATGAAATGCTGTTTTAGCCCAGGGGCACTCACTGAGCCTGTGAGATTGTCACCTAATGTAAAGATAAAATTAAATGCTGCCATGAATTCTGAGCAATATATTCCAGACTGTCCTTAAACTAAGGTGGCTAAATATTAGCCCAGTTTGAACTTTTTTTTGCTGGGTTTCCTTCTGGATTTTTTTTTCTTTCTAAAAATCAGATTATCCTTCTTTACATGCCCTCTAAAGCTCTTGCTTAGGTAAATTTTTAACCTGCATATTGGTAATACAGGTAAGAAATGGCACAGGATTAGAACTTTTTTTCTTCCAAAGTTCCAGTAAAGTCACCAGGAGACAAACCAAATTTCTTAGGCTGATCCAAAATAAGGCCCAGATGACTTTGGGGGATATCTGAGGAATGATCTTTAAAATATCTGTGATCTACCACCCCTAGGGGCTTTTAAACTCTGTCTTTTCCTAGTGATTTTTTATTTTATGTACAAGCATAAATGCCTTAATCTTATAAAGACCAAATATCCCATAAATGGCTTTTTAATCTTTTTATAAAAATATTTGAAATCATTTACAAACTCAGAGGTTTTGATTTAATTAAAGTGTACTTAACTATCCCAAGTGGAGACAATATTTTTTTTTTATTCGTAGTATATATGCACTAGAGAAAATGGTGTTACTTTATTCTTAGCAATGAAAATTGTCTTTCAGCACACATCTCTAAAGGCTCCAGTGTACACAGAAAATGAAATTTGAATGATTATAATGTTGCCATAGTATGATATTTAAGAATGGATGGTAAAATCTGAAAATTTTTAAAACCTTAGGAGGAAAACTTCTGTCAATGTCTACTTAAAATGACAAAAAATTACAAAAATTCAGGTGAAGGATGTCAGAGATAAAAATAGAACAGGAGGGGGGATGGATAGCAGGGGATCTGATCTACCATCAGTGTCATGAACAACATTGTGACCATGGATATTTCTCCTTATTTTCCTTTTTATCCATTTTTTCCTGATTTGATAAATCCTTCCAGGTCACTGACAGGTGACATCTAGTCTTGTTCATCCATTTCCACATCAGCCCTGATTTTTGGGGTTATCCAGAGTGGCAGCAGGGATCAGCCTGTTCAGCTGGGGAGATTTAGAAGGAGCAGAGGCCTCTTGACTGGATGTTATCTGGGAATCTGGGAGTCTTCTGCAGGTTGTTTCTACTCAATCCCCTGAAACAGGAGAATGGATTTGTCACTAGTCAGGTCAGCAAAATGGGAGATTCATTAAAAGATAATGTGGCAGGATGGAGCTAACAGAAAACAAGGACAAAATTGATGTTGTAAGATATTATCTTATGAGACACAGGAGGCTTTTACAAAACACTCTGTGTTAAGATATTTTTCCACCACCTATTTTTGTCTCTGTGCTTTTGAAATCAAGCTCCATTAAGTTTTCATGAATCTTAGGACAAGTGCTGTGTTCTGCCAGGAGCTGTTACCTGGCAAATGGTGTGTAAAAAAAAAAAAAAAATGTAGAGATCTGGACAGGGATAACTACTTACTACAGCATATCACAGTTTGTTAATTTATGAGGGATTTTTAGTCCTCTATCCAGAGTTAGCTTATGCCATCTTTCCAACACAAATCACTTTAAAAAAATTCTTTGAAATTTTAAATTAAAGAGTCATGGAAAAATATTTTTTTTTCCCAACCACAAGAATGAACTTCTTCCTTCCCAGTCCTGCTGACTCTTATCCCACTGTTGTCTCTGGGTTCTTCATCTCTGTGACTGGTTTGGACCAGGACCAGATGTCTCCCTGGAAGTTATTAAACCAACAAGAAGCCAACCAGGTAAAAAAAGAGAAAATGAAAAAAAATTAGACACCATGCTTTTCTAAACTGGTTTTCCAACTAATATATTATAGTAAAAGTCTGGATCTGCATTAGCATGAACAAAATATCAAACAAGGGAAAACAGATAGAATTATTTAATTTTCCAGTTTCTCAGGTGCCCATGCTTTTATTGTTTGAAATATTATATTATTCTCTCCTCCTCTCATGAGGAAGCTGCACAGACAGGTTCACCTGTGCATCAGAAATCAACTCTAAGCCTGTTGCCAGCACAAAAAACTCTTTATCCTCTGCCTAAAATCAATTCAGCTTATACATCTGGGAAAGTTCTGCACTATGAGGAGACAAAGAATGGCTTACACCCTGAAAAAAAAAAAAAAAAAAAAAAAAAAAGGCAGGTTATTTTCCTGAAGGGAAGGATGAATCCTCTGTGTGACCCAGTGAACACCTCCTTGAACTGCACAGGAAGGAGGAGCTGAGAACAGAGCAGGGGGCTCAGTTTGGTTATTCTGGTGGATGTTAGCTCTGGCTGCATCCTTCCACTGCTGAGAGAGACAAACCTGGCAGTTCCCTGGCTGGGCTGTGACCTGTTCCCATTGTTTCTCTCTAATCTATGGTGATTTTGTTGCTATAAGAGGCTTTGCATGTTTCTCTCATGCCACTGGTTCTCCTTCAACAGCTTCTTCAAACACCCTGCACTCTTCTTTACAAGCTGCCACACTGACATCCTTTAGATGAACATCCCTCAGCTCTGCAGCTGCTGGTATCAGAAAGGGAAAAATAACTCAAAAAAACCCCCAAAGATAGGAAGTTCCCTTTATCTCCTTCCTGCTGTGAGAAATGTGATTCTCTTCCACTCTTCTGATGCTCACACCGGGAATCACTCACAAGATTTGCAAAAGGTTGTATGTATAGAAGGAAAAAATGCTTCAATAATGAGGCAATTCCTCTGGTAAAAACAGGCACAACAAGTGATGGAGCAACTGTTTGTTCAAACAACACAGGGCATGTTTCTTTGGAGTGAAAATAATTAATCACTGGAGCACTTCACTTGATTCCTCCAGCAATGGTTTCTGCTAAACTTCAAACTGAAAAACCATAGAGACAACTATGGAAATGTATGTATATGAAATTCAAATCAGAGAGTTGATTGGAAAGAGAAATTGTTCAGTGAAGAATTACACATGCAAAGTCTTGGTCTTCTGTTTTTTTGTCCCAAACTGCTGTATTCAGCCACTGCTCTATGGAGCTGTGGAGCATTAGCTAGGAATTAGCAGCAGGTAGGTAAGAAAAATATGTTATTCATAGTCTTAAACTTGCTACAAGGGGAACTTTTCTGTGCTGAAAAATACACAGGGAGTGTGAAAATCTCCATGACTGAAAAACACTGGACACACAGGCAGGAAATTGCTCCTTTTGCCATCTCAGAATAATTCCAGCTATTGAAAAAAACAACACAAACCTACAAAAAACCTAAATATGAATCTAAGCCTTCATTCAAAGGAGAGACCTGTCCCTTAGCTGCAGCAGAAAGATTGGAAATATCAAGAGTGGAATCCAGAAATCAAAGGGCAAATGGTATTTTTGCTTTCCACCCTAAGTCAAGTTAGTTGCCAATAATCCATTTTCCAGCACTAGACAAATATGTACATGTTACCAGACAGTAACATGTACATCTTTTATAATTTTTATTACTATATCATAGATTTATTGGAGCAGCCAATTGCATAACTTGATATGTAACACCTCATTGTGGTCTATTTCTGCAGGAAGTTTTTCCCCTTCTTTCTCCCCATCAAAAAAACCCAGAAGGTGAATTTCCCCTCTTCCTCCTCTTCCCCCCACTTTATATCCTGAGCATGATGCCAAAAGGTCTGGAATACCCCTGTGGGCAGCTGGGGTCAGCTGTCCTGGCTGTGTCTCCTCCCAGCCCCTCCCCAGCCTGGCTGCAGGAAAAGCAGAAAAGGCCCTGGCTCTGTGTGATCCTGCTGAGCAATAACAAAAATATCTCTGTATCATCCACCCTGTGCTCAGCACAGACCCAAAACACAGCCCCACACCAGATTAACTCCACTCCAGCCAAAACCAGCCCATGCAGTAAAACAGGTTGGTGGTTGATTTTATTGCCTTATTTTTTTTTTCCCATCTCACAGTTTTTCACAGAGATAAGAAAGGAACTCAGTGTGCATTGCACACACAAACTCAGCCAAATATTTTGGTTCTTCTCCCAGAACTGAATCCCCAGCACTGCTGTGAAGCAGCTGGGAGCTGGGAGGTGCAGGGAGCATACAAAGCAGCCCAGCTTGGGGTCTCAGATTCCTGGAGCTGCTCTGAGTAACTCACAATCCAGGGCAGGTTTTTGCCTGCTGAGGGGCTCATTATTGCAGTCACCTTTTCTGTCCTACAAATATTCAGCTCTTCTCTTGCTCTTGTACTTCTCTCTGCTTGTCCTTTAACTCACTCCTATCTCCCTCTTGGTCCCCCCAAGTTTTTTTTCCATTATTTCTGCTTTATTTTCTTTTTGTCCTTAAAGCCCTCTGCAGAAAAAAAAGACAATTTACACTCAAAATAGGTGTTCCATAATTCCATAGGAAAGGGTGTACCTTGGCACAGGCACTGGGAGGGTCAAGGATTGTAGATTAATATCTTCAACTTAACTGCATTTAAGCTCTCACTGTATTTGAATTCAGAGCTGGTAAACTGGGGAAGGAAAACCTCCCATCTCCAGACAGATAAAATGATAGATGACAGAGATCATGAAATTAAAGTATCAAAATTCAGTTATGTCCATTTGTATATTTTAACATAAGCATAGACTGCTGCACATGATGTTTCCCAATCTTTATAACACATCAAATGTCTTACATTAAAAATTAAAGAAAAAAATCTTATACTGCCACAACAGAATGCTTCTAATATTTGTAAACTTTGCCTGAGTTTCAAATGCATGTACTATCTAATTTCTCTTTTCTTGCCAACTTTTGAAAGTGCTTGTTGCTGCACAGTTTGTGGAAAGCTAACTCAGTATGAACATATTTGATAATATTTTTCCACATTATCAGTATCTCAGTGTCACAGTCCTAAATCCACAGCTGTGACAACCTACACATCCTCAGCCTACAGATGCTGAGGACCATGGCTGGAGAAAGTGGAATGGAAAGAGATGAATGGGACAGGAGGGATCCCTGTGACCTCAAGCCTCACAAACACAATCTTTTAATAATCTATTATAGAGAAAGAGGAAAAAAAACCCAGCAAGCTCGAAGATGTGAACATCCAGAACCTTTGTTTTCATTCCTGTATTGCAGCTGGCACTCCAGATGTAAATCTTCTGTTTTAGGGCTTATATTTGAGATGGCCAACATGCCATCCAGAAAGACAGTGCTTCTATGCCTTGCAATAAGGAAAAAAAAATATATATGGCAAGTAAAAAGCTCAAATCCAAGTCTAGCAGCTAAAAAACCCAGCTTTTCACTTAAAAGTAAAAAGCCTTTCAAAGCCAGAAAATGGTCTTGCATGACAGGTTTTGCAATCTAAATAGAAATAAGAGACAGGAAAAAATCTTTTCCAGCCTCCCAAGCTGTAGCATCTCCATCATGTATTTTCTCTGACCTTGACAACTTGAGTCTGGTTTTGTTCAGCTCACCTCTTTGTTTTGGCTTTTGCACACCAGTCTGTACATGTCCCCATATGTGTCTGGTGCATCAGATAAGCCCTTTATCTCAAATCCTTTCATTATCACCATTCTACTGCTCTCTGTGATTAGGTATTCAGAAATTGATTCCCACTTTTGTCCTGCCCATTGCTCAAACATCCATTTCCAGCCTATTCAGTTTGCAGCTATGCATGTTCATGATTTTTCCAGGGAGAAAATGCTGGGAAGAAAGCACCTTTTATTTCCATTGTCCCTGGTCAAAATCTCCTTTGAGATTTGCCTTTGTCCTGATACTTTGAGAAATCTTGGTGGAGGTTCTGATGTGTAAGAAGTCCTGCCTCCCTTGCAGAACAATAAACCACAAATATTTCCCTGTACTTCCCAATCTGTGTCACAGCCATTTATTTCCTCCAGCCTCCTACAGAGATTAGAATCTGCTTTAGATCCACATTTTAAAGGTTCTTAAAGTCAGGTCCTGACTTGTGTGAAAGGTCATAAGTGTCACCACAGAAATTATGAAGATGGATAAAAAGGTGTTGCTCCCTCACTTTCAGAGAGAGTTAAATCAAGAAGACAGCAAGTAACACATCAGTGGCAGAGCTGCAACTTAGCCCCCATCCTCTGAATTCCAAAATGGGCTTTCTGTATGAAAACAGCCTTTCTTGCTTACTAAATATGCATTGGAACTGTGCATTACCTCTCTCTGTGTTATGCAGTGTGTGATTAGTCATGCTATGGGACTTTCATTGCCATTCCTTTCTGTCAGAGCAGAGGTCTGTCTGTTTAACCCATTGCCCACTCTGCCTTTAAGCAAATGGTATTGTTCTGCCACTTTTCAGAGTCCTGCATTTATCATTCCAGGAGTCAAAGGCAAAAATAAACAACTTACTCCTTTAATCAATATGATGGCAAATTTTGTTTATCCCACAGTCTCCTTCACTCTCCCTGCATTTCTCTTCATGCTTTCAGAAATGCTGGACTTGTAGGGATTTTTTACCCATTTAGATCTTCACTTCTTTGCTTGTAACAAAGACAGATGTGTGTTGACCTCAGTGAAGCTACTCAAATTCAGTGTATGGCCTTATTTACCTGTTTATTTTATTTTATTCACAGCCACTGAAGTGTCAATATGAGCAATGCCAGCATCTAACATTGGCTGTCTTGGTCTTACAGTATTTTAGAAAACTATACATAGTGGTAAAATTTAATGTTTCCAATTTGCCAGTAAGCTAAGTTTATCTGAAGAAGTTTGGATTAGAATTTAATATTATTATAATTCTCAATAGGCATACAATGAAATCATAGCAAGCATTTTTTTAATAAGAAAAACTTTTCTGTCTGTCACTGATGAACTGCACCTGAGCTGTGTCACTGTAAGATCTGCTTAAGATTTATAACATCTGTGAATGGATGAATTTTATTATGTCTTTTATATAACAGGACAGTTTTAGGCAGAAGGCAGTCAGCCAGCACTTCTTGATGTGCCTGCTTAGTCAGTTCTGTGTGCTCTGAGACCTCACCACTTGATGTTACCTCTGGCAGTACCTATGCCCCATGGAGACAAATCCACACAGAGAGAATCATAACACTGATTAAGGGGTCTGAAAACACATTTAGAGATCTAAATTTAGATTTAGATCTCACCTTCCAGGGCAGAATTTTATGGAGAACAACAAGTTCTTTGCAAGCTGTGTTTCAATGCCCAGGATGTCACATCCCACTGGCACTCAGCTGGTGCAGACTGGAAGGGTCCATTAAGTTCCCAATGGGGAGTTAAGCATTACCAAAATGTGAGCTCTCAGAAATGATGCAGCTCAGGAGAGCTGTCCATGTGAGAGAGAAAAGTGCACTTTTTTGGTAATAGCAGGGGTGCTGGCAATTCAGCACTGTCAATTTTAAACTTGGATGGTGGTTTCCTGCCTGGCCTGTCTGCCCAAGTTCTGACAGATTATAATCATCCTCAGCTTCCTTGGTACCAAACTGACATGACCATTTTATAGACATTCAGATGTGCCTGTTCTTTCTGAAGGGGTTGCTGCTACCTGTGGTCATGCAGAGCATTTCTCTCTGGAGTTTGAAATCAGGTGGAAACACTAGAGCTGAGTGCATGAACAAACCCTCATAAATTAACTTTATTGCACTTGGTGTAGCTCACTAGTAATGGCTAAGTAGGCTCCCACATCAAACATTTATGCAGGGTACAAAACAGCTGTAAAGAGAAACTTTGGTGAGCACTTCAGGTACAAATATCTACATCCATCTAATATGAAGTGGTCAGACTGCCACAGCAGATATGTAGAATTTTGGCACTTAAGTTGCATTAAATGCAAAATTTCTGCACTGATCTTAATGCTGCCTCAAATGAGGAAAAAAAATTAGATCAACTGGTGCTTTGATTAACTTTTTTTTTTAATATTTCATCAATCCCATACCAGCTGAGGCTGCCAAATTCTATTGCAAAGTTTGTCCAATAGATGTTCTATGCAATCTTTTCATTATTTGAATTTCTGGGATCAATAGCACCTATGAAAGGTAATTTGTTTCACTGTTCTTTTTTAAGTTCCAGTTCTTACACAACAGTAAATAATCCTAGATATTTCTCAAGGTATATTATTTTCATAATTTAAAACTGGGCAGAACAACAGAAAAATCTTTCTTGTGGAGATTCACCAACAAAAAAATTGTCAACATTATATAAGTAATAATAATATAAATAAATAAAAAATTTCTGTTGAAGAAACTCAATGACAAAACTGAGTGGCAGGAATTCTTCTTTCACATAAGGCAATGCTTTGCTTGTCTCCATTCAAGGTTGATGATGTCTGCCTTAAACACAGAGGGATACAAATAATTTCCATGAGTTATTAATTGAATATGAGTATTTCTTAACTAATCCATGAGACTGTTTAGGGGGTTTTAAAGAAAATGAGATTAATTTAACAGTGGCAGTAGTCCTGAATACAAGAGATGCCCACACTGTTCATTTCCTCAGCCACAGTCCAGACCATGGGGCAGAGAGAACCTTCAGCAAACTTGCAGATTATGTTAAAATAAGGGAAGAGACTGAGATATCAAAATGTAGAGTTTCAGACCAAGTGAGTTTGTTAGTCTGGAACACTGTTAGTCAGGAGACATCTTGCAAAGTCCACCAAGGAGAAACTGAGGTGAGCTGGGAAATGCTCCAAAATCTTGCACAGAGCTCTGCAAAGCCTGGGAGTTCCCTGCTGGAAAGGGCCTGAGAATTACTGTGGATGGAGTAGGAGCCAAAGATACACTCTGATCTTGAGTTAAAGCATTCGTGAGCTTCAGGTCATTCCATGCAGCACAGGAAGAGGCTTTTCATAGGGACTGAAATCTCCACCCTCAAACTTTTAGACTTGGCTAGGTAAAATTACCACTTCTATGGCTCATGGTTGCCCACAGTCCTACTTTGATCTAAAAGCTGAAGGTTTCTAGAGGTTCTTTCCAAACAATATATAAATGATTCTCTATCTACATCAGGCTCTGCAGCTCTGAGTTGAAGATAGAATATTTCTTAGTTAATGCAAGTCCTCAAACCTGCACGTTTCAGGTCTGTGCACCAACCTCAGCTCTGGAGAGCTGCTCTTGTTCCGGGAGCAGAACAAGGCTGCCCTCATTAAAGCAGGAGTATTAGTTCAGGAACAACATTGTGCTGACATGACTGCTGTGTTTCTACATCAAGAGCTGTTTTTTTGCAGTTATATTGAGTGTCTCTTCAGAGCACTGTTGGAAGAAGGCTTTAAAACAATTAACAGGCATTTCAGTCCATAATGAAAGCAGCAATTCCAGTACACAAAGTCTGTAAAGTACTACACTAGGTTTTGTAAAAGAAACTAGAATTTTGAGGCAGGAGCAAATTTTACGCAACTTTAAATTCATTTTGGACACCACTGATATAGATTTAATTGCAGAGATATTGAACTGCTTTATTATTCAATATAATAGAGTTTGAACTGGTATTTTGGTTTTTATCAGTATTGGAGGTTTATATCAGCATTTCTCTTAGAGATCCTAAATTCACAGCATCACTATGACTGGAAATGACCTCCAAGGTCATCAAGTCCAACTTCCAACCCATCCCTGCCTTGTTGGCCAGACCAGACCTCTGGGTGGCACATCCAGCTTTTCCCTGGACTCTTCCAGGGACAGTGACTGCACCACTTCCCTGGACCACCCATAACAATGCCTGACCACCCCTTTCACAGAGAAATTCTTCCTGATGTTCATGAAACACTGGAATAAGTTGCCCAGAGAAGCTGTGGCTGCCCCATCCCTGAAAGTGGCCAAGGTCATTTTGGACAGGGTTCTGAACAACCTGGTCTAGGGGAAGGTGTCTCTGCCCATAGCAGGATGTTGAAACAAGATGGTCTTTAAGGTCCCTTCCAACCCAAACCATTCTGTCATTCAGTAACTACATGATTTCCACCCAACTTTTTAGACTTTCTTTATTTCAAGTAAATAAACCAAGGTTTATTATGGTTCATATGTTAATTTGTGAAGTGAAATCTGTTCCTCCCAGTCGTTTTAGCCATTGTCATACTGCCTATTTGATGCTCCAGAGTCACAGGCTTTGGGTTGGCTGCACATTAAACACTGTGGAGCACAGTTTCCAAGTTCTGAACTTGCCATAAGGAAGAGATGCAACTTCTGTTGCTTCCCCTAAGGACTATTACAACATCCAGCAAGATGCCATGAATAAATAATGGTTTTTGTGCCACATATGTTAAATTCTACATTATCCTCAGAGGAACTTACTGAACACATAGTTTATAAAGTCATTAGAGGTACAGCCTATCTAAACCTTTTTTTAAGACACGAAATCTCCCTGACTGAGTATAGAAACTACTTACAGGAAACTCAGCTGTTTAGCCTTTATCCTCTGAATGAGTTCTCAGTTTTCAGTATAACAAAGTTTTTAAGCATGTGAATGCTTCCTTAGATTCAAAGTAATTACTCTTACTTCTCAAGTTATGCACAAAAGCTTAAAAGCTTAAAATCTTTTCTCAGTCACAGTTCATCTCAGGAAGAGTAACCATTGTACTGTGCTTTACCTTTGAGACAGTTCTCATAGAAAGTAGAATAAGGTATCATTTTTTTCTCCATTGCTGCTTGAGCAGATAGTGGAAAGGTTAAGTATTTGGTTAACTTATGGAGCATAATATAAAGTCTTGAGAATACTTCAGTTTAGGACATAACTCAAACACAACTTTTTTTTTTTTTTTTTGTAAGCCATCTGTATTTCTGTAATTGGCTCCTATCGACCCCTCAGAATGTGTTTTCACACTCCTCTAAGGCTTACATTTTAGTCAGTGGCCATGCTGACACCATTCTGCTGCAATAAGCCACAGGCAGGTCCCAAAGGATAGATCCTTACAGAGATCCTTATGGCACCACACAGCAGTCTGGATACAGTTCCAGGAGCACACTGAGGTCACTCACACACCTCTCAGAAAATGTGTCTGAGTAGGGCTGGCTGTGCCCTTTCCACTCTCCAGCTTCCTCCTGAAGGATGCATCTCTCTGAAATATCTCACATGAGACTCGACCCTTCTCATGTACTCAATTGCTCTCCCCACACACATTACCCAGCTCTCTTGGAGTACCATGGAATCTCATGACAAACTCCTACAAGGGTGAGACTGATCAAAGATGTGTTTACAGCCAGGATGGAGCTCTGCATCAGCCCCCAGAGAGAGCTGTCTGGAAAATTCAGTACAGCAACAAACTGCAGAAGCTTTGCTCCTTCCTTGACAGCTGTTTATTGAGTTTATAATCAAATGCTCCCTGGGGAGGAGCTCCATGAGCCAACAGTCTTGGCTGAATAGAGGTTTTGTTTGCCAAAGAGCTCTGATTTGGTTGGCAAGCAGAAAAGTCAAAGACAGAATAGGCACCCAGTCAATGCTGGTCAATAATCAGGATTACAAGTCTCCTGAAGTTAGTGTTAGAAATACAGCAGGTCCTGCTGTACTTAGACCAACTGATAGGCAAAGCTTGGATGCTCATATATGTTAATTAACATTAATGTGGATAAAAAGTCTGACCATCCCAGAGATCTCTGAAGGAATTCCTGCTGCAAAATTGGCCCTTATACATAAATAAAATCTTGTCAATAATCCATAACAAGTACTCATGTAGATGCAGGAGGCTTTTAGAACATCACAAATCACTTCCACAATTGCTATATACTGGAAGACACAACTTTCCACTCTTGAATCTAAGAGGATAGTAAGATTTTTCCAAGTAAAAGTCTCACCTCGGGATTTAAAAAACATTGTATACACACAGATGTATATATATCTGCTTTGACACACCAGAGACCATAATCCTAAATTTGGCCAAGCTTGTAGGATTCTTTTTATGCATTGCAATGGATTTCTAATCTCACATGGATTAGTCTGGCAGGACTTCATACTGTTACCTTTGATGGTTGTCCTTTAAAATCAATTTTTATATTGTAGCCCATATGAGGCCAGCACTGTCCATGGTACATAAAGTACCAACAAAGAGGTGAATCAATCTAAATGAAGTCCTTTGGGACTAATGCTAATCAAGGTCAATGAGTTAGAGAAGATTCCATTCAAACATGTGTAGGGGGTTTGTGTACAACCATCAGTTGGAAAGGACCTGCAATGGGTTGAATTCATAGCATTTATTAGAATGATTGCCACACACATTCACAAAAAAGAATGCATTTGTCAGAAATGTTGGGTAAAGATGCCTCTGACTAGATAGTGGAAGATCTTGCTTATTAAATTGAAAATAAAAGAGAAAATGTTTGATATTAAGGCTTTAAGATATGCATCTTGCCTTGACTATGACCTGCAGTCATTACTGGAAACATTAGTAAAACACTGGACAAATGTTGAAACTAATTATATATTTCCTCAGGAGGAAGAAAGGATGTTGAAGGAATGCTTTTGGGGTGAAAAACCAGCTGGGGGAGATAAAGTTGTTAAAGGGCATGAGATTTTAAAAAATCTTGCACAATGGGCAGATGAAGCAAAAATGGTTTACAACAATCACACAAATGGACTGCCTGAAATGATGGAGGTTCATCTTTTGTTGGAGAAATGTAGATAAATTAATAAGGGAAATCATGTACTGCACCAGAAAAATAATGGTAAAATCTGAAAGGAGATAAAAGCACAATGTGAGATTTACCAAAGTGACTGCTTGTCACTTCTGCAATTTGTTATCTTCCTGTTTCAGCTTCATTTCATAAGAGAAAAGGCTATTTAATGATTCAAAAAGGGGAAAGAGGCAATTGCAGAAACGTTATATACATGTGACCTGAAGATTTAGGGCTGGAATAAGGTAGAGGTTGATTCTTTGAATTATTGTCAGAATATTTTGAGTATTTTAGAGTAAGAATCTGTCAGGAGGATGGAGAGGAAGGTAACAGTCTATGAGATAATGCAGACAGTTGGGCTTCCTGTGTTTATTTTGAGGCTGGAGGCAAAAGACTGAGTGCAAACAATGAGGCTGAGAAACATAAGGGTATAATTATAATTGCTATAAATAAAATTACAGAAAAAAAAAGATAAAGCTCAACTGACTAGATCTTGGATCCAGTTACAAAATGAGCAGTAATTCCTTCTGAGAGCTATTTTTTAGATGGATGTAAGCAAAAGATATATGAGTAGAAGAGATTAGGTAAAAAGTTGTTTGGAAAAATGTGTCTTTGGGAAAGAAGTAGTTGGTTGTTTTAAAATAAGCAAGAAAAAGATAATAACTAAGTGAATTATTAAAGAACAGTAGAAAATGGAAAATATTAACTTTATATTGCTAAACTTGAGATATTTACAAGTATAACTTCATTTAATCTTCTTGTAGTTACTCCACTTGCAGCCAGTGGAAGAAGTGGACTTTTCTAGGACACAATTCCTTTCATCCTGGTGAAGACATTGAAATTAGGCCAGATGAATTGCAGTCAAGTAGAGACTGTGTCATCCCAATGAGTGCAAAGAACATTTAAATGCCTGCCTCATATGTAGATATCTACATTTGTAGGCATTTCCAGTCATGTGATATGAATCTCATTCTAAGACTTTATTTAGGGTGGCACAGTCACAAGTAAAGCAAAAGCATTGGGTAAGAAAGGATTCCCTAAGTTAGATAGCCAGACCCAGATTCAAGCATTGGTACAAAAATGTCTGATAACAATATCAAACATCACCAAGTCAGAAGAGTTTCTCCTTAAGATATGGACCTCAAGCAGAAAAGAAATATTAAGATTGTCAAAAATTTTCATGTAAAAAAAAAATTGGGGGATTATTCAGCCCTTCTTTTGATTCTTCCTGTGTGTGTATTAGATTATGTATACAGTAAATATAAAAAAAAAAAGGGAAAAGTGCACTTCATCAAAAACTTTTCACATTGGTAGAAATGCTCATTTGACTATTTTTGTTGAGACTAGCAAAATATATCAGTGTCTTCAACAGGAGCTGCGGAACAGCTGGGCAATTAAAAACAAGACCAATTATTCTTGGTATTTTGGGACTTAATGACTTCCACCATGGCAAAACTATTTAAGATGGGATTGGATCTATGTTGCACTTTTTTTCTCAGTATCCTTCCCATAGGAAGGAAAGAGATAAATGTAGCATCAGTAGGTGAGTCACAGCTTCCTAATCAATATTTTGGTTTCCATATATGTGTAATCTTTCTGTCTCACTCTCTCTCTCTCTTCTCCCAAAATGTAAAAGTAACCCTTTAGGAGAGACAAGCAGCCACTATATCACAAAGAAATCTGGGAAAAGGGTGTGTAACTCTCAGATTCAGTCACATTGATTTGTATTATTACTTTGGGAAAAAAAAAAAAGAGGTGTACTTAAAATCTTTATAAATGGGAAAGTTTCCTTGTGTTTGGATTCCATTAGGCATTTGATGCAAACCAGATTTGCAGCAGAAAATGAATACAGCAGGACTTAACACCTTGAAAATTGAAGTGTAGGAAACAAATCAATGGATGCCTGTGGAGTGGTCTTCCTCTGGCAATGAGAACAATTCAGTGCTGCAGTAAATTAGACTAGATTATTTGTGTGAACAGAACTTTATTGCAAATGTCTTCTCTTGTTTTGTTAGTAAATAGCTTGCAACTGATTGTGATAACCTACAACTATGTTGTGTGTATTATTCATAAGAATTTGCCAAACAGATGCACTTTTAAGTAATTTTCAAGCTCTGAATAACTTGGTAGCTGCTTCTCAGAAGCTGTACTACAAAAACAGTCTGTCACATACTTAATCTGGGATTAATGGAATTTATTGTACACTGGACTTGGGGTCAAGCCATATTCACAAGTCTGTGTGCCTTTTATTATGTTGGTTGCTCACACATTTTTCTGAGGCTTGATTAGGTGACAAATATTTTTTTAAAAGGAAAGAGAAGGAGAAATGTATTAAAAACAATACAACTCGCTTTTTAAAATTTAGAAAAAAATGTGTTGGATTTAATAACCTCTCAGGATTCAAGAACCTTTCTGCAAGTGGAAAGCACATGTTCAGATACAGACAAATAACTAACAACACTTTATGAATCAGGCAGACTGGATGTTGTCCTCTTTCCTGCAATGAATTCAGCAACCATGGAAAACTAGAGCTGTGTTTGGCTTTGATCTGGGAAAGCATAAGATAGGTAAATTTCAAAAAATTGCTGCTTCAAAAATAAAATGTGGAAATTTACAAGGAAAATGTGGAAAAATACAAGGAAAGAGACACAAGATACAAGCACAGAAAAAGGAGAGATGACATGTTCTATAATTTTATTTTGATTTACTACCTTTATTTTGAGGATAAGGTAGATTTTGTTGCAGAGCAATAAATTACATGGTCAGCCAGGAATGAGGGTGGAAGCTGTGGAATCCAGCCTGTTGATGACAGACCACCAAGTGTTCCTTGAAAACCAGTATCTTGACAGGTTTAACTCTCCCTGGTTCAAAAACTTACCTTTTTCTCTGGGAATATATTTGCAAAGCTTTGTTTTCCTGCTGCAGATTTATTTCTAGTTTCTTCCAGTGAATGAGGACTGGCCAAGTTGCAGTGAAGGTGATGAGGATGTGTCACCCACAGCGGTGCCAGGTATTGGGAAATGCAAATGTAACTGCAGAAACAATACTCTGCACTGTCTTTGGAATGATTTCACTGCTCCTGGAGCCACAGTCTGTTCTTCATTTGTCCAGCCTGCACATTTTTTAGGTGTTCAGCTTCCCACCTGTCTGCTGCCCACAGCTCCTTTCCCTGGGACAGTGGTCAATGTGGTGGACAGAGAAAACCATGGCACAGGACTCTAATCAGGGTTTAAAAAATTACACCAAGTTCTTGCTTTCATTGCTTTCATTCTGCTGATTCACCAGACAGAAACAATCTTGTTTTTCTCATTATTCCTGTCCTTATATTAACTACTAAACAATTTCTGGTCAATTCCAAACTATTTTACTACCATGCCCCAAAGAATTATAGTTACATGGATTCACCCATTCCTTCATCTCTCCAAAGGCAACACAAGCTCCAAGTATCTCAGTAGATCACATCAAAGATTTTTGTGGTATGGGATGGTCAAACAATAAAAAATTATGCTTATGAAACTGTCATTACTTTTTTCCTCAAAGAAATGATTCAATGATTCAAAATGCATGGACGGATGGGCCATCTGATTATATTGTCTTCATGGAATCCACCCTAAAGCAAGAAAAGAAAAGCTAATGGATCATATAAAAAGAAACAGCAAAGTCACACAAATGCAAGCAACATTTCTTTCCCTTTTAAGCCATTAATGTTGAATACCATAATGTATCAGTTCACATTTTTGCTTCACTACATTCCAAATCAAATCCCCTCCCTTGCTTTGAATGAGGTAAAGTTGCTTTGCTTTTCAGGATGCTCATGGATTATCAAATGATCCATGAAGATAAAGTAGGTTAGAATAAAAAATATATATTAAGTTATCAATCCCATATTTCGACCTAGATAGTGTGATTTTTTTTATAAGCAAAAACTTTAAAAGCTGTACATTTGTACAAAAAGGATTTCAGAGCATGCTGTATATGTAAATGATTTTATATTTTCTTGTAGTAAGATAAAAGTAGTATATGTCTATGGATAGAAACTCAAAATGTTAATGTTAATACTCTTTTTAAAATTGATTCCAGAAAAAGTGGGGAAAAAAGTAGTACACTGTGATTTTCATATCAGGTTGCATTTTGTACATGATTTATGTTTGTGCCTGTGCATGCATATTAATATGGCACTATGTAGTGCAAGAGCTTTGGTGAGCATCCTGTCCTGAATAATGATATCCCTGTTTTTAAATCCATTGAAAAACAATCTCTAAATTTTGTTTACAAGTTGTGGTTCAACTTGTAGATAAATATCTCTTATTTCATACTTTTCAGGAGATTGTGTTACTGTTGTAACTGTAAGCCAAGACTGATCTTCATATATTAATTTTTTTAAGGTTTTTGTTTTTAGTCCTTCTCACATTTTGTTAGTACAAAACACATGCTCTGCAATTGATTTTATTGTAGGAGAGAAACCATTCATGGAACAGCTGAAGTGTGATTCATTGGATAAAATATAGACAAGACCATATCCAGCCTTCACCAGGCAACCCCTTGGATACTTCATATTCCTTTCAGCAAACTGGATGCTTTTAGATAGTTTGAGTATCTAAATCATAAGATATAAGGTTTCTAAACAAGAATCTTCCACAGGACACCTTCCACCATCCCAGGTTGCCCCAAGCCCCAGTGTCCAACCTGTCCTTGGACACTTCCAGGGATCCAGGGGCAGCCACAGCTTCTCTGGGCACCCTGTGCCAGGGCCTCCCCACCCTCACAAGGAATAATTTTTTCCCAAGATCAAATCTAAACCTGTCCTCTTGTTTAAAGCCATTCACCCTTTGCCTGTTCCTCCATCTCTTGTCCCAAGTTCCTCTCCAGCTCTCCTGGAGTCCTTCAGGCACTGGAAGGGGCTTTAAGTTCTCCTTGGAGCCTTCTCCTCTCCAGGCTGAACACCAGCAGCTGTCTCAGCCTGCCAGCCCCCCTGTACCATGGAAATGTGCATTTGAGTCCTGGAACAAAATAGATAATTTGATGAGGCACCAGGATAAAAGCACACTCAGATAGGATGACAGAGGATTATTATTGGTTGTGTTTCTTCCATTTGCATGGTCCACATGAAAGGATATGATGAACAATGAACATTTCTAAGGGCTTCTTGTCACCTTAGGGAAATTATTTGCTTATTTTGGGTCTAAATTCATGCACAGAAACAACTATCAGCTTTTTCCATTGAGTGCATTTCTATTGTATGTCTATAGTGCCGGACTGGTCTTTGTTATGTGTTATCTTAGTGTCATTTTCTAAACAATTATCTGCTGCCTATGAACCTAGGAAGAAGAAAAAAACCCAAAATAATGCAAATAAATAGGCTGGGGTGTTTTTTTACTCATGACTGTCAGTGGTAGATACATTTTAAACTTGTCCAGAGACTCCAGTTTCAGTGCTCAGATGTTGTATCAGTGTTCTCAGACCTTACTGCATTGCAGAAATAAGTCACAGTCAGCTGAATGACTGTGAGGGAGAATATTACATGAAATAATTCCAAAGGAGAATGTTAAACTTTGCATTTTCAGATGCAAGCAAAGTGATGGTTTGATGAAATGGTATCAGCAGTACAGGAACCACCAAGGGCCCCTTCAGCAGCCACAAAAGGGGCTTTAAAAAGACTGCAGTAATTGCCTGCAAAGAACTGTGTGATCATTAACTGTTAACCTGAAACTTCAGTAATGTTTTATTTTACCCATGAGTGCTTTTTTTTCTCTTTCAGAGGGAGCTCTGCTATATTGTAAATCTTCCCAGAAAAATCCCCTCAACCTTGCTGGTGCTGTGGTATGAAACTCCACCTGCTCTCTGGCCAAAAGTGGCCTGGCTTGTTGCTGGTACCAGCAGAAAATAGTAGCATAAAATCATCACTTATGCAATGTAATTGGAAGGATTGCCAAGAATAATATGGGGATTTTTTTGCTAAATCATGAAGACAAAAAGAAAACCAAACCAAAGTGGAGATGACTTCTAAACCAAGACTACAAAAAAGGAAAAAAAATCTCTTTAAGCTGTGTTATATAGTAATCTCCCACACCCTCAGATTTAGCATGCATTTATCACAATGTCTAAGCAATGTGAAACTATAAGTTTGTGTCCTGGAAACTTTATTGCCAGGTTAGCAGGTGTATAGGCAGCACAAATTCAGGCAAATGTACACAGGGAAGCTGCAGGAGCTGTAGGAGCTCTGTTTCTCCCATCAATACTGATGGGTGTGGCAATTCTCTCCATTTTTACTGCAAGTCTAATTAGCTGAAATGGGTAACATATTTAGGTAATAGCACTGCCATTAGCTCAGGAGCTGCCACATTTGCAGGAAATGTGATTATCTCCTGGTAAATGTGTTCTCTGTATCAGGGATAATTATGCCCTTGTAGGATGCAATATAATAATTTGGTTTTTAACCTAAGGATGACAAGCACAGGCTTTGCTGTCTCCTTTGCAAAGGTTACAGCAGAAATTCAAATTCCTACACAAAAATGTCCACCAGCACTGCCATGTATTGAAAATGGGCAAATAAAGTCATCTTCAGTTGCTTTATTCTCTAAAAGGGAGGAAGAAGGCTGCTTAATAAAAAAGTTTGTGAGAAAGTGTAGGTGAATTATTTGAACTTAGGTTTCATAAAAAAATGAAATATTAACCCAAATTTGGGGTTGAATTGATACCTAGGATGGGTATCCTGTGGTGTTTGTTTGTTTGTTTGTTTGTTTCAGAGAGCTTAAACATAGGCAGTAATTTCATTCATCTTTTTCCTGTGGGACAGAATGTCTTTATCCTCACCATTTCCTAGACCAAATAATAAATATCCAGTGGTTTTTGATGCCTAAAAAGTGACTAAAACATAATTACACAAATAATTGAAATGGAAGCTGAGCTAAGGTTTGAAGTCTTCTCTTATTGCTTTGGGCTCCGAGTTCAGGGGTTCTCAGAGATGGATTAGAGAGGGAAAAAAAAAAGGAGGAAATAAAAATTGAATACTAATACAATAGATTTAAACATGGGCTTAGTGAGGATGGAACAGAGACAGTTTTGATTGTTGCAATTAGCAGAATTATGGAGAGGCATCTGTTTATCTCATGCCAGTCTCTGGGGGCAGGCTAGAAGTAGATGCTCTACTACAGAACAATACAGAACAGGAGTTAACATAAACCTTTTACTTGCTTTTCTTACAATTTTCCTATTGAAAATAAAGTTATTCACACAAGCTGGAAGTATTTTATAGTCTGAATCCACATCTCTGTCTGCTGTGAAAACCCTGTGGTTCTAAGGTCAGAAAGAACTTCTTGTACCGCTGCTCTCCTACAATGTTCATATCAGTCACCAAGCATTTCTCAGAGACTGGATGAAAGAACAAACAGAAATAATCTCATGAATATGCATTTTGTAATCTATAATGCATATTTTAAAATAGAAATAGGGCCTAAGCTCCATGATCTTACCATTAGAACAGACTGAACAGGGGTGTGTGTATTTTATGTGTATACATAAATATGTGTGTGTGTGTTTAAATTAAATTTTTATTAAATTTTCCAGTATCAACAGAAAAATGATGTCTTCTAATTAAATTTACAAAACTCCACAAACCAATCTGTAGCTTTCTGGTCCCTGTTTGCAACAATAAGGTTGAAAAATCATTACAATTATACACAAAAAGAAGCTACAGGTCATGCTAGGTGATAGGTTATAGAAATTCAAAAGCAATAGAATTAAGATTTTAAAAAAACCTTTTTATTTCTTTTTAAGCTATTCAGCTAGTTAGTGATGAAGCCTGTAGAGAAACAGAAAAATAATTTTGTGATTGAATTACCCAAAATTAGGCTGAATAAAGCTTCTTAAACAATGCTATAGAGAACAATTCCACACTAATGGCAGTGAACTTAGATGATCTCAGATTATCTTTTCCAAAGCTGATTCTTATGGGGCTACTTTTTTAGCTGACATACCCATTAATGGCTTATAAAGAAGAAATAAAGAGAGTGAATACAAAGGCTGTTAATCAAAGAAGTTTCCCCTAATTGGTCAAGGGACCTTTTTACACTAAGACATCCATTAGAGTCTCTACCACCTTGATCACAGTGTTATGTTACATATTTCCCTTAATGTAAATGATTTATGTGTTATGTGTTTGTGCATTAGAAAGAAAGCTTAAAAAAAAACCAAACAATGTAGAAGATGTTTAATTTGTCATATGCTTTAATGCAATGGAGTTTTTTTCAATTATCAGTGCCTTTTTTGTCCAGTAGGTTTTATTGTGTGATCAGCAAAGTGACTTTGGAATTAGTCCCAAAGCACAGCCCTCACATGCAGCCAAGGCACATGAGTGCAACTGGGATCCCACTAAGAGCTTCAGTAGTCCCCAGAATATTAACAGCCACCATAAGCAAGGTGATCTGGGTTTTATCCCCACTGCTGCAGTGGAAGAGGAGACATCTCAGGTGTGAAAAGTAACTGCAGCTATAAAGTCCTAAATGGCTGCAGATGTGCTGTAATGTACAACAGTTTCATGGTATGTTGGAAATTAAATAGAACAAATCATGGTGTGACCCCCAAAAGAGAACCCCCAAAAACCACCAAGTGTTGATGCAGGGGTCTCCCTGACATGGGAGTAATTACCATTGACTCTATGATGCAGAAGGCATAAAAAGCACTTTATTATTAGAAATCTACAGTTCTTATAGGAACAGTGGTGGACCTAAGACCTGATTGGTCTTGAGGTGAAAACCTCTCACACCATTGGTGAGTTACCAATAGCACACTCTAGCAAATCACATCTATAAACAATGGTTACAAAAAGAGAGGTATAATAATTGTTTGAATTCTTTTCCTCTAAGACTCCCAGGCTCAGCCTGGGAGAAATTATCTCTGTTCTTTCTTCGACTGAACTGAGAATATCCACACACCAAGGGCTGGTCTCAGGAGCCATTGCTCACCAGATATTGCCCTGTAGCCACAGAGTATTGACACTGGAGTGTTGTGGTCTCTGCCCTGTTGAACACTGCTGCTGCTGTGCTTCTCCAAACTTTTCTGTGTTGTCCTTGGAAAGCATTCTCTTGTTCCCATCAATAAATCACAAGGAGAGCTGATGAAGGCAGAGTCTTTGTTCAGTAAAATACGAGTGCCAGTTCTGGTGTTCACTCAGTGAAAGTACGGTTAGTTACACATTGCAGAGGATGGTTTGGGCAGGCACTGCCAGGAGGCCGAGTCATCATCATCTCTCCCCAGTGGGATGTTCCCCAGCTTGTCTTGAGGCTGATAAATGTATCCCAAATTACTTCACTTCCTGTGAAGTAAGTGAGCTGCAAAATCATAATGAAGACAAGGGGTAAATGTGATCTCTAGTGTATCGAAGGGTTATAAAAATTGCAGACCAAGCTTTTCCACTGTGCTTAGAGCATGCTTCATTTAGATTAACACTGCATGGACTTCAGGTCTCATCTGTTTGCTAAAGGATTTGCAGGGTTCCTTCCCACTGCCATTGCTTTTATTCATACTAATTGTTTTTTATTCCAACTACCAACCACTCTAGGGTCTGCTCTAGCAACTGGGAATCCCAGACACCCAGCTGAGCACTCATAAATTGAATTAAAGAATAAAAGTCAAAACAGAAATATTTTCTCACTATATTACATCTGACTCATAAAAACTGCCACATTCATCACAGAATCATCTTAGAATGGCTTGATTGGGAAGATCCCTGAAAGCTCATCCAGTTCCAACCTCTCTGTCATGATCAGGGACACCTTCCACTGTCCCAGGTTGCTCCAAGCCCCATCCAGCCTGGCCTGGAATACTTGCAGGGATCCAGGGGCAGCCACAGCTTCTGTGGGCACCCTGTCAGGGCCTCACCATCCCCACAGTAATGTTCTTCAGTTCAGGTGTAGATGACATAACACCTTGAGTCCTTACATGGTACAAACCAGAGAAATTGGTCCTGTTGTCATTTTACTGCCTTGTGTCTATCCAGAGCCTGTGTCTCCATCATGATGACAAATCTGTCATTCTACAGAGGAGAATTCTCCCATCTGTGTGACCCTGCAGGAAACCTCTGCTGAAGAGCACACAGGTCACTCAGTCCTGTGCAAAGCATTGTCTGCAAGCTCTTTCTCATTTTTACAGTTATAAAATAAAAAAACATCTTGTAAAGAGATAATCAAGCAAATACCTATCAGGAAGAGAGAAAATCCTATTTTGATTCTATTGTTTGTGACTTGTACAAATTTAAAAAAAGTTGTCAGCAAAGTGGTGTTTTTCTGTTCTTTGTTCCTGCATATTTCATTTTGATGTTCTCACAAAAGAAACCACCACTGAAAGGACCTCAAAAACTTAAGAGTAGGCAGTCACTTCTACCTGTATTTGTGCCACAAAAGACAAAATAATTTTATGACATAGTGAACAATAAATTCTTCTTTGCTTTTCTGGTATGGGAGCCACATTTCCTGGGTACAGAGTGCATTTAGTTATAGAAAAATGTCAAAAATGACACCAGGTATAATTCACTCAATAAGCTGGAAACGGCAAGGCAGCATGAGTCATCTTATTCAAAGTGGCAAAAGAGAAGAGTTGTGTTCTTTGACAAAACAAAATTGGACCTAAACCATGGAGTGTGTATTGCCCATTATTTGAAATTGCCTGTGAGAACCCTGTGATTCCAAAGCAGATTGGACATTGTCCACAATTGTCTTCCATTGTCTATGGGAGATGATAAGAAGCAGACAGTAGCTCATTTTAGCCATCCTGCCAAAATCAATAGCATTTTAGAGAGCTTCAGTGAGAAACAAGTTGTCGTGCCAGCAACTGAAGCAGTGAGTGTCAAAGAAATTAAACTCTTCTTTTTACAGGCTTTGGTGTAATTTAAGGGAATGTGAAGGAGGTATTGCAGCCCTAAGAGGGATAGAAGTTACCTCTCTGAAGCCTCCTGTTCTGCAAAACTGCCCTCAAGGTCAGCAAAACTTCTGTCTGAGTAAAGACTGAAGGGCTGGAATAAAAAATGTGTCTAAACCTGAGCAGAGTGACCTGAGCACCTGTGTTTGGAAAGCAAAGATCACAGAGACTCAGTGTGAGCTCAAGCAGTTCCTTTGTTTCTAAGGCAAGAGAAGTCTTCACCCCACCACAGCCATTCTCAGGTGTGTGTGCTGAAGGATGTTTGAAATTTGACATCTGTGAGCCCTCGAAACGTAACCATTTCCAGCATTCCAACCTCTATCAGTCTCCAGTTGCGCTTCCAATGTGACTCCAATTAAAACAACAAAACATAAATGTAAAAATACAGAACTGACTAATTCTTCAGGTCTGGGATTGGAAAGAAGACCAACATGGTGTGACTCAACACCTGAACATTTCTTTTTCTTCATAATTCTTTTGGTGAAAACACTTCCAGTGAAGTAAATATTCCTAGGTTCAAGTGTAATTTAATTTCTCATGGTAAGTGGGATTTGTTCTTCATTCTCTTAATAATTTACCTGGAAAGATTTATCTCTGAGTGTAAAGAAGCAAACATGTTCAAAATCCATTTTGCCTTATTTGATGAGGCATTCATACATGACAACTAACATGTTTAAAAACATCTTACCATGATAATAATAACAATAAAGTCTAATGTTGTGAGGCTTCTGAAAATGTAATTTTCTTAAAGAATAACTATCCCACACCTGGTTTGTCCAGTTATGTGGGAGGGAAGGGATTTTTCACAGCCTGAATAACCTGATTTAAAGATTAATTTTCTAAAATAATTTTCATGTAACATTTCTGTATATTAAATAAAATTTAAATGTAGATTATAATTATAAAAATTAAAATGTTAATTATAAATTAT
>WBNO01015094.1:453521-503703 GCA_013400575.1 Peucedramus taeniatus | reverse complement strand
GTGCAGCGCCGGACCGAGGCCTCCCGCAGCGCCGCCGCCGCCGATAAGGAGCGGGGCGCCGGTGGCGGCCCCGAGGATGAAGGGCGTCGGGACGAGTCCGGCGACGACGAGAAGGGCGATTCCAAGGAAACGCGGCTCACCCTCATGGAGGAGGTGCTGCTGCTGGGCCTCAAGGACCGTGAGGTGCGGCCGGGGGCGCTGGGCTGGGGGTGCCCGAGGGGACATCGGTTTTTGGGGGGTGCTGTGGGAAAGAGGAGCCTGGTGGTGGGATGGGGTCAAGGGCACTGCGGAGTGAGTGTGGCTGTGGGCTTGGGGGCAGAGGGGATGGGGGACGTGATGTGCCTGGGACAGGCTTGGTGTTTTGGAGGAGGTGGGGAAAAGGTGCACGGATTTTGGGGAAGGGGAACCCGGCAGAGTTCGTAGCGCTGCGCTTTGGTTGCGGGGTTCGCAGAGGGGCTGTCATATGAATACACATGAGAGGGAATATAGAGGAGCGGAGGGGACCTGGATATGGGGGCCAGGGCTTCAGACCAGCGTTGGACTTGAGGGCCTGGGTGAACCTGGCACATTTATCCTCCTTCTGCTTATCTATGGTTCTAATGTGGGAGATCCCTCTACTCCTGTCGGCTTTGTCAGACAGAGCTCTGGTACTTACGAGGTCCTCAAGTACTCTAGGATGCTGAGCACCCCTCTTCTACTAAGACTTTGTAGAGTAATGCATATGAAAAATATCTTAAAATTGGTAGGAGAGTTATTTGACAAAAACGGGCTGTGAATAATGAGAAGCATGTCAAAATTAAGAAATGGCATTTTTATATAATTCTGTATTTTTACTGATTTAATTGCTTAATAGTTTGCCATGATACTGTGAGTAAGTAGTTGAGGAAGGTGTACTTCCACCAGTGTGTTGGATTTTTTTTTGTTTGAAAAAGGCAGTCAATATAGAAGGCACAGACACTGTGGAATGAGAGTTCTGTCAGGGAAGCAGTTTAATTTGATGTGGTGTATGATTAAAGCATAATACACCCTTATTTTAGATATGAGATATAGTATGGATTTGATTAAGCAACCAGCTTTTTTTTTTTTTTTGTTGAGTAAACTTGCTTTTGCTTTTTAATTTGTGTGACAAGTAAATAATTTAATCCAGTTCATTGATTTGAGTGGAAGTCTCTTGAAACTTTGCCTGTTCAGGAGGACAGGATAATATGAAGTGAAGCTGGTAAGTTGTATGTTCTTTGACAGGGCATTGCATCTACAGTAAATTTGCTGGTTGATAGTGAATAAAGAGTGGTTTTCTTGATTAATGTTAGCTTTTTAACACATATCACAGCACCCAGTCTGTCTGAGTTCAAGCAGCATTTGGACAGTACTCTTGGGCACATGCTGTGACTCTTGGGGATGATGCTGTGCAGGGCCAGGAGCTGGACTCAGTGATCCTTGTGGGTCCCTTCCATCCCAGCTTATTCTGTGACTCTGTGCATGTACCTGCTACAATAGCATTGTATGTCTCTCTCACACTGTGTTGCAGAGCACATTCTTGCAGGCCCATCATTTCAGGTGGACCTTGCCATGGTGTCCTGGTAACCTCTGTAGATAGTGATCTCTGCTTCTACATGAGAAACTGAAGGCTTGTTAAATTGAATGCATGTGAGCATTTCTCTTTCTACACGCCTGAATAGCCGGGGGAAAGTAAATTAGGACTGGCAAGAGTGATTGCTGGCAGGATTGGCTTATTATACCTTACCTTGAGGAAGGTGGTATAAACTGGGTAATCTTCCAGCCTGGTTTTTTTGACCAGGATTGTTTGTTAAATCTGCTGAATCGGTGGGCATTATGCTGTAAAGATCTCAAGGTAGGGAGCATTGTGTCTGCCTGGAGGAATATGTGGCACAAGTCTTGGTGGTGTATCAAAAGGTGATAGTTAACATTGGGTCTAAAAGTATACCTCTGCAATGGTGTGCATCAAAGTTACAAATTATCTGACTTCTCTAAGCACAGCAGTGACGTACACTGAAGGTGATCTATTATTCCTTTGTATAGAAAAAGGAACTGAATGGTTATCCCTAAGTCCCTTGAGATTTTGCAGTGGAGACATCAGACAAAAATAATTGTAATGACATCTCTAGGGCAGGGGGCTTAAATGCAGGAGCTGTAGTATACCCTGTTTGTGAGCTTTGGGATTTAGATGTGAAGCATTAGGATTTAGACTTTGGTTTTGGGCCTGCTTGTGCCCCTGTGCGCAGGGTACACAATTTAAACCATTTGTCATGTGTTTTCCTTCCAAAACTGGAAATAAAATTATAGGCTTGTTTTCCAGTATGAAAATTTTTTGTTCTCTGTTGTTCTAATGATAAGTAAGCAGAATCAACTTACTTTACACATCTGGAAATGTTTTTTACAAAGTCTTTACTTCCAATAGAACTGATTTACTGTAGCATTTGAGTGAGACTTTCTCAAGAGGGCAAGCAAAGAGCAATATAGAGTCTGTAAAGTGTAATTGTGAAACTATATGAAGTCTAAGGAACAGGCAAAGGCAAGTTTATGAGATACAAGCTTGACTGAAAGCCTGTAAATTTAAAGCTGAGAATATCCTTCCTGTTTATTCCAACAGGATAAAACAATTTAATGTTTACTTTAAAATAAGAAAAAAAAA
The DNA here is from genome assembly GCA_013400575.1 of Peucedramus taeniatus. NCBI lineage: Eukaryota > Metazoa > Chordata > Aves > Passeriformes > Fringillidae > Peucedramus > Peucedramus taeniatus. The sequence continues at coordinate 501,050 of WBNO01015094.1, read as the reverse complement.
ATACTAGTAGTAGACTGGATTGGCCAAAGAACATATAAATAAAAAATATAAAAACAAGGGCTCTGTTTTGGCCATGTTTCTCTAAACACGTTTCCCTAGGTGCTTTCTCAGAACACTCACTGATGCATGCATTGATAACATAGGTTTCAGATTTTTAGGTAATTTTAAACACTAGTGGATATGGCTTAACTTCATGTGAATTGTATACAAAATGCCTCACATATACGGATCTACCTTTATAATTTCGAAGTGTACATGGAAGAGTCTTTGCTACTAGGATACAGTTTTTCAGGGAGATCCATTTAGTGGCACATTGATGAGTTCAGTGTTTCCAGGAGATTGTTAGATACTCATGTGAATCTTGTTTCCAGGGTGGTGCGATGGCTGCAAACAACCACAGCAAGACTTTTGAGTTGTTGTCTGGTTGCTGCTGCAGTATGGATTCAGGGATGGGAATTTCTGGCAGCTGTAAAACAAACACACTACTCCTCAATCCTGTTCCTGACATCTGAACACAATTAGCTGCGTTTGTACATGCTTCTTGGACATGGCCTTTTTGTTTGTTAATGTTTGGCCTAATTAAGTTGTACCTAATGTATGTGTTCTGATTGCTCTTTTCCACCAGCAGTTATTCTTCAATCTGTGTTTTCTGTGTACACATAACTATTTCTGTATTCCAAAGTCAAGATAGGTTATAAGGGATATGAGCTGAAATATGTGCATGCTTGCATAACATGACAGATGCGCTGTCCTTGGAGGAGCAGGTAATAAACTGGAAGAAAGTACATTACTAAAATTTTTCAGGGAGACATCACAATACCTGCATGTATTTGGAAATCATTCAGAAACTTGTCTGGAAAAGAGAGTCAGGCTCATCCATTTAAAGCAGAGCAATAGCCAGTTGCTATAGGAATGAAAAACATGCACTGAAGTAAACCAGTGCTGTATTAGGTAAAAAATCAGTATTGTGATAGGATGGGTCAAAGCCACAGCAAAAAGGAGTTACAGTGTAGAACTACTGAAGCAAAAGAAGTGAGGGATAAATATTGGAAGTTATATTCTAACTTATTTAAAATGATAGCTAAGAGATGAGTACAGGGCAGCCATATCATTACAGGTGCTCCCAGCATCTCGTAATTCAGTCCCATAAAAATGGAGAGGTTGTGAGGTGGTCCTACTATGTAACTTGTTCCACTGAATTTCATCCTTGGAGGGTTTGTTCTGGTTGTGGGTTTGGGTTGGTTTTTTTTTTTCCTCCGTTTTGAAATTTTCTTTTGGTAGTTGTTGGGCATCTATTAAAATATAGCAGTGCACTCAGCTGCTTTTATCCTCCATACAATTGCCACAACTAAACAAATTGAAGCAGGTAGAGAGACCTGGCACCCACCAAGAGAAAATATTTATTTTTAACTAATTCCTCACTTGCTGAAAGAACATTCATGTAAAGTATGCTAAAAAATACCTGGCTACTGCAGTCTGTTGCAGCATTAAGTATTTCTTAGATTTTTTACCCTTTCTTAGCTGAGGACTAAAATGTTATTTGGGGGAGTGAAGTAACATTAAATCACTTAATTAGGTACAGAAATTATCTTGGATCTTTGTTGCTTATGTTTGGCCTTCAAAGATTTCATTTATTGCTGAAAATTTGGTTTTGCAGCACAGTTTTGTGTCCAGATAGGTCATATGAAGGTCTGCAGCTTATGATATTTTTCATTGTATTGAAATAAGCTTTTAGGGAAGTAGTATGCCTGCTTCAGATGGGCTATGTTGTATTAATCAGATTAGTATTAAAATGTAGTTTCTTTATTATTCCTACAAATATGAGTGTCTCAATTGGTTTCTGAATTTATATTTTAATCCTAAAGGTATTTGCGTGAAAGGTGGCATAGGAATTTTGAAAACATTCAGAAGCCGGCGTGTTTGTCCTGCTCTTAAGGTTTGACTTAGTGAAACGGATACTGTGATGCAGAAGTCTTGACGGGATTTGCCTTTGTAAGAAATTAACAGGTTTTGAAAAGTCTTCTTTGTATCCTTTCAGTCTTTTTTTGTCTCTTGAAAACAGTTTCAGCAAGAGGCTGAATGTCAGCTTAGAAGAGCCCAAGTTTTGCTGGAAAATTTCTGAGACAAACAAGTGTAACTTGAAGAGGCGTCCACTGGGAATTCATTTGCGTTGCAGTTGAAGAGTGATGTATGAATGTGTTGAAACCTGGACAAAGGCATGCTTTTTCTCAAATGTTCAGGGCCTAATAACAACAAAGTGTGTAATGTCTGTGGTGAAAAATTCTTTCTTTCATAGTTGCTACATTTTTGGTCTTTTTTATTTTTGTATTTCATATCTATAGATAAATGACAGACTAGGAGAAGATAGGAGGTGTGGGAGGAGGAGTACCCCAATTCTCTTTGCTACAAGATGAGTAAAGTGCCTCTTTACCATGCTGCTGAATAAATCCTGCTTTTGGGCTCTTTTGAGGATATGCTGGTTTTGAATCATTTGCATGCAGTTGGTGTGGTTATCCCTGCTTTCACAGCATGGTTAATCTGTAATCGATACTATTTTTCTACGGATAACTTTGAGTGTGGAAAGTCTCTTTTTTATGGCAAGCTGCCTGGTGTAAGGCAAAGACAAAAACATTGTCAGAGCTTTTTTAGTAGTGGTTTCCAGTTTTTTAAGTGTTCTTAAACAAAGCTTTAACTTAAGCACTCTTAAAAACGTGCCATAACTATTCTTCCTCTCCCTTTAGCGAGCTGCTTTTATTAAACCTTTTGAATGAAGTATATATATATAAGAAAGTTTTGCTCTTTACTGCTAGAAGAGAAATAATCATGAAACTGAAAATAATATTTTATATTAAAGAAGCAGTGTATTTTTTCAGGTGTTCTTTCATCCTAATGTAGATAACATTTATTTCAGTTAGTGAAGGTCCATGTAATGGACTTCTTTGCAAGGGTAAGTTGACCAGACTAAGTATTGCAGATAGTGTATTTAAGAATTACTTTCTACAGATCAGATAATTACCACAGCACATACTCATCTCTGTGTTGCATTACTGGGAAGACGGGAAGCTAGTCTGGAGTTAATGTGTGGCTTGGTTTCCTCTGCACAGCATTCTCAGTCCATTTTTTCATAAGTTTTAGCAAAGGAAGAAAAGAATTAATTAACTAGCCATGTGCCACTTCTGGGATTTTTTTTCTGGCTTGCAAACAGGTCTTAGATAAATTTCAATAACTTGCTTTGTCTCAGAAATATTGATAAAATGTTGCTACAGAATGATTTCACATGCGCCTTCAGACATAAGAATTATGAGATTGCCCATAAAATAGTTCTCAACTGCTCTCTTCCTCCAAGTACAATGTATGTAAGCCTGGATGAGTAGGAGCACAAGTGAGTATCAGCACAAAATCATTGTGCTGCTGGTCTGAGTGTGAAGCAGCACTGTGCATGCCAAGTCTTTCCCACCTCCCCCAGTACAGCCTATACTAAACTACTGTGTTTCACCTTTTTTTTTTTCCTTTTTTCTTTCTGTGTTTGTGATGGACTGTTGAGATAATACACCCTACAAGTGAGGTCTTTATAATGGGAGAGGTGTTATATTCAAAGCTCTCTTTTTATTTGTGGATGTTACAGGATTTATTCATCATACTGGGAAATTAGTTGTCAGGCTTTTTGCATATCTTTCTGTTGCTGATACTCTTTTAAGCACTTGTAAGCAGCTTTTTGATATATGCTTTCTAGTCATCTGCCTTACAAAATAGCATCATGTAGTTGTGTTATTTAGAGTTTTTAGCTGCCAGACTGTCTTTTGTACATGGTTTATACCGGAGGCTTGTATTTAGCTTGTCATTCTTGCACAGCACATTGCACTTCTGTTTTTTTTGTTTCAATAGACACTTGATTTTACTGTGGCACTTCCACACTGGGCAGACTCTCCCACAAGAGAAGCATTTTGTATGTATTGTGTTGTAATTTTAGTATTCTGTCTTTTGCAGTGCACAGTGACCAGGCAAGTATATGACACTCATTGTGTAGCTTGAGGTAAATGTCAGGTGGATATTCTGTCTGTACTGATCACTCAGGGTGGGCTAACTGCAACTACATTGCTTGAGCTGGATATTTAAATGGAATTCCTGCTTTAGCAGCTTCTGCAAACTGTGGCTGAGACTCTCAGTTTACAGTTAGTATATGTTACATACTAAATGGAGGAACTTGTTTCTTTCAATGTGAGAACAGTGCAGTGGGTGGACTTTCTGTTTAACCTCATAACAAAGATGTTGACATGGCATTATTATGAGTTACTCTGTATCTTGAAAATTGTTTGCACCTGGACAAATGAAACAAGTGAGGAGCTAGAATCTTATTCTGAAAAGAACTGAAAGGAAGATGGGTGAGATTTAGACTAAGAACAGAGGAATCTCTCTCCATTATGTACATGTTTTTTTAAAGACCCAAAACACGACTCTAGAATTCCATCTACATTAATGACCAGATGCCTATTAATCAAAATTAAGTATTGTGCAGCTCCCCAGTTTGAAATAATATGGTGTTTTACACAGTGTTTTTAATTGTGGCTGCTGTAAAAGAAAAGGTAGAAGAGAGAGGAGCTGTAGATGTTTTATTTGGGTGCAGATACACTGTATTTATAAACCTGGAGGGCAGAATGATAATTTTAATCAATGTGGCATAGTCAAAGTTAGTGAAAACTTCACCTCTTATTTAGTCAGCCTATAAGGAGCCTGCTTTGTCTGTATCAGAAAGACGTACTAGATTCTGTTTTTTCCTATTGTTTTTAAGATAAATGTACTGGACCTGTCTGCAGTAGAGTTAATTTTTGTCATAGCAGCCAATATGGCACCATGTTTCTTATTTTTGACCAAAACAATGTTGATAACACAGAACAGTGGTGATAGCACGCACCCTGTGCTTTCTCTTGCTGAGCAGTGTTTGTGCACATCAAGGCCACCTCTGTTTCTCACTCTGCCCACCCTTTCAGTGGGGAGTGCAAGAGGCTGGGAGGGGGCACAGCCAGGACAGCAGACCCCAGCTCACCAGAGGGGTACCTCAGGCTGTGCAGTGCCATGGTCAGCAATGAAAAGACAGTGGGGTAGGTGGTCATAACCAGGGGACCACCTAGGCATCAGTGTGCTTGTGGTAGGTGATGAGCATTTGGCATCACTTTTGTTTTTTCACTTAAGGTCTTCCTTTTCTCTCCCCCCATGCCAAAGGGACTGAGGGAGCAGTTATATGGGACTTAGCTGCCACCCAGGCTCAGCCCAGTACTAGGGGACACTAAATTCTAATTAAACATTTCTTTCATATAAATGTTAGATTTTATATTCAATGACAATGGGAGGTAGAGTAGAAATCAGTTTGTTGAAATCAAAGGTTATTGAACAAACTAATTACATCTTAATTTTGCACCAATATGAGAATAGAGATTGGACACTGATGGAAGGTGGCTTTGTAAGTCATGCAAATATTTGAAGTCATTATCTGCTTGTGTATACAGTTAATCATGAAGAAAGTTAGGCTTCTAAGTTTGTTTTTTAATTTCTAAATGAGCAGTCAGACTCTTAAATGTTGATTTAATCAGAGGTCTTATAAGGGTTCAGCAGTGTGTGCACTAGTTGCCTCCTTTTTAGAAAATGTAGGGGTTTTTATTATCTTCATTTTAATGAGAGATGTGCCTTTGTAACTTCTGTGTACATGCTTGAAAAAACATAGTAACATCTGGCTTTAGTGCTTTCAGTGCCTGTCAGCAGCTGCTGTGTGTTATTTATTCCTAAATGCAGTGGCAGGTTAATCAAATACCTGACAAGTTCCTTGTCAAGAATGCTGTGCTTTGTAGAATATGTAAGCATGCTTTCCTAAAGTATTTCTGTGTTTGACTGTCAGAACATTTCAGAGATTTCCCCCACTATCTTCTATTTATAGCTAGCGTACAATTTATGTTCCAGTAAATGGCTAATGATTTCATTTGCATGAAAAGAGGAAATCAGGAGGGACTGGAGTAAAACATCAAAGTCTTTGCCTTGTAGTATTCCAGTAATAAACACTCCTGCATTCTGGCTTGACTTTCTCCTCTTAATTTTCAAAAGTTTCATGGGTTAGGATGTACCATCAGATGTTCCTGCAAGTTTCTGGGTTGAGAAGGTGGTGGCTTACTTGAAAGGTGTGATTTGCAGGGAAGACCTATCTAGTATAGGTTGAAAAAGACCTAATCTAATGTGAAGAGGAATCCAGTTTATTTAAATTGCACATGATTGAAGTTTGAATGTTTTTCCTTTGACACACGAGAAAATCCAGAGTATTCCTATAGCAGTGTTTTACTTGAATATTTTTTTAGCATTTACAATGTTTGGGCGTCTTGTTTTTATCTTTTTAGTATTATTACTATGTGTCCTGATGGCACCAACTTGGGAGGAGCTGCTGAGCCCTGGGAGTCGTGGAGGCCCAGCAGAGGGACCGTGATAAATCAGAGGGTTGATATCAGGAACTGCTTGAAGGTTAATGAGGGCAAGTGCCAGATTCTGCAGTTGGGATGGGGCAACCCTGGATGTGGGGAGGAGTGAGTCTGGAGATGCCTCAGGCACATGGCAGGATTGTTTGGGGTCTCCTGTGCAGGGCCAGGAGTTGGGATTGATGATCCTTGTGATTTCCTTGTGATCCTTCCTTCCATTTGAGGTTATGGATACAGGATATGATAGGTTATGATGCTGTGATTTCTGAGGGGTGACTGGTAAAAGGGGTGAATGTGTCCTAAAATTATTTTGTTCTCAGAATGTCTTCAAAATATTTTTTCCAGCTGTTTCTTTTACCAGATCTGAAGTTCCTTTGTTACCGATTTTAGAGATATCTGAAAAATGAAACTGCTACTTTTGGTAATTAGATCTATTGTTTGTCTATATAATACATAGAAAATAGCCTTCTCTGAATGCACTCATATTAAGTGAAGCTGGTCATATATTTAACCAAATGTTTTAAAACAGTTTGGTCTGTAGAAGCAGTAAAAACCAATATATGACAGACAGTAGGTGTGAAAATCATTTAGTAAGGAAAATGGAGGGTTTGTCTTTTAGTAATTCGCTAATAATTAAGAATTTTATTAAATCACGTTATTGTCTGAACCAAAATTCAGTTTTATGTTTCAGGATTGCTTAGTGTCTTGGAATCTAAGCATGAGGAATAAAAATGAATGTGTTCTCAGCTTAACTATCGTTCTTGTATTCCAGAATTGTGGAGGTTTTTTGTCTATCTTCTTTGATAAGTCCATTGATGGGGAAAAGATTGAAACTATTATTGAAGAATCATTGAAGCAAGACACCCTAACCCTGAACATTTTATTTCATTTTGGGCTAAGGCCTCACAGTTCTTTGAGAAAGAAATTGATTTGGGACTTGTCAAAGAATGCTGCCAGAGAAGCTGGACTTGGTTTTCTGTTTAAATCTCTCTGGCATTGTGCAGTACTGTAGTGTCATGGAGTTCTTAAAGGTAATAAGTTGATAGCTATTAAGAGCTAATAAACTGAAATATATATGTTGAATGTATATTAGAAAGTAAGAGTTGCTGGGTCATTAAAACATATGCATAATTTGACTATGTCAGCTTGTCTTGTTTGAGACTTACTGCCTGCTGCAGCTTCTGTGCTGTGATTACAGTCAGGTTGATATAAATTACAGTAACCTGCATTGGAAAGAAAAGAACAGATCTTTTTGGCTCCCTGAAGATGAAAATGGATCCATTCATACAAGATACCTATGGTGAGAGCAGTCTACTTTTACCTTCAGAATTCAAGTAATTTTGGACATTCCAGCCTGTCTTCAAGGAATGTTGTTATAGTTTTTCTTTTTCCTCGCTTTCTGTAATTGTTTTCTGTTATTTGCATTTTCCCCACATTCCTATAAATATGTTTAGTTAGGGTGGGAGAAAGACTTTTAATTGGTTCTTGCTGGACTTGGAGGTGCTTTATATGTTTATTCAGTCTAAGGCTCCTGAAGCTGAATCAGAGGTTCACACAGAAGTCTGTATAAGGACCTAGCTGAGGTGGAACAAACAGTGGCTGGCTGCAGAAGAGGAGTTCTAGTATTGACTAGCATTTCTGTTTGTCATTGAAAACTCGAAAAGTTTGTGGAGTTTTTTGAATTTTGTGTTCTTGTGTTGCAAGACCAGTTTGCCTGCTGTTATGCTGTGAAGCTTCTTGTAACAGTATGCTGGAAGGACTTTTTTTTTTGTTGTTTTTTTAAAAGGGTTCCTTAATTCTTAGGGATAATCTAAAAATTATGTAATTGAAGTTTTTGACTGAAAAAGTCAGGTGACAGTTTGTTGGACAAATACTTTATAAAACATGCTCAGTATTAAATTAAGCATCTGTAGCATCAGTCTTGCTGACTCTGACCTCATTCAAGAGATGCAAAACTGTATTAGTTGTTCCTTATAGAGTGATGACGTTCCTAAATAAATTACTGATTTTTAACAGTTTTTCATATCTAAAGAATCCGTAAACTTATTGTTTTTTTATTGCCCAGTAACTCAGTTACTGACTTTGACTTTGATTTGCCTGAGATTTCTGCTTGTATTTGTGTTTTCACAAAGAAGAGGTTTGCTTACCTGCGACAGTGTCAGACCACTTCTCTTTCTGTAATCAGCAGTTCCACCTTCAGCTAGAAAGGATAGGAACAGAACCATGTAGAGGTGTTAGAAGACAGTGCTCCATACTGTTCTTTGTCCTCTCCTAGTGCTGTCACCTGGTGTCTCCATTTAATCCAAGAGGACGTACTGTTTCTGTTATCAAAGAATGCTGGTGATAGATGCATTTGGAATGCTTAAAATTAGTCTTTTGGGTCACTGGAACGAAGCATTATATTTAATAAACCGAGTACTGTTGTTATCCTTTCTCTATATGTTCTGCTAATATTTTGTACTATGCCTGTTTGGATCTGGGAGCAGCTTTAAGGAGATGTGTTTTAGAAGTTCTTCAGGAGACGTAAGTGCTTTCAAAAATTCAAAATAATATTAGTACTTGTAGAGAGAGTACATAAGGGAAAGTGTATTAAGATGGTGGTTGTCTTTTTCGGGAATATGGTAGCCCAGTGCCTTTCACTCCACTCATATTCTTCATTAAAATCAAAATACTTTTAGGTAGTGTTTGTTTCATGAGCAATCATAGCTGTGAAGCAGATTAAAGTTGTAAAGTTGCTTGTGATCAATTATTATGTTGGAGATAGGATGCAGGGGGAGGGAAGCAGACATCTTTGACATGAAAACTGTTGCAGACCAAAGTTCCTAATAACTCTTCACCTGCTGCAGAGCCCCTGGACAGTGTATGCTGTTAATCCTTTCCCCTCTGTTCTCCCCAACTGATTTTCTGTCATCACAAAACTACTACTTCAGGGAGGAACTTGTGGACTAAAAAAGTGACAGTTCTGTCACAATTGTGATTAAGTCCATTATGAAATTCAACTTGCCACAGCCTCTATTTCAAGGTAAATTGTCTCTGCTTGTCTTTTTCAGTAGGTTTCAAATGGGTGACAGATGATGATTTTATATTATTATGTTCTCTCTGTGCTTTGTGTTGGCTAATAATAGGCTAGTAGGCGCCTCTGAAAGAACTTGCTGTTGCTTCAGAGAAACAGAAAGGGATGCTATTGCTGCCTTGTCAGATTTAAATAATATAACTTCCTATCTATGGCCATCAGGGTAGTCATTGCTGAAGTTCAGAATGGGGAGCTGAAGGTAATAATGAATAGTACATGACACCTTAAGCTTTATGCTTTTTTGTCTTTTCTAAGCATATTTTGGTCATGAGTGGCTTCAGTACAGGTATCCCAATAATATAATTTTTTTTCCTCTGTTCTTTGTCCCAAAGGCTAAGTTCTAGCTGAAACTATTCAGCTTATAAAAACTATTCTGGGTTTGAATGCATTTTATGTATTGAAGTGTGAGTTGTCATGGAATGGGATGCTGTTACATTTGCAGTCTGTCCAAACCATGTTCCTTCCCTTTTCCGTGCTGTCTCTGAAATTTGTTCACCTGCATGGTGAATCAGGTGAGGAAACTGGCCACTAGCCCTCAGAAAGACCAGTTGCTCAAGACTGCTGTGGGCTCAGGCTAGAGAACAGCAATGTGCTTCCATGGAGTGAAGAAATGCTTTGTCTTCAGCAGCAGTTCAGGCTTTGGACTGCTTCCTTGCTTTAGTCCTCAAATGGCTAAAAATGAAGATATGGGGAAGGACGTACCTTCTCCAATTACATGCAAGGTTTTGTGCAAGGCTAAAATGAGATGTGGTGATATTGATTTGAAAGGTCATTAAAACTGAAATGAATCTCTTCAAGGTAAAAAGTAGTGATTCACAAGGGTTGCATGTGCTGGGAAAGTAATTGAACACTGGGGTATCATTTTGTCCTGTTTCTTTTCCTGTTGTTTTTCCCCTGGTGTTTCTCCCTGCCACTCTTAGTACCTCTAAGAAAAGAAATTTGAATTTGTGTGTATATAGAACATGAGTCTTTCTCTGAATTAGCTATACACAGTGAGCATGCAGGTACGTTTTTCTTCCTTTACACTGCTGTGTAAATGGTAGATGTAAGTAGACTATTTGATAATTGTGCTATTCAAAATGAAAAGCAGCTCATATAAAATTTATACCAGTTGATGATTCAATTTACCTTTTCCAGTCCTACAGGTGATCTGAACTGACTTTGAAAAGTTTTTTTTCCAAGTTCCACATTCTCTATAATTAGTCCGTCTCAGGCTTAGATTTCTTGACAACTGTTTCCTCTTACACTCATCTGAACAGTAGAACTGAACATTGTGGTTTTTTGTGTCCCCAGACTGTATATTTATTATTCTGGCATGTGTATTTGGCAAGGGCCCCTAATTGGACTTGCAGATAATTGTCCTCAGTAACTTCTCCTAATGCCAGCAACATGGCGTATTTTCCAGTATAATTGTCATCTGTGATTTGTGAGAACATAAAAATAGTCTGCTGTACATTGGAAAGAATAGATAGCAAGGAAGAAACACCTGTTTGGGAAAGCTCAACACCTGTTTGTATATAAACAAACCAATAGTTTTGTATCTCAGAGCTTTTATGTTGCTACCCCCAACTGAGTGTTTGAGTGCCATCTATACAGAAGTAAGGAAAGTAACAGCAAATTCCAGCAAGTTTGGGAAGCCTAATTTTTATCTATCATCATCTAGGTAGAGTTTTTTTGCAATTTTTTTTGCTGAAATGCTATTCTAATAGAGAACAGGGTACCTGTAAATTCAGAATTTTCTGTTTACTAATGTGAAAGCTTTCTTCAACCTAGATTGTGCCTCCTAGCTGAGAAACCCAGAAGCTAAGGATTTGATGTCTTCTTGCAAGACTGTGAGGTGTATTACCTCAGAGCAGGGACTCCCTGCTCTCAGGAGCTGTAATTGTTCGCTTCTGTTTTGTTAGTTGGCCAGCTTCCCTTCTCATTGAGCTGCCATGGCTGGAAAGAGTTTAACCAACATTTTACTTCTTTTGTCTGTACATGAAGTTTTAGAAATTGCATTATTTACCAAATTTCAAAAGTCCTTTTGTTTGTGTCTTTTATAATAGAAAAAGTTGGAATTTTCTGAGAACAAGAATTCAGGGGTTTGGGTAGCTGTAGTGATGTTTCTCCTTTAGAAGGTTCCCTTCAGTTGTCAGTTGTTTATTATAGATGTTTTAGTTTAGTGTTTTGGTAGAGCGTGCTAGGTGAGAGTCTAAGGAGTACTATTAAGTTTGAATTTAAAATGAAAAAGCTTTTAGTAAGAGAAGCACAGACTGGGCAGTGTTATGTGCATTATCCCAGAGAAACTTCTGTTGTGGTTCCTCATAAATGTAAATTGAGTCTGAGTCAGGGCCAAAACTTTGACCTAACACTGACCTGTGGTACTGAATATGAGGCTGTGGGGATCTGGGGATGGGCCTGAGGGGCTTGTTATGTTAAAATAAAGAAATACTTAATTTTTTTGGTGAGTAGGCATCAGTAACCCACAAGTTAACTTCACAAACATACATGACTTTATGCTGTTTTTAAAAGGTGCTCTTTTCCAATTACAATGGCTCTGTGATCTGCAAAGTAATCTGCAATAATTTGAGACTCTGGATTAGAATGCATTGGCAGCTGCAGTCTGTGTTCTGTAAACAGCTGCCCTTAACTGCATGAGTTAAACATATCATATTTATTTATATTACCATGTGTGTATTTTGAAGCTTCAGAGTTATAACTCTGCAAGCATTTTTCTTTGCTTTCTCTTAAATCTGAGATATTTTCATAGATTTTTTACTCTGCCCTTCTCCTTGTCTGTGCCAGGTGTACTAGAACTGCTGTTCATCTGTTCTGAGTTAACTGAAGAAGTGGAGAGAGAATGTATATTTCTGTAGTGGGAAGAGATTTTTAGCAGCTCTGATATATATATAACAAAGTATTCTTGAGTAAAAGATTACCCAGTGCTTTCTGAGTCTTTTGTTGTATGTTTTATTAAGAAAGTTTTCTTTTTCTTACTTTCTTTTTTTTTTTAACTTTGTAATCCATTAGGGAGTACTTCTGCATAAACTTAAGATGACATCTACAGCTTAATTGCACTTTTTTTACTGTTACTGCTGGATAACTTCAAATTGCACTTGGGAAACAGAAAATAGTGATTCAGTGAGGTCTTTCTGTTTGGTTTTTTTTAAATTATTTTTTGTTTGTTTCTTTCTTTCTAATACAGTTAGTGTGACAGTAGCCGGGAAGCTGTGAGAGTCATTGAACTGTGAAGGTTAGCTGTTTTGTACTTAAGTGAAATGATTTTAAAGCTTTTTGCAAGTCTTAAGGCAGCCTTAATTGTGTAGAAATCACTAACATGGTATCAAGTATCTTCAGGCACATCTGATAATTTTTTGTCTTCTCATTCTGATTTTTTTACATACTTAGGAAATTATGGTGGTCATGGCTGCAGTGCCCTGTTGGATCAGAGATAAGGTGTTAGCAATCTTCTTTAAAGAAAAAAATTACAAACAACCTTTTGGATTTTAAAATCTCTTGAGTAACTTAATAGCACTAAAGAGACTAAGTAGAAGCAGGAAGTATAAAGTAAGGTAGTTTTGGTAATTGGCCTTTTTTATACAGTGGACTGTTTAATAGGTGGGAGTTTCAAGTGATTAATGAATAACTGAAAAGGAATACCTGTGTGAGCTGGAAGTGGGTAGAAGGCAAGGAAACAGGAGAAAGTGAATAAATGCCAGAGGGGCTGGTGGGAAAGAAATGGCCTAATGAACATGGATTTTAAATAACTTATTTTTAAAGTGGAAAGAGGATCTTAGTCTCAGCTCTGTGCTTTGCCCTACCTGGGTGGAAAGTCTGAGCTTTCAAAGTTAATACGGTAACAAGTATTTGGTGTAGTCATTATATTCTAATTTCTCTTTTTGCTTGTCTAGCAAAAATAGTTTTTAGCTGAAAGTTTCTAGGTCAGGTCTGATGAAAAATGCTTTTGTGCTGTGTTTGTGTAAATAAATATGACAGTTGTAAACAGTTTTTTGATCTTTGAGTCATTGTAGATTTAAAATTTTGTCTTGCAAGCTATTCATAGCTTAAAGGGCTATTCTAGTGTGATTGCTGTCAGATAAAAATAATCTCCTGCTTTGTAAGTCTTACCCCCTGCTGCTTAGCAACTTTAATGAAATAAGTATTTCTTTGAGTTAGAAAGTTTATGAAACTATAAGACTTGCAGGAAGATGGATGAAGTAAAAATACTTTGTGTTGTATTTGTAAGAAAAATAGCGCTGTTTAAGAGCATTAAAAAGTAGAATGAGTTGATTTTCTGCACAGTGGTGCTTGATCTTCAGTCAATGGAATAAATCAACAGTTTTAAAAAACGTATCCCTGTCCTGTTCCATGTGCTATAATGAGCAGTGGCCAGGTCACATTCAGGGAGAGGGTAGGATCAGGATGACAATTCCCCCAGTGAACATGATTTCATCCTGGTCCATGTGTGATTTACAGATTCGTTGCTCTCTGTCAAACTTCATTATTGATCTCTTTTTTTTAAAGGATTTTTTAAAAACTTCTGCCTTCCTGTTAAAACAATTGATTGAAAAACAGAAAAGAAATTGGCTACTGACTCCTAACCTGTGAGCTAGCTTGGTTTATCATCTTTTAGCCCTTGTTTCCTTTACAAATAGTGCATTATTCTATTTTGCCATTCCACCTCTCCATAAATTATTAATCTCCACCCCTTTGTTTCTCTTTTGTGCATCTTATCTAGTTATGCTGTATACCAATTAAAATAGGTGTCAAAGATAAGCATTTCCCATTCAGTTCTAGTTACTCCAGAAAAATTTAGTTAATTTAAAGGATGATTTAGTTAGACTGTTGTGTGCTAAACTATACTCCATGAAAGTTCCTTTGATTGTTTGATATCTTCGCATTAGGTGTCAAAACCAACCTGTTCATCTACCAGAACATCTGGAAAGATCAGTTTAATGGGTTGAAAATAATCTCTTTCCTAACTCTGTTAATAGTTGTACAATTTCTGTGTGTAGAAATAGTGTTCCTTCTCTAGAGGATCACCTGTGAGCTCTAGCCTGGGGGGCAGAAGGAAAATAAAAAGAGAGTGGCAATAGGATGCATTCTCATGACTTCACTGTCATCCAACCCAACAAAACAAGCAGCTCTGTTAATGAAGGATATATTTTTTTGAACTGTCTTTCAGGATTAGTTGATTAAAAATTTTGGGTGGTTGTGCAGCCTCCATCCTTGGAAGCTTTTGAGACATGCTTGAATAGAACCTGAGCAACTTGACCTGACTTCATAACTGAACCTTCTTACAGCAGGAGGTTGAACTAGAGACTCATGTGGTCACTTTTGACCTGAATTATCTTACGACCCTGTATTTCTTTGCAACCCTCAGCCTATGGCCATCCATGTTAACTACTGGAACAGAGGAGTTTAGATCTGGTAATTGGTGCTGGGAGTGGTGTAGTTGAAGTCACTTTATTGAAAAATAGTAATTTAAAAAATAAATTCAGCTTTCATTGCTAAAAAAGGGGGAAAAGCATCAGCACTTTAATTGTTTGCATAATAATATGAAACTTTCTATAAATATAAAGAAGTGTAAATTTATTGTGCCTGTGAGTTTGTGCTGTAGATTTTTAGTTTGCATATGTATTGTCTGACTTCAGAAACTATTTTGTAAAGAGACTGATTGGAAATAGAATGTGGGAGTCATATCTCTTCCCACTCAAGCCAATACTGCACTTTGTTGTGTGTGGACAAAAAATGTCTGGTGCCAGCCAAAATCTTAATTACGCAATGGCATATAGGAGTAGCTGATACCTGCAAAGTACTAGCCCTAGAGTGGAAGGCTGATTAGATAACTTCTCAAATGTCTTTCCAAACTCATATTCATGGTGTTTTAAATAAATATATGGGACCTATTTCGGTAATTACCTTAGAGATATAGGGCTTTTGTAGACTTTTTGTAAGTATTGGTCATCCATATAATACAGCTCTTGAAAAGAGTTAACTGCAAAATTGAAACAAGTATTCTTATATTCCTGAAAATCTGTGATTGATGGCATTAGTTAGAGGCTGGTTTGTAAATTTAGTGTAAAATATGTGCACCTTGTATCATTATATGTTGGCAGCTTTCATCTGCAAAAATAATAAAATTGACTTGCTCTTGTTTTAAGCTAGTCTTGGTTATTGGTTAAGACAAATTTGTGAAAAACAGAGCTCTCTTCTGCTCTTCCCCCACCTTGTCTTGTGTACAGCATCTTTCTCTAAAGTATCCCAAAGATGGTGTTTTCAGAAGTGCTTCACTAGAGGACTTTGGAAAGATGTTTATGAATCATATCAAACATTTCTCAGAACGTTTCCTAATGATTTTGCTTTGTCTTTGATACTCAAGTATTAAAAAATATGCAAGAACATTGTTGGCTACTCCATAGAAAAGAACTCGTTTTGTAAGACTTTTTTTGGTCATAACTGTTGAACTATGGAGTACAAAAGTCAATAGTTGTGTTTCTAGATACTGATGACTAAATGTATTGGGTCAAGTGGTCTGTTCTGCCATTTAAGCAGACAGCTGCCAATGCAGAAACAGAGATAAATCACGGTATATTTGGTGTGCTTTGTGGAATAAATGTGGTTTGCAGTTTGTATAAGGGCTATGCTTCAAGCTGTAAAAGCACATGTTTTGAAAAGATTTAAATGACAAAATAGTAGCTGTAACAAATATTTCTTTGAAAGCTTTTTTTTTTAGTTTGCTGTGTTCAAGCCAGAAGAATCTGTTCTGTGATTTGTGTTGATTGCCACGTTTGTGTTTTCCAGTATACTCCATAGTTAACTTAATATCCATTTTTAGTTTATTATTGCTTTCTCAGGGCCACGTTGTTTATGCATGTAAAATCATGTTAATGTTTCTCAGTCACTCATAAGGCCATGTGATGTCAGTAATGCCAAATGCTTGATGTCTTAAAAATACTGAAATTTTATTTTGACTGTGTATAAAACTACACTTTATACCTCACAGTTCTTGGTATTGCCCTCTTTCATCCTGTATCATTTTCCTGAGGATTCCCAGTTCTTCACAAGGCAGAGACTGAGCGTCAAAACTAACAGAGGATGAGACTGTTTCTCTTTTATATTTCAGGGTAGGAATGATAGTGACTAGTGATGCCACTTCAAAAGTGTGGAAGCAGGAGAACTGCTTAGAGAACACAGCAAGGCCCTTTTTCTGTTCGCTTTCAGGTGGAGATGGAGATATCTTACTGTCTTTCATTCTTCACAGGGTTACACATCGTTCTGGAATGATTGCATCTCCTCAGGATTGCGTGGCTGTATGTTAATTGAATTGGCATTGCGGGGGCGTCTCCAGCTGGAGGCCTGTGGAATGAGGCGCAAAAGTCTGCTAACAAGAAAGGTAAATGCAGGAAAACGGTCACATTGACTTACCATGCTCCACACAGCACAGGAACTATAAATTACAACTGGTTTTAAGAAAAAGCCCGGGGTTTTTTTCTTTATGTGAAGATGATGATTCTGAGTAATGACCTAAGGCAGATGTGCAGTTTCGGTGGTGAGAGGAAGTGCCTTGGAACATCTCTGGTGCCTGTTCTGTGTCCGTGTTTGTTCTCCGGATGCATTGCTGGTACTGTTGCCAGCCAGCCGTTGGCAGTGGCTCTGGCTGGGGTGTGGGGGCAGCAGTTACTGCCAGTGCCACCAGCTGCAATCTGCCAGAGGAACTGGCTTTTGCAATGCCGTTGAGATGTGGGCTGAGGCTGAAGGGAATGGATAACTGCTAGATGCCAGATGTGTCCTGCAAGCCACCAGTTTACTTCTGCTGTACACAATGCTGCAGTTTGTGCTTGCATTGCATGGGAAGGAAACCATCATTGTTCTTGGGACCCCTGAGAATACACAACTGTCTAGTTCAAGCATGAGGCTGGTGTGTTAAATTGGTTGTGCTTCTGACCTTCAAGATGGCCACATCTCTATGGTCCTTTATAGAACTGGGCTGAAGATTTGAGGCCTTTATTTTTTACTTTTACCACTGAATTTTCCCTTTGTACAAAATATGCAAAGTCACGCTCTTGGAAGAATTTTTACTTCATCAGCATTAGAGGATAGTTGTAAAATAAGCCTATTGAAAACCTAGTCAAATGTTGTCTGTCCACCACAGATAAATTCTTTTATGGCACATTTCCCTGTCAATATTATCTTTTGCTAAATTTTAAGGCAAGCTTGTGAATTCTCTAACCTTCTCCCAGCTCCCTTCACTTCAGAAAAATTGAACCTCTGTTCCAACAAACAGTCCCTACTTCTTTTAGCCTCGTTTAAGCATATTCAGCATTGATTAGTTCGCACTTTTTTTTTTTCCTCCAGAGCTTTTGGCTTCTTAGGCATTCAGTAATTTTCTTAGGCATTCAGTCAGGAGTTATTTTCATTCTGTGAAAACCTTGTCAGTTCTATCTACTTGAAATATTAACTGTGAGATAGCTGGGTTTTTTTTGAAAATTGAAAAATAACCTGTATGTATATTCACTAAAGGATACAAGCAAAATTATTGATCTGAATTGTGATTGGTTTCTGTTTAATTGTGGTTGCATGTTTTTTGTTAAATTTTATCATGTGGTTTTTGGATTGGGTAGATGTGTTTGTTTAAAGTGATCTAAAATCTATGCAGTTTAGAGGTTTTCGTATTCTGCTGTTGTAAAGTATTTGAGATACTTTTCAATTTTCAGGCAGGAGGGTTCTATAAAAATAGGCACTAATTTAAAATTTAGATGAGGGTTGTTTTCTACTTAAGTACTTTCCTGCAAATAAAATCTGTAAACGCACCACCTCCATCAATTTAGACATCAGTCTTGTGAATGACTTGTGTTGTTTTGCACCTTATTTGAAGTTTTCCATTAACACTCAATTTCATTTTTGTTTTTGTGTTGGCCAGATTTAAATGTCTCTACCCTGTCAAGTGTGGTCCTTCTGCTGCTTCTGCAGGCTTTGCTCCCCATGCCTTTAGCTTTGGCTGTGAAATAAATACTGTGCCTAATAAGTGGAAAGAACTGTCTAATAATATATCCAAGGTTGTAATTCAGGGACAAAATAATTTACTTCGATCAGTTTTGTTTTTACTGGAGCCACTTTCTTGATCTTGTCATCAGGTGGGCCACAAGTGATAAGGTGAGGATGAGAAGAGCATAGAACAAGTTTTTAGGGCAGTAGCACAGATTCATAACTAGCTAACTGTGGCTTTAATCGGATCATTAACTTGAAAGAATGATAGCTATAATGATTTCCACTTAAAGCCTTAAATCAGGTTGATCTCTGCTGATAATATTTTGTACTTTAGAATGGATCAAGATGCATTAAATCTATGATTGAATGCCATAGAGAGTCAAATGAGACTGAGAAAGGAGTGGACAAGGATTTGATGGACTTTAGTTAGACTTTTATGTGGATATGATGTGTTACATATTGCAACATCCTTGTAAATTTGGTTTAAGAGTGTGTAATTGTCACACCATTTTGCAGTTCTGTCTATATTAGATCAATATTAGAAACAAATAAATGAATGTTGAGGTTTGCAAGTGGTTATTGCAAATAGAAGATGGTACTCTTGCCTTACAGGCTCAGAGGGCAAACCAAATCCTAGATAGAGTTATTAAAAGCAAAAGGAATCCCAAAAAATCCTTGGCAGATTTTCTTCAGTATTTTATTGCTAACAATTCTGAGCAATTCATGCAAGAGTGAATTTTTGTATTAAAACTAGAAAATTAAGTTTACTTAAAAATCTGTGCTTTAGCTTTGCTTAATTGCAGAGCTGCATTGTAAAAAATGCAAATTAAATATTCTGTATAATTGAAATTTCCTTAGTTGATAAGTACCAGGCAAATCTAGTACCTGATTAATCACTGAAAAGTAGGGATAAAGAATATTTTTTTACAATCAGGCTAAGGACCAGCATCTCTGAAGAGCCAGCATGTTCCCTGAACTATGGAACAGTATGACATTGCCAGAACACCTTTCTGACTACTCTGAAGTGTTAAGAAAAATAAGAGCTTTTGCTTCCTGCTTTTCATATGTGTGTATATATATGGAATTGTGTTGATGTATTCATTTTTCTGTCAATCACCTGCTACCTTTTACCTGATACTTGTAAAGTGCTAGCTTGTAAACTATTTAAATTGCCAGATATAATAGTAACAACAACAATAACAACAACTACTATCATTATTATTAACAACTGTAGTAATTCTTCTATAAGTAAAGAAAGATTTTATTTAAACATACTGACTTGAGCTAGTTTAATCTGTAAGTTTTCATTTGGTGCTCTTGATTTTCTCTCTTGAAAAAAAATTGTATTTGTGCATGGTTTCTATAACTACTTATACCGGTAAAAAAGCAGTTACTCACATTTTTAAATTTTATTATGTTACTCTGAATCAGTTTTTTTCTTGTGCTTTCCTGAGAGAAGAACTCAAATTTTAGAAGTTCATAAATAAGAGACTTACATAGTATTGCATTTATTGTTGCATGTTAAGAGGTTTATTAATACATGTGTATTTTCCCTAGTATGTGTGGTTTAACTGTTATTAAATGAAACTCTGATAGCTGTCAGTCAGTGTGCTCTTCAGAGCTGCAAAACTTGCAGATGTTGTCATGAACCCATTTTTATCCATTAGTCTGTTGAAGAAAACTAGTTTTTGTACTTTTTTTTTTTTGTTATTTTCATGCACCCTTACTGTTTAACTCAGTATTTTGAATAAATTGACTTGAAGCAGTAAAATAGACTGTATCAGAGACTAATTTAGTGTAGTGTACTTTGGTTTTGGGAGGTAGCAAAGGACCTGGCTAGATAAGTGAGTTATTTTCCTTAAAAAAACCCAGGTCTTAAGTTTGTTATTAATACTACAATTTTAGCCCATTAAGGTTAATTTAAGTTACAGATAACCTCAGACTTAATGTATTTTGAATTAAAGCACAGATAGTTTTATTTTTTAATAGCAAAGTTGCATATTCTTAAGAGAGAGTTTGTTATTTAAAAAAAGATATTTTGGTTTTCATAACAGGTTTTTTATTGATAGGTGTGTTTGTCGTATATGAATTTTGTCAAAATACTGACTGTTTTATTCATTCTTAGGTGATTTGCAAGTCAGATGCTCCTACAGGGGATGTTCTGCTTGATGAAGCTCTGAAACATATAAAAGAGACCCAACCTCCTGAAACAGTACAAAATTGGATTGAACTGCTTAGTGGTAAGCCTTGCACATAACGTATTTGCTTTTTTTACCCAAATAAAGCTAATTATCTGGCATCACTAGAGATTATATTGCAAGGTTTTTTGAGAGAAAATATGCAAAAAAGTTAATTAGCCTGTCCTCTAGGGTAGTCTCTTGTTGATTGTAGCCTTTAATCAAATATAAGTAACTGTTGCTTTTGACTTAACTTGGTACAGAAAGGATCTGTATGGAAGTGTCAGAGGACATCTCAGCTCTGTGGAAGAGGTGCCTTCCGCTGACTCTGGAGTAAATCAGGACTGCACCCTGGAGATGTAACTGCCTCTCTCTGTGTTTGGAAATGATGGTTGGTGGAAGTTTGGAGCCTGGCTGTGTGCACTGAGTATTCAGATCTTTCAATAAAGAAAGGAGGTGGAGAGCTCATAGCTCACACATAAAACTTGAGGGTGATTTGGCCATTAATCATAAAGAAAAAATAAAGCGTTAGGAGGTTTGTTTTTTCTTTCATTAACTGAAGGAATGTAATAAATATATTAAAATGTTAGATACTTCTTGCTGATGAAAACAAAGTCTTCAAGATGAGTACTTTGCACTTTTACTAAGTACTTAGTACTTTACTAACTTTATAAAGTTAGTAAATAGTTGGGAAGAAATGAAATGCCAGTGATTATAGAATTATTAGTACATTTGGTTGGAAGGGACTTTTACAGACCATCTAGTCCAGCCCATCTGCAGTCAGCAGGGACATCTTCCACTATACCAGGTTATTCAGAGGACCATCCAACCTGACATTGGATGCTTCCAGGGACGAGGCTTCCACAGCCTCTCTGGGCAATCCGTTCTGGTGTCTCATTCTGGTGAAAAACTTTTTCCTTTTATCTTAATCTCAGCCAACTCTCCTTCACTTTGAAACCGTTACCCTGTATCCCAGGCCCTGCTAAAGTGTCTGACCCCATCTTTCTTGCAGTCCCCCTTTAAGCCCAGAAAGGCTGCAGCAAGATTTCCTTAGAGCCTTCTCCTCATCAGGCTGAACTGCAGACAGAATTGATCACCAGTGTTCATCTGTTTTCACAAAGCACATAAATGCAGCTTCCTTGGAGTGGATCAGAGCTGTACTTCAGTTGTGCAAACAGCACAGGAAAAAACCCTGCACTGTTGACCCTCATTGTCAACAATGTGACTGTGAGGTTGGGTAATGAGATTTGGAAGTTGCCTGTGTAAAATCTGCTACTTCTTAAAATCTATAAGCTGCAGTAATGAACAAAATCTCATTGCCTTTCTCTGCTTTCCTGTTTCCTTTGTTCTTCCCATTCATTCAGCACCACCTTAAGCAGCCTTCCTTGCACACCAGTCCATTCTCAGGTCCTTGCCATCCCCCCTCTCCTGCTCCTTGGCTGTCAGGCAGGGGGGAGACTGGACTACAAAGCAGCCCATGTCAGGAGGGGCATGGCTGCTGCAGAGCTGTGCAGTTCAGTTCTCACTCAGCTCCCCTTCCCTCTTACAGCTGGCAAAACCAATTCATTTTTATTGTCCCAAATGCATAATGCTGACATTTCACCTCCTCTCCCCGTGCAGTGCACATCAAGTTAGGACTGGCTCAAAAAAGGTCAGCAAATGAATGAACTAGTGTTGTAGGTTTTCTTTGAGCTAAGCTAAGGTTTTCCTGACCCTGCTGAGCTTTGGCTCTGGGAAGATAGTAATCATCATTGCTGTGGCTAAGGCTTGAATCAATCATTTCTACTAACATACGTTTATTAATTACTAATTCTTGGATGGTATTAGTGTTCTTTCTATTTCCCATGGTGTCCTTCTGAAGAAAAATATTTCAATGAGTCTGGGTGGCAGGTTTTATTTTTATTGGTTGGTTGATTTTGCTTTATTTTGCTTCATATAATAAATTCATAAACTCTGTTAGAATTTTGCTTTGGGGACCAGGTCAATCCTGGAAAAAAAAAAACCTACTCTATCCATGATTATCAGTGATGCAGGGTGCTGCTTGGAGTTACAGTACATGTGAGTTCAAAGCCATCATGTAAATAAATATATGGACATGTAAGGTGATGTTTGCCAGGCTGATGTTTATAAGATAGCCTCTAAAGAAAGCAAAGGTAGGGAATGTAGAAGTTTGGACCAAAATGTCAGGTTTCCTGCAGATGTAGCTGACATCTTTCTCCGTGTCTGCAAAGTGTCTGTGTAATTGACGAGCTTGGTCGCAAGGTGTCACCACAGCACTGACTTTCAGCCACATGGCAGCCGCACAAAAATCTAGGAAATAATTTTTGCCCTGTGAAAGGTAGTAAGGAAACCACTTTTTTTGTGTTTGTGTGATAGTTTCATTTATGATCAAACCGGTAATTGCATTCAGTGATGTGTAGTTGGACTTGTGTAGTTCAGGCCTGGTTGGGTTTTCTGCCTTTCACTCTGCAGTTGGAGTCACCTCATTTGTTTGGTTATCTTGGCTGTTACTTGGATACAGTGTGTGTCACCCTCCATCACAGTGGGAGAAACGTCAAAGTCACCTGTGCCTTACTGTTGTTGTTGTTGTTATTATTTTATGCTAACTAATAAATTTTTCAGAAGTTTGGTACAGAAATTCTCATATCATTTATGGAAAACTTCCATCTATGTAGGAAATACTTAAAGCCATTCCTTTTTTTGCTCCTTAAAATGCATAGTCTTTTACATCAGGAAGGGATTATGAAAAATTCTTAAGTAAGCTGGATTTAAAATTTTATCCTGTTAAATAAGCTGTTAAGTGAAGGTAGAATTCTCAATGATAAACAGTTTTAGTTGGAGCTGTTGATGCTGATTTTGTGCTTTGTCAGTTTCCTCTATGCATACAGTCCCATACTCTGAAAGGCCAAATTCTTCTGCCTTAACAAAAGGCATTAGAAATAATTTGTATAGAAGCGTTAAAGACTCTGCCCAGTAAGTGCTTCATGTGTGCACACCTGTGCCACACACTCTCTCACAGTGCATGGTCACTGTTACATATGGTGGAGGCAGGAAGGGGGAGACGAGTGGAAACCTGCAGAAATTAAGAAATGCATGTGGTAGGTGTGCATTAGCTTGTCTCTGTGGCAGAAAAAAGGCAGTAACACTTCTGGTCTCTGACATGGTAAAAGACTGTAGAAGGTGCTTGATTTTACTTTATTGTTGCCAGAGGTAAATTCATTCTTCATTACTGGTTCATGTTTTGTTTTATAATACAAGGCTTTTGCTTATTTTTCATATCTGTAATAAAGACATGGCTTAGCTATCGTTTCATCTAAACTGTCAGGGTACCCCAGAGCTCCTCCAAGGAGGTTCTCATGGTCTCTGCCTCCATGCCAGGGATCAGAGAAATGTTGACAGGAGCACAGTGTCTTGTAGCCTGCTATATGATTTTGACAGCTCATTCTGCACCACAGAGGGGAAAAAAAAAATCACTGCAGCAGTGCAGCTTGAACTTTGTCTGACTGTTGTGTGGTTTTCTTGCTGTTTTAGGTGAAACGTGGAACCCACTGAAGTTGCACTACCAGCTACGAAATGTCCGTGAGAGGTTAGCTAAAAATCTAGTGGAAAAAGGTGTACTGACAACAGAGAAACAGAACTTCCTTCTTTTTGACATGACTACACACCCTCTCACCAACAACAACATCAAACAGCGCCTCATCAAGAAGGTTCAGGAGGCGGTTCTTGACAAGTGGGTGAACGACCCCCACCGCATGGACAAGCGCTTGCTGGCGCTTGTGTATTTAGCCCACGCCTCAGATGTCCTGGAGAACGCTTTTGCCCCCCTCCTGGATGAGCAGTATGATTTAGCCACAAAGAGAGTGCGGCAGCTCCTGGATTTAGACCCTGAGGTTGAATGTATGAAAACCAACACGAATGAGGTTCTGTGGGCTGTTGTAGCAGCTTTCACAAAGTAACTCAGTCAGACTGAAGTGTTCTCTCTTCTTTCATGTAAACCAGTTTTTTCTCTTTTATTGACTATTCATGTTTTCTGTAATTTGTACCTTCTCACATGATGAATCGGCTTTTGTTTAATGGGAATTATAAGTGGTGTATTCCCTACTTCTCTATCTGTGTACAGGATTCTGCTGGTACAAGAGACTTTCCTGTTTAAAACAACAGAAGAAGGGTGAACTGCCATATTGGCATTCCATTTCCTATTCAGTTTGAGTTACCTTAAATACTTTGTTTAATTTTTCACCTCATTGTTATTGAAGTGGTTTGTCACCAAAGCTCCATGTTGAAGTGTCTGTCAGGACATTTTATACACAGATGTTTTGAATTACATATAACAAAATTACTTAAAAAGCAGAAATGCCATTAAGCAGCTTTGTCAATAGTTCCTGTAAAATGCCCCATACATTTTAGTTTTCATGCAAGTCTCTTGTGTACTTATATTTTCATTAGAACGATAGCTGAGTCATAAGGCTAGTATAGAAAGGTCCAATTGTTTCATAAACCAGTTTTGGGAGGGGATACATTCCATTATATTGTGTATATATAGTTCAAATTGTATATTAACAACTGCCCCATCTTAGTATTTTTGCAAGATCTACTTACTTGTACACCTGGTGCCCCTTATTTGCTGTCAACCATTGCCATTTGATGCAAAGAAAGGCCTCCCGCAGAGGTCCTGTGTGCGAAAGCTGTTTGTTTCCAGAGTCTCTGGACTTTGCCATCCAGGTATTCTCAGTCTATGCATTGCCTTTGAAAATTAGTGAATGGAAAGAGACTGCTTTCTATCATTGGTACTTTTTTCTTTCCCTCCACTTCTGTATGGAAAAGACTCATGACCAGTACAATTCTTGAGTGCAGTTTTCGGTTTTGTACACAAATTAATGTTTGTCTCAAACCTTGAACTATTTTACACTTCAAAAAACAAAAAGTCAGTCCTAGCAGGTGTTGCATGTAAATGGTTAGCAAGTAATGGCAGCAGTTCAGACAATTCAGATTTCTGTAATGGGATGCTCTGCTATATTTTAATTTTTATATATACAATTATGCTGATTAGCACACTATTGTAAAAAAACCCAAAACCTATATAAAACTCTGGCTTTTTAAAATTTATTGCCTCTTTGCCGCTGCTTGTTATTTCCCATTGGTTTCACAGTGTAAATATTATGCATTGAAAAAATTAAGCATTGATTTCTATACTTTTTTCATCATACCAATGCAGATTTATAGTGGGGCTTACAGGTGTTTAGAAACCTTTTGGTTAATATTCAGAACAAGAATACTAGATGGTATATAACTGTAGAGTTGAAATTTAAGAGATCCCTTAATCTGTATACTAGCTTTTTACCTACAGTAAATAAACTATGATCTTGAAAGTGCCTGAAACAGAGTAAGCATGTCACTTATGCTTTTTTGTTGCTAATTAGAAAGGTTTTATTGCCTAACTGAAAGCTTTAGTTTATATCCTTCTTATTAGAAAGGGAGAATTTATATTAAGTAGTTCAAACTGACTTAATCAGTGGTGTTGCTCGGATCTGCAGGATTCGTGGCTGGGACAGGCTGAATTAATTTGGGGAGTGTGAAACTGTGCCTGCCCTAGGTAGACCTCTTCAGTCTTGAGCACAGCTCTACAGCCTCATCTGTGACTGGACTTCCAATTTTGCACTTCATTTTCAATCATTGAGATGCTTAAGTAGGTGACTTTAAAATACAACTTAAATTCAGTGTACCTCTATGACCTTTTTTAAGAAAGGTTTTTAAAAATATGGTCCTTAACATTTAATGGCATACTGTTCTTTCAGTTCTTAATGCTATTTCTTTAGACAAATGAAATTAAAAGTATATTGTAAAGTATTTCAAACTCTGGTTTACAAATAAAAAGACAAACAGTGTTCTCTCACTTGTAAGATGCTGTGTTGAAAACTTTGAGCGGTTTGGGCATGAACTTGGGACATTGTCTTTTAAACATTTCAAGCTGTGATTGCTTTTAAGTGGAAGGAAAATGAAAATTGCTGTGTTGCTCTTATATTTGACAGCTTATGGAATACTTTCTGTATACATGGTAGTAGATGCAGCTCACAGCTTTCATTGTCTCTCCCATGTGATCTGTTTTCTCATTTTCTGTTGCTCTTTGAAAGGAGGAAAAAGTAATTAGGCGGAAAGGTCAGAAAAATGGTGGAGTATGCAGGAGCAAGTTATGTGCACAAAACTTTTAAAATGGCTTTGAAAATCTAAGCTACTTGAAGCATGCTTCAGACTGAAAGTATCTTTCACAGTCCTTTTTCTGGCCTCTCTTCTTCATTCTATGAGTATTTTCTATTTTCCTGCTGGTTTCTTGTTTGGTTGTGAGGGATATTGGAGTTTTATCATCCTTACAATCCGCATGGTTTAGAAGAAGTCATCCTTTTTCAATCCCCCCATTGAAAGATGAAAGATGAAATCATTGAAAGATGATTTGGGTTGCTTTTTTTTTTTTTTTTCCACACAGAAGATAGCTGCACAGTATTTATCAGCTTTATTTTAGGTCCTTAGATAGGACCTCTGACCACGATGGGGAGAGTCTGTGCTCGACATGTCAAAGAAATTGGATGTAAATGAGGAAGGGTTTGGGAAGAGCAACAGTGTCTTTTGCTGGACCACCTGGTGTAAACCTGGATGTGCAGGGGAAACAGATGAGCTTTTGGAGTCCTGAGTCTTAAAATTGTGCTTCAAAAAGCCCAAAACCTCCAGGAAGGTAAGTTTGGTAGGTTAACGTGAACTGATGTAGCTGACATTGTTGCCTTTGTTGCTATTTCAGTTTTTAAAAAAAGGCTAAACATGGGAGACTGTGTTGATGAGATTCAGGTACCCTTCTCCCTGTGGGCTGCTACTGCAGCTCACGGAGAATTACCTGGTTTCCAGACAGTTCTGTCTGCTGCAAGCCCTCAGCTCTCAGTGGCTGCTTCAAGTGAAGACTCTTATCCAAAGCCTGAACTTGAACACGTGCCTCAAGGAACAACATGTATTATTCAGGGACACATTCTTTTAAATCAAACTTTCATGTCAAAACCAGGATTTTGAAAGTTAAATCACCAAGCAGTGTATATATATACACACACATATATATATATATATACACACACACACATTTTCACAGTCCTTGAGATTGTCATCGTCCTCTCCTGTGTTTCTAGAGCTGGCGTTGCAGTGCTGTTACATGGACTGGCAGTGAAATGTGTGTACCATAAATGATGCTTTTGAGGCAGAATTTGCGTAAGTGGCGGTAAAAGGCTGCTGACTGCGTGCTCGTGTGTTCATGCCCATTTCTCCTACAAAGTGAAGATATGTATTAACTGATGTGTTCTCTGTGAACTGGACTGAATCTGTACTGTAACACAAAATAAAGCACTCTTTCATGCTATCAGCTGCAGGTGGTTACTGCATATCACATGCATGCAATACCTAAAGGATTTTTTTTTCATTTGCTCAGTAATTTCCAGGTTTTCCTCAGGCTGCATTATTCACCAGTTTGAGAAACAACGTTTTTTTAAGGTTTTCATCAAAGCCTTAGCTCTGCTTCAGCTGGGCTTCAGGCACTTCAGGCAGCCAAAGTCTGTTACGTCCCAGTTATCCCTGTTGTCCATCTTTCTCTGTGGAGGGGGGTTTCCAGCTTCAGAGAAGTATGAAATTTTTGATAATTTATTTTTGAAAAGAAATTTTGAAAAAGTAAGTTTATTCTGGGGAAATGCTTAATGCATTTAACAATTTAATTACTTAGGAAATGAGATGCTGTCAAGGTGCTTTGTAAGTGTTAAATATAAGGTGGGATCTCAGGCTGCCTTGGAGCAGTGGTTGGGGAAGAAGCCTGCTCAAAGCTGCTGTCCTTGTTAATCTCTGAATCTGAGGTTTCCTCACAGTGAGTCTTGTTTTTTGCTGCCCACAGAGCAGCAGTATGAAGCCTGTGGAAAGCTGATGGTCAGAAATGCCTTTTGACCTGGGAGAAAGCTGCAGTGGAAACACAGGAAAAGCTGGGTCCCAGCACAGTAGACAAAAATAGGGAAAGAAATGCTGATAAATAGTAGCCTTTGGCTCTCCCCCTAACCTCCACCTTTCTGTACTTCCAGATAATTTGCTGTTTCAACTTTTTTCCCCCCTGGCCTTGGGCTCTGGTCTTCTCTGTGTCTTGTCTTGTTGCTTGGACTTCTGCAATAGTGTGGCCAGAAGGACCAGGGCAGTGATTGTCCCCCTGTACTCAGCACTGGTGAGGCCACACCTGGAGTTCTGTGTCCAATTCTGGGCCCCTTAATTCAGTGGGGACACTTGAGGTGCTGGAGCATGTCCAGAGGAGGGAAACACAGCTGGGGAAGTGTCTGGAACATAAATTGTCTGACAAGGAGCTGAGGGAGCTGGGGATGTTTATCCTGGAGAAAAGGAGGCTCAGGGGAGACCTTGCCACTCTCTACAACTCCCTGAAAGGAGGATGCAGCCAGGTGGGGCTCTTCTCCCCGGGAACAAGTGACAGGACAAGGGGAAATGGCCTCAAGTTGTACCACGGGAGGTTCGAGTTGGACATCAGGAAGAATTTTTTATTGGAAGGGTGGTTAAGCACTGGAATGGGCTGCCCAGGGAGGTGGTAGAGTCACTGTTCCTGGAAGTGTTCAGGAAACAACTGGATGTGGAACTTAGTCTTGTGTTTTAGGTGGTTGATAAAAGCACTTTCCCCTGTGATTCCCTTTGATTCCCTATCAAAGCCTCAAGGAGCCTCCTCTTTTTCAGGAAATGAGTTTGTCAAAAGTAGCTGCCTTGATGGCTGAACTGAAGCAGCTGGTGGCCTGCTACAACTCATAACACCTGGTTTGTTAAGGTGAACACAACCTGGTGCTAATTTACCTTGAAACTTCTCTTTGCCAGCTTCTAAAGTAATTTATAGTCCATGCAGCAGGGAGAACTTGCAGCTGAGGGTGATTATTTTACTAGTTCTCTAATGTAAGTAGATTTTGTGAGCCAGTGCTTCAAGGACTTGCTATCTCTCACTCCAGCTTTTCCTACAGTGGGAGTATTCTCTACAACAGTAATTTTCTCTTTTGGGCTCTGCTTGTTAAAAGAGTTCAGTTTGTGTTGCAGCTCAAAGAAGCAGCTCTGTTTGGCTATTTATTTTTCCAAAAGTGTAGACGCACATTATTTACAAAGTTTCTTTACGTGTATGTTATGTGATTAAAAGGGATGAGTGGGAGAGGAAAAAGCTATAATTATACTTACAGTGTGGTGGAATAAGCCATTTTTGTGGCACAATGTACTAAAATGTTTTGGTCATTTGAAAACAAATGTCACTGTTTTCTTGATTACCAATTCATCATTCAGTTAATTCTCATCTAGTGCATCTGATGTCTGCTCAAAAAAGGTTTGCCATCACCTAATGCACTAATCCTTCAAGATTTGTGCTCTGTTGCCCCTTTCTTTTTTACATTTATTCAAATATTTTTTTTCCCTTTGACATGGGATTGATCTTGAAGGTAGATGTTAAAGAAGACTTTGGTGGTTGTAAAGTGCAATGACAGGTAGTTAATAAGCTTTCTTTGCTACTTCCAGGATGTCTTTATAGGTCCTTCTTTGTTTCCTGACTGTTCAAATGAAACCAAATCATGTCTCAACCAGCTTTTAAAATCGTGCTTTGACTCCATAAGCTCCTCAGGACCTCAGACACTTCTGAAAAATACAATTTAACTAAGTCATGACTAGGTTTTGCAGTGCTAAACAGAACAACTGCTACACACTATTAAAAATCTCAGACCTTGTGTTTTCAGAGAACTTGCAGAAGAAATTTGTCAAAGCCAGATGGTTTTTCCAAGCTGGACTCTTATGGTAACCCACTCAGCAGTGGCAGTAAGCCAAGTCCATGGCAGAGGAGCACACTGTTGCCTAAAGAAAAACTGGTCCAAGGGAGCTTCCTGTCCTGGAAAGACTTGGGATTCCTCCATTCATTACCCTTTCTCAGTGTTCCTAAGATCTTGCATGGATACATGCTTCATTTCCCTTGAAATGCAGTGCATGGGCACTGCAACTGGCATTGGCTGTGGGCCAGAGGCTGGGAACACTCTCAGGTGATGTGGGAGCCGGTCTCCATCCAGGCAGGCCATGAGCTTCACATCCAGGGCAGACCCCTGGAGCCGGCAGTCCCACTCGCTGCCAGGGAGGCCTCTGCGGCCGGGGATTTATCCCTTGAGCCGGGCGGGGGAGCTGAGCAGGGAGAGTCTGGCTGGTGCCCACCCGTGAACACGCTGCAGATCTGCAGAGGTGTGCGGGGCTGTGCCTGCGTGGGAGGGAGCGGCCGCTGCTCACAAAGGTCCCGCTCCGCCCGGAAAGCGCCGCGGGCCGGGGCTCTGCTCGAAACAAGGGGTGCACGTCACCTTCCTCAGGCTGGAATATGTACAGATAAAACGGGCCTGAAATAAAATGCAATTATAAACACATAATAACAACGGGGGCCTGTCTGTTGGATACGCTGCAAACAGGAAATGGAGCTGAATTCGCGGCGTTAGTAGATGCCTTGCTGCAGGGATGTTGCCTGATGTTAGGCTCTAGCTGTTGAGAGCTTCCTTCTGAGTGAGATCCAGCTGAAGATTTGCACACATTTTAATATACTCAAATCTGAGATGCTCATCAAAAAGCATCAGAATGTACAAGCAGTACTGATATGCAAAGAAATTTGCACACAGCATTTATAGGCATTTGAACCAGCTCCTAACATTATATTTTAAGAGGAGACAAAGTTGTCTTTTGATTATACTGAAGTATCCTTTTTTTTTAATTTTAAGTTCTTTCTTCTTGGACAGGACCTGCTGCCAAGATCACATATGGCTGACAGTCAGCACAAGGGTTAAGGATTTGTGAGCCACAAACAGCAGATATGTCTGGCACATTTTCAATTTCTCTGCACAGCGATAGAGAGAAGCAACAGCCTTAATTGAAGTATGTCCTCTGAAGGTAATTGCTTCAGAGATAACTAGAGGTACAAGCAGTTTGGTGACTATGCTGCTCTTAGTGTGTCTTGCAGGCTCTGTTCATCAGCAGCACAGAGAGGAGTTCAGAAACCCTGTGGGGTTGCAGTAATGAATGAGGTTTAGTTCTGCTTGGTCCTCAGCTCTTTGCTTATGCAGTCAAATGAGTCCCAGCTCTCCCACATCAATGTCTCTGAGCTGCCCAGGGCCCTGCAGATTTGCCACTTGCCTATTTCAGATCTGCAGCCAACTGTCAAGGTTGCTGTGGGAGCTGCTCTGCTCCCAGGCTCTTTCCCTCTCCAAGACTAGGAGCCTCATGTCCCTGGGCTTCCTTCTCTCAGCCCTGGGGATCTATCAGGTTCACAAGGCAGCACCACTTGTGGTGTTCCCAGATGAGGTGGCCCATAGTGAGCACTGTGAGTCTGAAAGTGAGGGAGGCAGCCAAATGGCATGAGAGATGAGGAAACGCTGATGTGTACTCCTCTCTGCCTGCCCCAGAGCTCAGGGTGTGCCCCAAGAGCTTGGGATGGAGGCAGGCAGGCAGCATCAGGGACTGCTCAGGTTGGATGTACAGATCCATACAGCTGGATGGGATTCACCCAAGGAGCTGGCAGTGAGGACAGATTCAGCTGGGAATAACCACAGTGATTCAGAGAAGGCCCTGGGAACTGGGCCAGTGTTGTGCCTGTCTTTGAGGTGGAGAGCAGGGTACAGTCAGTCTTGTCTTGAATCCTGCAGAGGTGCAGGAAGTGCAGCCTCTTGAGGCCACTCCAAACATGTAATAGGGCAGGAAAGTACTAGGGAATGGTCAAAGATTCACAAAATTCAACTTGGCCTGACTGAAAAAAATGCCTTCTGTGATGAAACACCTCCTGTGGGGACTGGGAGGGGAGTAGCAATGGGTGCTCAACTTCAGAGAGGCTTTCAATACCATCTCATCATTTTTGGGAAAGAAGCTGCAGAAGAGCTTATCAACACTAGCAATGCCATGTGAGGTGTGGCTTGGGGTCCCCTGGTTCAGAAAGAATTTTGAGGAAATAAGGTCCAGCAAAGGGCAGTCAGGATGATCCTGGGCCTGGGGGACAAGGTTACAAGAAGAAGTAGAAAGAGCTGGGATATTTTAATCTAGGGAAGAGAAGGCCTAGGGGTCCACAACTACTTGGTAGGGGAGTTACAAAACTAGCAGGCATCAACTCATCTCAGTAGCAGCAGATAATACACCAGTGGGTGATAACATCAAACTGCACTTTCGGAGTTTCAGATTGAACTTCAGGAAAATTTCCTCCCTGGGAGGGTGCTATAGCCCTGAAATAGACTAACCAGGGACGCTGTGGCAGCTTCGTCCTTGGAGGTCTTGTGCACTGCTCTAGACAAAGCCACAGCTGACCGGATCCAGTGCTGGCAAAAAACCCTCCTCCAAGTGGGAGGTTGAGCTGGATGACCTCCAAAGGTCCTTCTCAGCTAATACTTCTGTAATCCTGTGATCAGTTTCATTGCTTGGACTGTGGCTGCTAAGTTGGATACTCCAACAAGCTCCCTGCTCAAAAGGTTGGTCGAATAGCAGGGAAACAGAGGGTGGTCTGCTCGTTTTCTTTGAGCAGCAGAAATTCAGTCCTCACAGTATTATTCAGCTTTGTCCTGAATGCCCCAAATTTTCACGTGTGCCAGAGGCTTTACTCAGTTCTTTCATGGGACTGGATTTAGATGCAGATTTTCAATGTCTAATTTGACAGATAAACTGGGTTTATTGCCAGCCAAACTGCCAGAATCAATACTTCTTTTGCAAGATGGTGACAACATCAGGCAGATAATGCACCAAGGGGTCTCATCCAGGCAGCAAACACCAAGGAAGGCACCTGCCTGTAGTTTGGCATGAGGTATGAGGGGAGAGGCAGAAACGCTTCACCTCTGCCCACAACTGTCAGAATAGCAGAGCTGGGAAGTTTTTTTAGTTTTTGCAACAACGTCCTTCAAGTCCATGGATGTTGTTTATAGTTATTTTCACTTCTTCATGAAGAAAACCCTTGTTGCAAATACTTCTGTTAAACAAAACGAGGTGAGAAACTGTTTTTCAAAACACGAATTTATGGGATATTTTCAGTAAATACATAGACCTGTTACTTCCTTCAAAGACAGGACAGCATATCTGCACTGGTGAAATACTTGCCTTTCCTAATTAATGCACATTCATTTCTATGAATGTATATCAAGGAATTTAATAGTGCAGCATGAACTTGTATTCCCTGCAGGGATCTCTCCTGCTGTACTGCTCTGCACAGTAAGAGACTCTCTCATTTACAGCATAATGTTCAGCATAGGTTCTTGTAGTCTCCTGTTTTTCAATTCAACATCATATAAGTCCAATAAAGAAATTGCCACCTCTGTCCAATCTGCCTCAGGAAGAGAAAAAGGCTAATGCCACTTCAGAAATTAGCAGCCAGGGCACCAACCTTAACAAACTCTTTTTATTCCATAAGGAGAAACAGCAGCCAGGATCACTTACACANAAACAAAAAAAAACAACCCACAAAAAAAAAACCAAAAAAGCACCCCACCCCAAAAAAACCCAAAAACCAAAAAAAACCAAACAAAAAAAAAACCAAACCACCAAACAAAAAAAAGAAGAGTTAAAAAGCAAACTCAGCTGTAATTCTGGTTTGCTAAAGAGTTGTAGTCATATCATAAATTGTGGTAATTGTTTTTTAATTAAATTAAGTGTGCACATAGCTATATAATTAAAAGGCATGTAGGCGTTCCAGATTTCTTTAGAAACTACCCAGCACTTTCAGTCTTGCTGTCTGCTTTAAGCCACAGGGCATGTGAACCAACCTTTCTGAATCTTTGGGAAAAGGAAGGGGAAGTTTTAAAACAGGTGCTCCAAGTTTTCAAAAAGACTGTTTTACAGCAGCCACTGTAAACTGGATCCCTGGGTGCACAGTGGGAGGTGCCAGAGACAGGATGGAAGAGAAAGGATGGGGAATTGCTTTGAACTGAACTCACTGAAAGCACAGACTGACCCCAGGGCCAGGGAACCAGTGTCTCTGAAAGCATCTGTTGCCTTTGGAAGACAGTTTGTTCTGTGTGACTGTAAAAAAGTTACATCATGACAACTCTTGTTCTTGTGGCCTCTGTTTATAAGTGAATGTAAAAATGTTATATTGGTTCAATTCTTGTCCTTGTTGCCTCTGTTTATGTGGATGTGAGGTCTCCAGCTTTTATCAAAGGACAGACCACGTGGGTGCTTCAGTAAGCACCTAACATTAAAGTTTCTGTGCTCTCTAATGCATGAGCTGAACTTCTCAAGATTTTGCATGAAATGCACCTTACTTAGGTGCCTCTTTCTTCTAGGACTGAAGGGACAATTCTTAGTCTCTGCTCTGTGTTTTCTCTAAATTAGTCACTTTACTTTCTTGTTAGCTTTCCTTCATGACCATGTTGTATCGCATGGGTCCTAAAAAATCCAACCCAAACCAAAGTAAAATGCACAGTATTCCACACAAGTCAGGTATTCCAAGTTGTTAAGAGTCACTACATATCTACATCATCACTTGGCATGCTCTCAGATGGATAAGCTTCTCCTTGAAGCTGTAGGAGCTTGTTCCATGGATGTTAGGAGTATTACTTTGAAGGTGAGGAGAGACTGTCAGCAAATGAAGTCCCATCTCCTGACCAAACCCTCTCTCTGTAACCCACTGCATATCATGGGTTTTGGCTACAACAGATTTTCTGGTAAGACATCCTGCCATGATGTAAGGAGATGTCAGACTGAGAGCCTTACACTTCGTTTTCATGCTTCACTGACTTCATTTGGATGAGACTACTGTGGAGCAGATACTGTGCAAGGGCTCTACATTTCCAAGGCAAGTATCCTGACTGTAATTTTCAGCCATTATATTGAGATATTTTCCCTCTGAAGATGCATTGACATTGAAATTAAGTCAATTCACAACTTCTTCAAAGACAGACTGAACTGTTTAAACTCCTTTTGAACATGTCTGTGCAGAAGAGCACGCACATTCTCCTGGCACAATTATACCAGTAAAATAAAGTACTAGGCACCAACACAGCTCCCCACAAGGGCGCTGTTGTTTTGGGGTAGAAATAGGCTTTCTTTTTCTTTTCTTTTAAACTCCTTCCAAAGCGATCTTGGAAGCTCTCCCAGTGCTCTCTCCTGCCTGAGGGAAGATGTGGAGGTAGGTGAGGAGCACCTGAGCCTTTGCAGTGGCTTCACCCCAAATGCCACATGTAAATCTGGAGATGCCCTGGGTCCGTGATCCTCTTGGATGTGGGACATGAGTTTTTACAAGAACCAACAAAAGCTCATGACAGTCCCTGCCACTAGTTATCCTTCTAGAAAAGCCCAGCACCCCAAGACCTGCCAGGACCCCACTTGGCCATCACAGCCCGTGAGACACATGAGTTGAACACTTTTACAATCACTTATACAGAAGAACTGTTTCTGATTTAAACCTCAAGGATAGTTGCCTCAGAGGTTGGTTTAAGATTGGGGTTTTTTTTGTTTTGTTTTGTTTTGGTAAGTTAAGATCAACAGGAATATATAAAGGCATGGAAGTTCACTGGAGCCTGTTTCAGCCTGTAAGTGGGTCACAAGACATAAGCGCCAAGTGAAATAACACCCACACAAATCAAATAAAAGGGTAGCTAACCTGTATTTAAAAAGAATAATCTTTCTGGATGCCTTAGTCATAGATGTCTTACCCATGAAAAATTCAACACACCAAGCACTTAGTGCAGAACCAGCCACAGAGTATGCCTCCAAACCCAGGTACAAAATTATCGGAGTGACATTAGTAGTTAAATCACCTCATCCCAATGCTCCAGGGACCTGGGATGCATGCAGTTTCCATTAGAAATAATGAAATTCATGAGTGTGAACCTTGGAAGTGGCGCTTAGTGAGAGCTTTATGGGAGAAAACCTCACCAAAGTATCTCATTTGGAAGTTGGCCTAAATAGAATACAGAATGAAAAACTCAACAAACAAACAAAACACCTGAAGAATGAGTGAGCAGGTAGCGCTGCGCGAAGCCCTGCACGGACACCAGCTGACAGCGCTGAAAGACGGATGTTGCTGCGGAGAGCCCCGAGCGGAGCGGGGTTATCATCCGAGCAGCTCTGAGAGCCTGCACCGAGGTTTTATCTTGGCTGCCAGCAATCACAGCACAGGCCCTGTGACCGGCACCTGTGATTACCGTGGAGGCTCCGCTGGCCGTGCCTGGCTGCTGGGAGGCTGCAGGGAACGGGCTGGGCAGCGCTGCAGGGACGGGGCTTGCCTCCGGAGCAGGGCACGACTGAGGAGGCTGCCTGGGAAGGGAGACACGGCAGCACCATCCCAAATAGCGCTGGCTAATAAGCTAACGGAGCCCTCAGCCTTCTCCTTGCTGGGCTGGCAGCTGGGGAGCCCTCCGTGTGTGGCCCAGCCTTTGGGGCCGTGGCTGTGCCCTGCGGGCTCCCAGCGGGGCGGTCCCAGCCGCGCTGCCCGGGGGGTTCCTGCCCGGCTGCTCCGTGTCCGCGCAGCTGCTGGGCTTCTTACTGCTCTGAGCTTTCGGGCACAGACGCCAGACCGAGCCACGACCTCCGGCTGCCGCACCAGCCCGAGCTGAGCTCCCCTGCCTGATCAGTCTCAGCAGATTTCGCTGCCCAGCTCCTCTTTGCCCGTGCGGCAGCGGGATGGATGAGGGGCAGCGGCAGCGGGAGGTGAATCAGAGCCATGAGTCACTCGGTTTTAACTTACCACTGCTTCTCTGCTGGGAATCGGAGATAACTGCAGATAATGCAGCTACTGTCCTGCTCTGGGCTTGCCCTGTCATCGTCCTGTGCTTTCATGGTGAAAGGGAGAAGAGCAGGGCATCTCTCCTCCTGCACAATCACATGGCACCTGGATGTGTCTACAGACTTCTGTCCTCCCATCAGCAATACCTATGGTTTATTTTTTTTTTTTTTTAATTGATGCTAAGGACCAGAACAGGATAATTTCACAGTGAAAATGGTAACAGCTCACATATAAGACAGCAGAATTGTAAGGCAGTTTGCACCTATCAAAATGTTCTGCAGGCAGTGTCCTGGCAGCAGCAGTGGACTTTCCCCAGACAGGTGGTGTCCCCCCACCTATTCAAGCCTGAGTTTCAATCTGCCCTGATGCAGCAGCCCCTGAGCCCAAACTGAGGGTGAGGCCCCCTGTCCCTGCAACATCTAATCCAGAGCCCCCCACACTGATGGTATAAATGACCAGAGCACAGACTGGCTAAGGTGAGGATTCTTGGTAGCCCAGTTCTGGGGCACCGGAGAGAAATCCAACAGCACATCACAGAAATGTTTTCTGTATTTGTTAAAATAGTCTCATGTTTGTCAATCAGTTCACAGTCAATGCTTTCATGGTCCCACAGCTCACAAATGATAGGTGACTCCAGAAGTGCAATTAGTTGGGCTTTTCTTATCAAGCTGTAGTTCAGCTGTTTCTGGATGATGATCAGAACAAAAAATACTTTTATTGCCCATAAATACAGACCCTGAAATCTGTGGGAAGTTCCCTCTACCTATTGAAACCCACTTTAGGAAGAAAACTAAAACTCTTGACCTTGAAAAAGCTTCTAGATTCTAAAGCAGCACATCTAGCTGCCTGTTACAGACATTAATCACTGCTGTATTTTTCACAGCATGTAAAATCTAAGTAATAGAATCACTGTCCCCATTGCCATTCTTGCAACTAAAAGCTGATAAATAGAAGCACTGACCTCAGCTGGTTGATTTAACCCGATGAGTCATGGTCTTGTGGCCACGTATGCTTTTCCTCTGCTAATATTCTTGTTCCTATTTATTTTTTAAAAATGTGCTGGCATGCTGCGTACCATAGAATAGCTTCTCTAATGGGCAATTCCAGAAATAGAAATATCCCACTGGTTCCCTCTCCTTTGTCAGGGCTTCACAATCCCCACTTAGTCTACACAGAGCTGCAGCAGCTCAAAGAGATGCCAGAAACAGAGGATGGGCTGAGCTTGGCTGTCGGGCGGTGAATTCCTCTTGAAGTTCTCTGTTCAAGAAGCAACCTGGCATGTTCTTCCTTTTTGCATTACAGGGAGCTCAGCTGTAGAGAAAAGTGAGGCAGATGTGGGCTCCCCCACTTCAGCTGCTCTGGAAAGCCTTGTACCTGCCACAGCAGGGCTCTGCCCACAGCAATAGCTTTGGTGCTGCTCTCAATGAGATTTTTCTCTGCAAAAGTCTCGCTTTTTCATCACAGCTGAACAAGAGTTCTGAATCACAGTCGGGTTGGCATTTCAGTAAGGATGGTGGCCCACAGCAGGCTCCTTGCCTTGGACTAGCAGCCTCCAGGCCTGGACACAATGCAGAAATGCAGAGTGGATGTGGTTTGCAGCTCAGTAACTTTGGAAGTTTACACTCATAGGTACAATATTTAATAACTGGTTGTGGCACTTGGTGCTAGAGTTTGGTTGGCATGGTGGTGTTTGTCAAAGGCTGGCTTTGATGACATTGGGGGTCTTTCCAACCCTAATTCTGTGATGCTGTGAATGCTGTGAATTCATTCTGTGAATGAATGCCAGCTGTGTTGACCTAAGCTGGTGAACCATGGTCCTGGGGCTGTGTGTGCTTTCTGCATCATCCAGATGGGTACAGGCAGGAGTGACTGCACAGGAAAAGGATGAGATGAGGCTGGGCAGGTGTTCAGCAGCCCCAGTCATGCAGATGTCCCATAGCAGACAGGATGCCAGGCCAGGGGGGGATGTGAAGGACTCTGGCACTTTACATCTTGGGCTGGGGCGGAATATAAAAGCGACTGATGGAAGTTATCAGAAGTCTACCAGTATATAATCTGGCACCCTCAGAAATGGCATTTGCTCAATGACCTCCCACCAGCCCTGTTATTACAACCTCAAAAAGACTGCAATCAATATAATTTTCAAAAATTGTGTCTGTACCCAGACATGGCCCGTGGTCCAGTGGCCTCCATGCAGACAGGAACCTGTCTGGTTTGTAAGACAGAAACTTGGCAGAGGCCAGGCTGTCACACAAGACCCCAGAGGCCAAGGTTTTAACAGCCTGTGGTGCTCCCAAGCAGGTCTGGCCCCTTGAAATAAAGATCTGATGGGGACTATTTCTCTGCTGGCCTCCAACTGGGAGACCAAGTGAGAGGCAGGAGGCTCCTGTGCCTCTGCCCCATTCCCAACTTGCAAACTGTGTACATGAGACATAACTTGGTAACAGGAGTTACCAACCTGTTGCTGTGTTGCCTTTTCCTCCCCTGTGGGCAGATGTGTGGTGCTGCTCTCTAAAGGAGTGGAGCAAGAGCAGCTGCTCGCTGAGCTGCGTTGTGCAGGTGGGGACTGATGGGTTTGCACCTGGGTGTCCCTGGATCCCTTTGGCACCAGGTACTTGCTCAGATTGACATTGGCAAGGAAGTCTTAAGAAAAAAAAAAGAGCTGATGCAAAGGCCTTTGGCTGCCTGCATAACAGCCACTTGGATCACACAAGTGTCACTTAGACCCCTTTGATACTCATGGTGTTTATGGCACTTACGCTCCTTTACTCCAAGCAAATTAACTCAAAATCAGTCTAAGCCTTCCATTAAACCTGACAGATTCATGATAAGGAGAAGGCTCATTCATTTCCCACTCTCAGAAAGAAATAGGCATATGAACATCTTTTGTGCTGATTCACTTCCATGTGAGAATTCACCATGCTGGAGAGCCTAACGCGCTGCTGATTCTGGCCCACAGCTGCACCTGTCTCTCTTCAGGCATGTCTTCACTCCTCCCTTCTCTGGATGGTAATTCTCTGCCTTCTGACTCTTTAATGTCACTGAAATGGGATTTGTATGGGGGATATTTAGCAATATTGCATTAGTATTTGACATTTCATCTCTTGGAAGTTTTTTGATGATGTTATTTGCAAGGACATTTTTCATCGCTGTAAATTGCACTCCTTCAGGAGCAGTGTAGCAGTTTAATTTTCTAGGTCTGTCTTTTTGTCTCTTCCTCTCTATCAGGATTTCTGGAGATTTATTTGATTCATGGGTCCTTTGGATTTCTTATGCTTGTTACAATGCACCTGTGTCTCAATGGCACAGAAAAACGTTTATTTGAAGTAACAGCTCTGGCTTGCAGGGCTTTGGATATGATACAAAAATAGAACTGTGTAGAAAACATTTTTTATTAACTTTTTCTGAATTCTAGACCCCAGGTAGTTCAAGCTGAATAACAACATGTTTTACCAAAAAAAAAAAAAGGAAACCAAATATTGGTTGCTAGGAATGACCACTGAGGGAAGATCTGGGAGCTCTTATGAGAGATTTTTGCTGCTTCACAGATCTCCATTATCAGATGCTCTGAGGACTACAGAATTCAAGCATGCAGTTTTTCTCATTAGCCAGTTAGTATTTTGCTAGCCTTGGATCTCTCTTTTTCCCCCCACCCCGTGTTTATTTTTAGGGATTTTATTTGTTTGTTTGTTTTTAAAAATGACGTAGAAGAAATACAAAAGCAAATGTTACAGTGCAAATGCCTCAATGAAAACATATTCAGAAATGCTGCTATGGCTGTGCAATGGGAGTCTGATAAATACTAACTGCAGCCCATGTAGTTAGTGATATTCTTGTTCTTCTGGGTGTTTTTTATTTTGTTTTTTTTTCCAGAAAAGTTTTGTGATGAAGGGTTTCTAACTGTAACAAATGAAATCTGGGGAGAAAAATAGGAATAAAAAAGGATGCTGCAGATACTATACTGTTAAAAACTGACAGATTAAACTAAAAGGTCTCTTGTGAACATCTATATGCAGTATTACAGAGACCTTCCTGATCCACTAAGACATTCTGACAGTGCACCTAATTTCTGCTTTGCCCTTATTTAACAAGATGATTTTTCCTTTCTTCAGCATTTTACATCTGATATTCCAAATGCCTTGGACAGGCATCTGCCATATGGACCCTGAGGATGAAGATGTAATTTTTTGTCCTTATTTGACATGGTAGAATAGGAAGACATACACTTATGGAGATCTCAAAAAAACCTGTTGAGTGAGAGCTGCCTTTGGAAATGGTACATCCCTTTCAGAGCTGCTTGAATTTCCAGAAAAATCACTGCTGTTATGAGCAAAAGCTTTAAAATATCTCTTCCTTTCTTATTTTTTCCAAGTTTAGAAAAATAGTTACTGGCAGATGGCCTGCAGTGCTCAGCACTCATTCAAACAGCACTGAAATATTAGGAATCTCTATCCATGTGTCCAGGCACACAGAGACCCACATGCACAAGCAGAGACAATTCTAGGCTGGGTTTTAATGTGATTTTTCAAATCAAAGCATACTTGGAGGCAGATGTCAGACCAGATTCAAGCTAAATTTGTAGGCTGAGCTCATCAGAAGAGTGGTACTATCTGACTGCAAAGGATTATAATGATGAACATGTGTGACAAGCATTTTATTGAACAACGAGTAGACTGTTTAAGGGATTTGTCTGCAGCAAGTGCTTCCTGCAAGGAGAGGACATCAGACTGGTTGTTTGTGTTATGAAATCAGGATGATCCCTTTGGTTCTGGTGGACTGTAGCCCATGCTGGATAAAGCAGAGGGAAAGCAGGAGCAGTGCCAGTACCCAGGAACAGGGGAGTGCTGGCAGCTGGGCAGCCTTGGGGCAGTGCTTCTCTAGAACTCCCTAATCTCTTAAAACACTTCTCTTTGCACAGCCCCTGATTAATGTGATACTGACTAGGCACTGCCTCTGCTATTTGTGCATTAAGGCTGTGGACATTCCCTGCTGACAGATTGCTTTGGAAATGTTTAAGCAAGGCTTGGTATCTATTGCACAGCTATTTGATAACTCCTTGGTGCCAGTGCTCTGCAGAAAGGCTTCAATCAGTGCTTTTCTTATCATCCTGTCGAGACAGCACACACTCAACTATTGTAAATAAAACATTCTGGTTTCTCCTACAGGTATGAGCAGATAAAGATTTTTGCACAAAGATGAAGTTCAACTTGAAGAAGGTGCTTTTGAAATGGTAAATGACTCTATATATGTGACCACATATTTAACAAAGAAATCTAATGAATTCTAAGACATGCAGAGGCATTGCTGTAGGCAAAGGGAGGAATTGATTACTTAATAACAGAAATCAAAGAAAAACAAACACAGTGTCAGGGCAGACTTGATAAACACAGTATAAAGAGGGGGATGACTAATTTGCTGACGAAATTAGCAAAAAATCTTACCTTGATGAGAAGCTCTAAGATCTCTAGTGACTGATTTATTTTAACCTTAGGATTTATCTATTTCTTTGGTCTCTTGTCTACAGCCAAGATCATCCAGTGGGTGAATTTGTCCTCTGGTATCTTACATCACTGAAACTGAAACAAGTGTTGATCTTGGAATTCCATGGAAGAGGGTCTTTAGAGAACTGTGTCTTATATATACCAAAATAATCTAAGCCTTTTACCCTCAGGAGCTTGGAAAATTAATATTTCTATGAAGAGCTGTAGCTGCTTGCTTGAATCTGAGACTCTTTGACTAGTAATATTAACTTTGGTCTCTTAAAGTATTTATATAGAGTACATATCTTAGACTTTTGCAGGAAATGAAAATTTAATGTGTGATACCCACAAACAATATGTAGCAAATGTATCTAATGTATATTTTCTCATTTTAAATTTTAAATCTTGTTGATAATGGCCCTTTTGCTTCCTGCCTTTACCTCTCTACCCTGTATGTTCGAGGCAGTTATGCCTTTGTTTCACACCAATTAAAACTAAATACTTCTTAGAGGTTCACCACTTTTGTGCTCTGAGGGAAACCCATTGCATTTGTGGAACTTTACATCCTAGTTAGGCTTGTGGTTAGTCTATGAAAATCCAGGAGAGGCATAAATGGAGAGAAATCCCTGCTGATGGATTCACAGCTCTTAGCTTGGTTTTCCCTTTTTTGTAAAGATGTAGGGTTTTCAGAAAGGAGTGAAAAAATATTGGATCAGGATCATTGTTTTTTCATTATTGCTGCTCCTGTTTGTGCTTGATGATCCAAATCAAAGCTGAAACAAAGTGGAGTGTCACTACTACAAATGACACCAGGGTGCTCAGAGCCAAATTGTGACTGTGGCTCCAAGCCTGGTGTGACTCCTCATTTTCTGAGCAAGGCACTATCCAACTTCCAAGATTTCTCTTTTTCAGTCCTTTTAGTCTCATATTTACTGCAGCACATTATGGAGGAGACATATGTAATGTGTTCCCTCTCTTGGGCTTTGCTTATGCAAAGAAAATCACTGTCACTGCTGCTGCAGAGGAAGCAGCATGGATACATTCCTTCAAAGTAAGACAGCATCCTGGAAAAATTGCTCTGCTTTTGAAGCAATTATTTCCAAATAAAATTGGAACAGCGTGCCCACCTGAGGACCATGATAACTCTGGGTTATTACTGTAATCATGCTGGTTAATTTCTCTATGTAGAATCGTTCATTTC
Organism: Peucedramus taeniatus; assembly: GCA_013400575.1. Taxonomy (NCBI): domain Eukaryota; kingdom Metazoa; phylum Chordata; class Aves; order Passeriformes; family Fringillidae; genus Peucedramus; species Peucedramus taeniatus. The sequence continues at coordinate 456,929 of WBNO01015094.1, read as the reverse complement.
AGCCTCCTTGTGAATGGAATTTACAATAGCACAGCCAGTGGTGGCTTGTCCTTGGTCTATTTCATACCAGCTAGGTCCATGGGGGAGTCTGTGTAAAGGGCAGATATAAGATGAGAGGGGAGATTATTATATCATAATAAAAATGAAAGGGACCAGTTTTGTTCCATAAACACAGCAAAGCACAAGTTGTGCTAGTGGAGCTCACAATGTGTCAGGACTCACGCTGCGGTTTTTAAATCACAGCCTGAAATTTGGAAGCTGCTGGGGGAAAGTCATAATTCAGGTTAATCAGTCCCAGATATTTATTGCCCCACTTTTTGCTGTCAGTGGTGGCAGCATTATGTACACCCTACCTGGATATGATGATGCTGTGCTTTTTCATTTACACCTTATTCTGTACCTACTGCTAGACAGTCTGTCCCCAAGCCACTAAAAAAGACCTATCAAGTCAGCTACAGGAAAACTTCAGAATAATGTAAACCCCCCACATCTGGGGACTTCAGGGAGAGCTGAGGGCAGGTCACAGCTCAGCCAATCTGCCTGCATTGCTGGATGCTGTCCAGCCATTCCCAGAGCTCAGCAGAAGATGGACACTGCCAGGGTGGTATGGGTCAGGGCAGAAAATCCTGCTTGCTCTTGGAAAATGTGACAAAATTACAGATTGCTGAAGATGGCATTGGGATAAAGTGTTGTTAGGATGACAAAATTCTGCTGTGTGGCAACTCTGAAAGTACTCCATGTTTCTGAAAATATATTGCTGAAGTTTAGTCCTGCTGATACAGCCACACAACGTTATATGATCTCAGGAGCATTTGGATCTCAAAAGCTGAATATTATTCCACTGTCCTAATCTGATCTTTCTCTCTGCTTTCTGGGTTCTTTCTTTTCCCTTGGGCTCCCGCACCTCTTTAAGGTTCCTCTGGCTTCCAGAAAACTGTTTTAGTTTCAGCATTCTTCCCTTATCTAAAGCAATACAAAACAAGACTTTGGGCACTCTCTGGCAGGTGAAGTATGAAAGACATTGAGGGATATATTTAATCTCTACTCAGCTGGTGTCTGAGAAAAACACAGAATGCTACTGATGCTATCAACATCTGACCAGGCTGCAAAATACAAGTACTGCAATTCCTATACATCAGCGTCAGGAGATCCATACTCCTGAAACCCCATTTAATTAGGATTGTGATGCTCATATTGCATAAGAGGTGCATAACCTTCAGGAAGAGCAGTAGGAAAACCAGTTTTTCTTGGATGTATAACAGGAGAATATAAAATATTGCTGTCAGCATCCAGAATGACTGATTCTGGTGGTAGATAAAGCTGACCTTTCCATAGAGATCTGCAGAATAAACCCAACACATATAGCACAGTATCTTTGTCCACCTTTTGGCCCAAAATCAGAAGATGTAAGCAGTGATTGATTTACATCACAAAGCCAAAGGCCAACAGCTGCCTATGAAAGCTTAGTAAAAGACATTGTTTATGAGCATCAGCTTTGACTCCAGTGTGTAATCCTGCCAGAGGCCAAAGGCTCTGCAGCAGGAGCACCCAGCCTTCAGTGCTTTATACTGTTATCTTGCAATTGATGCAGAAAATGGGGAAAACGGACACAGCTGACTTTAGAGAGATTTAAATAATACTGTTATATGGGAGGAAAGAAAGATAAAGCAGTCCCTTTCCATGCCACTTCTCTGTTGGTGTAACCCCTGAAATGAACAGAATTCCTCTGAATTGAATAAGAAGTGATTCAGGCATAGTCTGCTCTTTTGCCTTAGTGAGCTGTACAAATAGGCTGGACTTGTGGATCTTAAAAAAATTAAGATAATGAGTCATCAGAAGTTAGTGTGTGTATATATTGGTGATTCTGATCCATACACTGCTGCTAAAGTTAATCATAACATTTGCATGGCTATTGGATATTATTTCCTAGCAGAACTGATCACAAGGGAGAGTTGTGCTCTGAAATAAGGGTCAGCACTCTGGTTGCCACGGGGCCTCTGGGAATTTTTCATGTCCCACTGGGATATAATCAGAGTTTTGAACTGGAGAGTCAAAAGGTATAATTCTCAGAGTTATCCTGCTTCACCTCATCATCCATCTTGCTGTTGTGAGCCAGCACCATTTCCAGAGAGTTACCTGGCAGCACAGAGGAGTGATTTGCAAGCATGTCTGTTCTCAAGGGGATAAATAATGAACTGAGCATCATTCAAAGGCAGGCTCCTAGAAACAGGGGGGAAAAGTCACGAATGGGGGCTGAATTAGTTTCGTGTTGCAATGCTTTTAGAGAGGCCTCCACACGCTGTGACTTTGCACAGACAGAAGCATAGGGCAGCATTAGCCACATGGGCTCTTGAGCAGGGGCAGAACTTGTTGCACCCCCAAATCTGTTGCCACTGACATTTCATTGGATTGTGTGCTGGATTAACCCTGGCTCTGCAGGGAGCCACCGAACAGGCTCACACTCCAGGCTAAAGACGCAGAGGAAAACCAGGGTGGGACGAGGTTCTCTAGAGCGCTGTGGGTTACTGGGGTCTGGCGAGGTGTCAGCCTGTTTGCCGGCAGTGCTGGTGGAAAAACCTCCGCTCGCCGGGAGCTGCTGTCCCGCCAGCCCCAGCAGCTCTGGCTCGCTCCGTGCGCCTGGGATTCCCTCGTGGAAACGAGGTCACCGACAGGAATCACACACCTGCTTTTTTGCACCTCATCCTGGAGTTCATCACTGTGAAAGGGGCTGGGTATCTTCTCTCGTTGCGTGCCATGGCCTCGGCGACACCGGGCAAACCTCGCTGCCCTGCACGGAGGGTGGCCGGGGGTGTGCTCTGCGGTTCTGTTCTGTTTGCATGGAAGCATTATGCATTCACAGAACGATCCAGCTCAGCTCACAGCGTCCTTCCCGTGCTGAAGAGTCCTAAGGCACTGCCTGGTATCTTGTGGCGAGCCTGTCACTGCAACAAGTGCCTGTAGAGAACCCTCTGCTCTAAACGCTGAGCTTGATTTAGTTATCAGCCCAGACATTGCCATCACGAGCAATCATCTTCAAAGAAGTGATAGGCAGAGCATCTGGGCCAAATTGTAACGTGATTACCTGACAAAGTCTTTAATAAAGACAATACTTTAGAGACACTTTGGTTGATCTGAATTCCTTTTTTTTTTTTTTTTTTCTTAATTTAATTTTAGAACAGCAGGGCTGGAAACACGCTCCCTGAGCCTTGTACAAGGCAATGAGTCAGGAAAGGATTTTGGATTGAAAGAAAGCAGAGACACTGACCATTCCCTTTTGCAGTGCTTAAGGAAAGCAAACCTGAAAAAGCAACTAAACACCTTAGAAGGCAGTTTCATTTTGATAATCTTGAGGTTTCTATTAAAGGAAAAAACAACTTTATTAAAATATTAGAAAGGATCAGTTTAGAT